>CM076577.1:1458564485-1458960946 GCA_034641835.2 Pinus albicaulis | reverse complement strand
TGACGGGCGTCCTTCGATTGCATTGTAGTCGGGTCGATAAAATGGCATTTCGCTATGGTTTTTCAGACGAGCCGGTTGCTGGGTTACACTGCCTGCTCACTGTGACGAGAAGGAGAAGTGGCCAGCTGAACTGCTGCGTAGACCTTGCTGCATATCTTCATTTCTCTCAGTCTGGTCCTTGTCTTTCTTCCTCTATTTCTCGGAATTCTGCTTCTCCGTCTCCTCTTGTGCCCACTGCTAGTGAGACTGCACCCATGCCTCACGTGCGTCAAAGGATGCGTTGCCGCAGGGGGAGCACTAGAGGTCAACCCCCGCGTGCTCCCTCCAGCCCCTCAACCGAGTTGACTTCCGGCCAGTCTAGTGATTATTACGCAGGTCGCTATCCAAATACTAGGAGTGGGCGGGGTCGAGTTGTAGGATCTGGCCACCGTAGGGATTCCCCTGCTCCTCGTTTCCCCACCACTAGTTCACCTTCTCCCACGACGCGCACTGTGCAATTTTCCTTTAATTTCTCTCTCAACCACCCACGAATCATAGCTTCAATCACTGTGGTTTTCCGCGAGGAGGCCCAAACGGAGGAAGAATGCACCCGTCCGACGGGTCTGAGCTCGGAAAAAGCCGGCCAGCATTCGGGCCTTCAGGAGGGGAGCCGTGGCATGAATGTGGAGGTAGCACCTAGCGATCCTGGACCTTCCGAAGGATGGTGTCGAATCGTCGAGGAGCTAGAGGAGTAGTTTGGTTAATTTGTTTTTCTTGCTTCGCGGCCCACTTAATTAGGCTGCTTTTAGATTATTTTACGGTGCTAGACCTTTGTAATATTTTTTAATTCTGTAAATTAAACATTCAAGACTGGTTTCCCCGTATGAGGGCAATCTTCTTAATTTTTTGATTTTTTGATGACAAATTTGCCATGAGTCTGGGCAATGATTTTGACTTCAGTGTAATTTTATTCCCACTGTTAATAGATTAAATTTACTTAGAAAAAAAAATGTTTCCCTGTTTCTATTTTAAACCTATTTTTTGAAATACAAAGCCATGTTTATATGGTCTACGTATTATACTCTTTCTCTGTATATCTAGTACAAGAACCTTTTTGCTATGAATAGGGTGGATGCTGTAGCAGGCTACTAATGGAAACAAGCGATCCTGAACCTTACATCTCGGATGCAACGGATGGTTACCAATTTTGGAATCAAGCGAGCCTGATCTTACAAAGTAGCTCAGTTTCTCGTTAAAGTAGATGGTTTTATTTCCGGAACAAGCGAGCCAGAACATACACCGAATTTGGGTTTATACATATTTTTCTCTATCATGGATGCTTTTGTGTGAGGTGTATCAACAAGACATGTCTCTCGCACATTTCATGTATCCGCTTTATGATACTATTTTATGTGTTGACAAACATTATCACTCTCTTTCTTCAAAACTAGCGATGTCGGTTTATTGATATGGTCTCGATCGGAATTTATAGCTGACATACTGCTACCTCACGATTAGCGTTTTCTCTCGTTCAAGGATTTTGGGTACTTTAATTTGTATCTCGAAAACAATGGACGCTGTAGACTTATCCGTTGCTTTACTGTTCTACACACCTATTTCACTTTTCTTATAGATGCCTTCGGCATATTTGGATGCTTTCTCAGATTGTCGATAATCTCCATGTGGACCGTTACTGGGTTTTATATCATGTTCATGTATGTGACATGGGGTATTTTTCTATCATTGTCTGGGGTGGGACTTCCACTTTTCCGGATGGATATTTGGGTTCCAATCGTCGCATGTGAAAATGAATGATTTCATGTACTATTTTACTTCATATAATATATTCAAAACATCATTTTTTTCTCTTCTTAAAAAAAAAAATGATTAATGTTTATCACTCGCTCTTCAAAAATAGCGGATGCCGGTCTATGTTGTCGGTTTATTGATATGGTCTCGATGGTCTTTTTATATTTTGGACATATAACACTCCTCACATGATTAGCGTTTTTCTCTGTTGCAGGATTTTGGGTACTTTAATTTGTATTTGGAACAATGGACGTCGGTACTCTATCTGTTGCTTTACTATTCTACATACTGCTATTTCACTTTCTTATATATGCCTCGGGCATATTTGGATGCTTTCTCAGATTGTCGAAAATCTCCATGTGGACCGTTACTGGGTTTTATATCAAGTCCCTGTATGTGACATGGGGTATTTTTCTATCACTGTTTGGGGTGGGACTTCCACTTTTCTGGATGGATATTTGGGTTCTCTTCCCATTCGATGTGAAAATGTAATGACTTCATGGATTGTTTTACTTCATATAATATATTCAGAACATCGTTTTTCTTGTGAAGACAAATGATTAATGTTTATCACTCGCCTTCAAAACTAGCGATGTTGGTCTATGTCGGGTTTATTGATATGGTCCGATGGTTTTTTTATATTTTGGACATATCACACTCCTCACATGATTAGCGTTTTTCTCTGCTCAAGGATTTTGGGTACTTTAATTTGTATTTAAACAGTACTGACGCTCAGGATTTCATCTCGTTTTGTCGTTTTACTATTCTACATACCGCTATTTCAAAGGATTATAGATGCTCTGCAAGATGTATGCTTTTCTCATTGTCGGATAATCTTTCCATGGACCGTTAACTGGTTTTATATCATGTCCCCGTATGTGACATGGGTGTTTTTCTATCACCGTTCGGTGGGACTTCCACTTTTCTGGATGGATATTTGGGTTCCAATATTCAGATGTGAAAATGTAATGACTTCATGGACTGTTTTACTTCATATAATATATTCAAAACAACGTTTTTCCTCTTTTAATTTTTTTTTTTTTTTTTAAATTGCACCCGCCGTCGCTATACCGACGCATTGTAAGCGTCGAAATTGGAACAGCTTAAAAATGTCGGAAGAGCGACAGTATAAAAACGTCGGACCAGATTTCATCGGAATTGCAATAGTTTACAAACGTCGGAAGAGCGACGTTTAAAACATCGAAGCACATTTCTTCGGAATTGCGATAGCTTACAAACTTCAGAATAGCGACGTCCAAAACGTCGGACCACATTGCGTTGGAATTGCGACAGTTTAAAAACGTCGGAAGAGCAACGTTCAAAACGTCGGACCACATTTCGTCGTAATTGTGACAGTTTACAAATGTCGGAAGAGCGACGTTCAAAACGTCAGACCACATTTCGTCGGAAGTGCGATAGTTTACAAACATCGGAAGCGCGACAGTTTGGGAAACGTCGGAAGAGTGACGCTTGTTTGGAAGCAACGGAAAAACTGTCGATAGTGTGACACTTTTTAAGTGCGTCGGAACTGCGATGGCATGGAAAACAGTGTTTTTCCTGCCCTCGAACTGTCGCTCTTGCGACGACTATGTGTCGGAATGGCGACGAATTGGCCGTCGGAAATTCCGCCAAATTTTCTAGTGCTTAGTCCATCAAGGCATCTACATATCGAGACTCCAGGAGGGCTGTCCCCTAACACTGTTACACATCCTTCTGTAGAGTGTACTTGGGTTGATCCAATCTGCTCCTCTAGGCTAGTCAACACCCGAGCTCTAATCTTCCAGGCTAGCAACAACTTTTTTCCATCAAAGTGTTTCAATTCGGCGCCGTCCTTCACCCAACCTTCAGCTTCTCTTTGTCCTTCAAGATAGATCACCTAAGGCTACTTTGGGTAGCCAACACACTGCCCTTGAACAGTCCTATGACTCCCATTCTAGTCATTGCGGAATTTGCACCTAAGATGAAATCTTCACCACCACGGAAGAACCTCCAATTGGCATCCACAAGCTGCAACAAATCATGATCCATTCTGGTCACTTCTTAACCCCCAACACTCCTCCCAAACACACTGTTGTAAATTATGTTTTCCTTCGCAGTTTGTGACAGCCCTGTTTAGGGCACATTCTGCAACCCTAACTTCACCTAACAGTCATCCAAAAAGCCCCTTAAGAGTTGTGGCCCACCTTGGCACGCTTCCATTTTGCCTCCTTAGGGTATGTATCAGCGCTTGAATCCCCTAACACAATCACAACTACATGCTATGGCCTTCAGCCTAGCACAAAATCCTTCCTGTAGTTGTTGCCTCCATAGAATGGTGCCCAAACAACCTCAAACAACAATGTTCAGGTTCCTTTGAACCTCGGAATAGCAGCCACCCTACTCATCCTTCTCCAAAGAAATTCGGTCCACTGTTTAGACCCTCAAACAGTCTGCAACAACCTCCCTTACTCGGCCCTAGGAACAAAAAATTTAGACCTTGTTTCAAACCCAAAATAGACCTTTCCTCTAGAATTCCTGTACCCTCCTTTGTTGTGGATTGGCTGCCCAGCAATCTGAACCCAAGATAGTACTCATACACACTTGAAACAACCCAGAACTTCCCACGTTGTTACCTACAACAACCTCAGAAATATGCGATGGTCTTCAAGTCTCAAAAACGTTGTCTTTTTATCCTTCTTCTGCGGATCCCTTTTCTCCATGAAATTTCAGAGAATGTGTTGAAAATTTTGGATGATTAAATGACTCCAACACATCCGTTATTTATAGCCTTTAAGTCTCTAACGAACTCGCATGAAGAGACCCTTCTATTGGCACTATTTTACACCCATATGGCCTAACTTGGCAACCAATAATTATATAGTCAACTTCAAAAATGCATAACTCAGGCTTATACAACTCGAAATTCGATGATTCTCGAAGCGTTGTATTCTCCTTTCTACCCTCTATTGTCTTAAGCCATCACATGTATAATTGTGCTTCCGAAAATTCCCCAAACACAATTGGGTGCAAAACCCCACTTGGGTTCCAAGCCTGCAAGTTCCCTTGTGGCGCTTTGTCCTCCAAACCCTAAACCCTCGGCATTAGGGGAATTTTGAGGTCTAAAATGGGCCTCCTAAGGAAGTTATAAAATAATAGTGGAAATAATAAAATAATGTTTGATTACATCATCAAATTTTAGAGGGAAAAAAATTAATTTTTTCAACTTGTATTTTCAATTTATCTCCCTATGGGTTTACTCAAATTTCGAGCAGAAACACTCGTTGGATGAAGAATTTTATTTCTCATCCAAGGAGTAACCATGTTGCATACTTTTGATGGACCTTGCTACATGAAAATAAGAAATACATGAAAAACGTGATTGCAAACACGTTTTTTCATGTATTTCTCATTTTTCGTGTAGCATGGTCCATCGAAAGTATGAAACATGGGTACTCCTTGGATGAGAAATAAAATTCTTCATCCAATAAGTACTCCCACTCAAAATTTGAGTAAAACCTTAGGGAGATAAGTTGAAAAATTAGTTTTATTATTTTATTATTTTTTTTTGTTTTTACTTTTTTACTCCAAAAAAGGTGAATCATCCCCCATGGTTGACATCGTCATCTTGAATCCTATTGGTTCTTATAAAGTTTATTTTTGTTGTACATTTTTCTTAGGAGGCCCATTTTAGACCTCAAAATTCCCCTAATGGGCTTGGACTACCTCTTAAGTTATACAAATCAGCACTCACAACACATGTGAGTGTTGATCCAAGCAGTCACTGGTGGCTAAGCTGAAGGCTTCCGAATAAGTCAGAACCCAATAAGGGGGATGAAAAAGGAAAGCATATTATCAATGTGGAGCCCAGCGCTACCGTTTCCACCACCAAGATCCAGAATGAAGAACCCAAAGATATAGAGGAGGGGAGTGCCTCCATTCCCAGAATTGGGTGAAGGGTTCCCCTCTGCAGTTCATTGTCGACAACGGAAGCCAAAAGAACCTCATTTCCACAGAGGTCATGAAGTGGATGGGCCTCTCGATCATAGCATACCCACAACCATACACCAGTGGGTGGCTTCCCTAGGGGTGAGATCTTTGTTTCAGCCAACAATATCTCCTTCCCTACATCATCAAGCCCCTTCACGTATGAGGTATGATGTTATGTTTCTCCTATTGAAGTTTGTGATGTATTATTAGGCCAACCATACTTGTGGAAGTGACATGTTGTGTATGAGTCTCGGCCTCACGATGTTATTGTTACTTTGGGTAATAAGTTATACAAGATACCTGAGGTAGCACCGCCTACTGCCATCTCTTTGATCACTGCAAAGTAATGAAGTATACTCATTTCCCAAACCGAGAAATTTGTTTTCCTTATGATCTGCCCTCAGGGCAAGAAGAAGACTATGGCCATGACCTCCAAATAGGGCTCCTCCGCGTAGAAACAACATATGGAAAAGGTCTTGGAGAAGTACTGGGACATATTCACTTCACCTACAGGGGTGCCTATGCACTATCAGGTCAAGCACTCCATCAATATGACCCCAGGCACGCCACTACCCAATGGACCAATCTATCAACGCTATGTTTAAAATAACAACGAAATCAAGAGGCAGATTCAGGAGTTGCTACAAAAAGGTCACATCCAGTTGAGTTCATTGCCCGGTGGGAGCCCGATCGTGTTTGTTCAGAAGAAGCATGGGACTTGGAGACTCTGTATTAACTATCGGGCGTTGAACATGATCACTGCCCGGAAAATATATTTGATCCCACATATTAATGACCTTTTAGACCAACTCAAGGGGGCCAAATATTTCAGCAAGATCGACTTGAAGTTCGGGTATCACCAGGCACCAATCCAACCCTCCGATGTGTGGAATACTGCCTTCAAAGCCAAGGAGGGCCTTTTTGAATGGTTGGTAATGCATTTTGGGTTAACGAATGCTCCCAAAACCTTCATGAGGTTGATGGAAGACATCTTGCGACCATTCACTAACTCATTCGTGGTGGTTTATCTGGAAGACATCCTGATCTCCATCCAGATTTGGGAAGAGCATCTCCACCACATTCGACGGGTCCTCCCAAAACTGCGGCAACCCAATTTGTGTGCCAATTTGGAGAAATGCACCTTTGGCATGAACCAGGTTCAATATCCGGGGTACGTTATTGATAAGCGAGGAGCGCATGTGGACCCATCCAAGATCCTGTTCATTCGGGATTTTCCAACCCCAACCACTCTAATAGAGATCCGCAACTTTCTGGGTCTTGCTAATTTCTACCACAAGTTCGTGTTGGGGTTCTCTCATATCACTTGGCCTTTGAGTGAAGTGACCAAGGGAGAAGCGAAAGAAAAATTATTTTGGTCTAAATCTCAACAGAAGGAATTCGTAGAGTTGAAGCATCGCCTCTGCTCTGCATCAGTGCTCACATTACCATAATTGCAACAACCATTTAAGATCGATACAGATGCCTCTGACTATGTTATTGGGGTAGTACTTACTCAACAGGGGTATCTAGTGGCATATGAAAGTGAGATACTTTCATACACAGTCTGAAAATATCCCACCTATGACAAAGAGATGTATTCCATTGTGCAGACCTACCGAAAATGGAAGCATTACATTATGGGGAAGGAAATGGTCATGCACATAGATCACCGACCCCTACAGTTCATACAACACAAGGGAATTTGCAAAACGATCACCATAAAAAATGGGCCACATACTTGCAGCAGTTCCATTTGAACATCAAGTACAAGAATGACAACACCAATAATGTTGTAGACTTCCTCAACCAAGCGATGATCATGGCGTTAACCACTGTGATCGACTCTTGTGGGCATGAGACTTTTACTTGGCCGCATCTCTACAAAAGTGATCCAGAATTCGGCAACACATACCAGACACTCCTGGAGAGTAAGAAAGTTCCAAATTTTCACCTCCAAGATGCATTGTTATGCCACTTGGGAAACCTTTGTGTTCCTTCAAGCGAGCGTTCCAAGATGATTTGGGAAGCGCACTACAGTCAATTTGTTGGACATTTCGAGGTCGAGAAAACAATGGAAGTAGTGCATAGTATTTCTATTGGTCGAACCTTCAACATGATGTCGGGAAGTACATTAGATCCTGCACTGCTTGTGCCACTTCCAAACCGACCATAAAAAATCAAGGCCTGTATACTTCGCTTCCTACCCCTAGTCGGCCATGGGAATCTATCTCCATGGATTAAATGTCGGGCCGTCCTTCTACCAAGCATGGAAACGACTGTGTTTTGTGGCGTCGAAATACTCCCTAAGATGCCCATTATTACGGTCTACATGAAGAATATCACTGCAGAAACCATTGCTAAACTCTTCTTTGAGTGAGTGTGGATACAATTTGGGATCCCGCAGTCCATTATCTCAGATTGGGATAGCAGTTTCCTTATTACATTTTGGTCAAGTCTCTGGTTGATGTTGGACACCAAGCTCACTTAGTCCACAACTTTCCACTCCCAAACTGATGGCCAAATAGAGATCATCAATGGGATGATCGTACACATTCTGCGCATTTACAACTCGAAGCATCCACACACATGGGATGAAAGCCTCCCCTATTTCCAGCACAACTATAACCGGGCTCTCCACGGCTCAACTGGCCACATCTCCTTTTAGGTGGGCTTGGAATTCTAGCCACTATGTCCTATTGATGTGGCCATACCATTTAAAACTACTAAGGAAGATTCGACTCATGTCCAGTCCGAAGCCGACAAGGCGAACAACTTCATTGAGTGTATTAAGCACATTCGCCAACAATTCCATGACATATTGGATAGAGCCAATGCTAAGTACAAGAAACGACATGATCAACATCAGGTGCCACACAAGTTCTAGGTGGGCAACAAAGTTTGGTTACATTTGTATAAGGAGCGCCTCACTGGAAGCCACCACAAGCTTTTCCCGCTCCGATATGGGTCATATAGCATCACCAAGGCTATAGGGGACAATTCTTGTAAGCTCAGTATTCCACCATTCCTTGGTCTGCACCCAATTTTCAATGTGGACCGCCTTTGGCCATACTTTCCACCATTGTTGGACACATCTGACATTGCAGAACAACTCATGTCAACAAAGTTAAACCCATACTGCATGGAACAAGCCACAACTTATCGTATCATGGACACATAGGATCAAGAATACCTACTAGCAAAGGATCCAGCTATATCGAGTTGCCAATGAAGGCTAACTCCTTCACCAGGGGAAGTGTTTCACCAAGGACCAGATTCAACAAAAATTTCCTCACCTCATGGAGGCTCTGCATGCAATGGGGACTATTGCTTCCTTAGGGGGGAGGAATGATCTAGGTGGATATTGGTGGCCACCCACCTATTCCACCTAGACATCTAGTCGGTTTCATCAGTTTCCTTGTTTATAGCAACATTTAATATTTTTAGCATTTTTTCAGGTCCTAAACTTCTGAAGTAGTTTTGACCCCCTAAATGATGCTTTTTTGAGGTCCGCAATAGGCCCATTGTCGTAGGCAAGGGCCTGCAAAAATTCTTGTAGTAATCGCAGAGATATTTCCGATGATATATCATATGTTCCAAACTGAGATAATATGACCAAGTTACAACCCCAGGAAGTTGGTTGTCTAACTAACCCCAACAGGGCCCACAAACTCTTGGTGTTCCATCCCCTAGGGTTAGGGTTTTGGTTTTTTATGGTTTTCACATATTGTTCAATAATCCTCCGTTGTAACATAGTTCAAAGGTGTGTAGCTGCCACATCTCTTCTCAACGATAACCTACCATCGTCCGAGCTAGTTTATTTCCACTCTGTCTATAAGCTAATTTCAGTTATTTGATATTAATGAAATGAAGTATATTTTTTGTTGCATCCTGCATTTATGTTTATTTTTGTACTTTATTGCGTTCCTTCATAAATCTAGATCAAATGTGGGTCTGAATCATAGAACCAATATAGGAGCGTATATTGGAACCAATGTTACTTAGTTGTTTCTCCGCATTGTGGCAAGCTTGAACCTACCATATTTAATCCAGATCATTAATGATCCTCTACTCCATGATTTTACATGGCCCCTGATGCCAACTGAATTTCCTTCGGATATGCCCAAATTTGAGGGGAATTCCAAAGGAGATCCTTATAACCATATCCAATCTTTCTAGATGCGGTGTTCATCTAACTCCATAGCGAAAGATTTAGTCCAACTCTTTTTGCTTCAACATACCCTAATTGGTGTTGTAGTGAAATTTTACATTGACTAACCCCATGGCACTCACTGGGTGTTCGCACCATCACGAATGTCTTCCTCTCTTATTTTCAATTACATGTCCACCATGATATTGATATAGAGATTTTAACTACCTGTCGCTAAACCACTATCAATCACATCACTAATCACATTCAAGAGTGTCATAGACGATGGAGCTTATGAAAAGCTACGCAACTTGATGAATATTTTTTTATGGATTATTTTTTAAAATCACCCCTTCCTCCCATTTCCAAGGATGTTGCTTCAACATTCCCCTGAACTAAGGAAGAGGCCATTAAGAAGGCCATGCAATACAACTTGATCTATGCCCAATCGAGATACTTATATATTTTGATTCCTTATGCTCCTTACTCTCTCCTAGGTGATCATTCTACATCAGGGGCATGTCATGTAGTTGACGGTGTGATTATGTATGTAGTATATTATTAGTGTTTCCCATGTCTACTAGGAAAAATGGGATATGACTCGGACCATCAATGCCCAATACCTCTTACAATTATACTCCCCCTTATCCCTCTCATGTTGCATCTTGGTAATTATCCATTCAGTCAAATCCCTTATTCCCATTGCTAGGAGTACTAGTCAACACACCTGAATTTTCCTAATCTCACATTGGGGATTTCATTTTGGCACCTGGATCATCTTTCCAACACTACTCCCAACCATCTTAAACCCTATTTGGATTTGACACTTGTCCAACATATCTCAATGACCCCCTCAATTGATTAATTTCCATTACAACCTCAACAGGAGTCTACCCCTATTGTGTGAGCATTCGGTAAAGGGGGGAAATCAAAGAAGAAGGGCACCATTGATAAGAAAATTTTGATTGTGGTTGCTCAACCATATGTACCAAAGCCTACACCAACATGTGCTTTGTATTATATTCAAGGCCATGCCACCAACAATCATTTGATTCTCCCATGGTTAAATGGTTTCATTACCTTGGATGAATTTTAGTTAAACCCAATGGTCCCTGAGGCACAAGTCACTCTCCCTGAGTCATATAAGAAGAAGAAAAACATTACACACAAGCCACCAATGCACTTTGTGTGGAATGTGCATAAATTATTCACACCATTTCCCTCATCTCTCACATTTTCGTGATACAATCATAGTTCTTTGTGAAATGGACATCACTTTAAGTGGAGATTCCACCTCTCTACTTATGGTATCTAGCACCTCTTTTCTATTGGGGTAGGGAGCTAGTTAACCCACCATTGTGATTGGTCCCCCTAATGTGGAGATGGCAGAAAATATCATACATATCCTTTACCTGTCATCATCTATGAGAAAAACACCTTCAAACCCCCTGGGAGAGTATGATTTTGTAAATATGGAAACACCTTCTATCTCTTACGTTGCTTCGGTCTCAACATCGATGGAACATCAATCCACTAGTCATTAGTCTACCTCATTAGACATCGTGCATGTGAACCATGGCCCCCATGATGATGACTCAAGTAAAACTTTATCATCTACATCATGTGGTCATTTTCTGTCTCACACTCCAATCTTCTACTCTGATGAGGACATTATGGAGTCCATGACCACACTAGATTATCCATTAGATGATATGCATCGTCATTCCTATTTTCTCCCATAGTAACCAAGTCCATCCAACCTATATGCTCTGAAATTGAAATACTTCATTCACAGTCAAGTATATTTTCTTACAAACTCCTTATTTCGAACCCAAAAATTCAAACCACATCCACCTTGTGGCCATTACATTGTTGAACAATGTGTGGGTAAGAAAGCATCCATTTTTTAGGGTATAGAAGAAGAAATTATCCTCAACCCTCATATTGTGTCTAGTAGTGTCAACTATAGTACCATTACTCTTCTCCATCATGAAGAAATTCTAGAGTCTCATATAACTCCATATCACCTTGGGGAGGATCCACTTAATCATTATTGCTTCCTACCTCAACAACCTGGTCCCTCTAACACTTGTGCTGTTGATCCCCAATTTCGTATAGGTGAACATTTGTTCACTATAACCCAAGCCACTCCTTGGTACATTGACACCTATTTGAGAACCTAGAAATTTAGTCCTTTTGACTCACATATGCAATACCAAGTGAGATTGGCACTCCACCATATTTCTCCTATTGTATTTGTCGCTTCTTTCCATAATAAGATAACCAATCAACAACAGATGGTGACAACACCAAACACAAACATATGCATAATCACATTATGTATCATGTATTATTGTCATCAAGAAATTATTTGGAGTCCACTACTCTAGATACCTCCGCCATGTCCTTAGCATGCTCAAACTTGGGGGAACATTCACCCCCTTTCTAAAACTCCTTCGATGGAGGGTTCCTATAAAAAAAAAACACGCCACTTCAAAAGTTGCATCCCTAGTGCATATATGTATCACCACCATTTCGGGGTATTCTCTTAGCATGTTCCATACACATCCAGCATGGGTCATCATTCCCACCTTGGCATACTCGATCAATCCCCTCCATCATCATTTTCAAGGAGGAAGCATCCCATGCTTGGGGGCACGATGACACCTTTGGGAAATTTTTCATTTTATTATCATCCACTCTCGGCCTACCCCCCCAAGGTATAAATAAGGTTGATTATCTTCTCATTCATTGGGTATCCTTCCAACCTCTCTGGTGAGCCATATGCACATTGGATACAAAAAGATGATTGATACCACATATTGGAACATTCTACTGTATGTAACGTCACTCTTACCATTTAGTCCCCATGGTTGACTTCCCCATTTAGCCTCTTACTCTTACCATTTAGCCTCCTCAAGCAACTCATTTCCCCATCCTTCCATGATTTGATCCTTCACCAAGAAAAATATTTCCAAGAAGAATTAAGGCACTTTTATTCAACCCCTTTAGCCTTTTCTAAACCATTATTAGACAAGGCCACCTACCTAAAAGTCACAAACCCAAATTCCACTAGTTGGTTTTTTTGTAATGAACTTGCCAAGATTTAGGGTATCTTCCTCCTCTCCAAGCTCTTTACAAGCTAATGCACAAATGAATTGGGCTCATCCTAGCTTTGTTTGATGAATTTCTAGCACCATTGGAAAATTATTTTTGAGCTCTAAAATAGGTCTCTCCTAGGTTTTGTTTATTTTAAACTTCATCCATAAGCCATTTTTTCCACGAGATGTCAAGTTCCCCTATGTTTAAATCAAATTTCTTCATATTTTTTCTCGTACTCTGACACCACTTTGTCTTTACACTTGTTGGATCATGTGTGCAATTTACTCATGTGACTCTGACCACTTTTTACTAATGTTTATAGGGTCTTCTTTGGACCCATTCCCTATCTCATTTCACATATAAGCAACATCGCTCCATAGGCTTTCATTTTCCCATCATTCAGTGGATATCACCTTAGAGACCCCCATAGTTCAATAAGTGGAATAGCCTCTCCATTTTTTGAATTTTCCACGTATCGAGTGTTAGAGCCTCTCTCACATGGGCACCCTAACACCATTTCCCTTTTGTGTTTTGGTGCTTATGCCATTCAATCCCCTTCATATTGGGAGTATGTTTTGTCTTCAAACTAGAGCTAGCATCATTTGCATTTCTCATTTTCATGATGACAACCCATGTTCCCTTGGAATCCCACTAATTATAATCTCTTTGTTTATCCTGAGAGGGCCTTATACCACTTCTACTTGGTTCAGTTAGTGGCAACACCATTGAGTCACCCTTGATCATAGTATCAAATATGAGTCACAATTATGTCCCGTGGAGTCTATTTAGAACCATAGTGAGTCTTGTTACAGTATGTCAACCCCTATGTATGTTGTACCCATCCTGTATTGTTGAGATGTGACCTCTATATCTATCAATATATATTTTCATACTAAGGTTGAGTAATTGACCATCCCTAGTGGAAATTTATGAGTTGCTTCTAGGATAACCTTACATGTTATGCTTTAACAAGGGAAGTCATAAGGCCACCCATTAGACCACTATATTCTGCATCTTAGTGCCAATCTATGTCAGTCGTATTATACTATGTATCTCATGCCTTTGTTGAGGACTCATCATTGCCTCAACATCGATAGGCCCTCCTCTGTTGACTTCAGCACATGCATTCCAAGGAAATGGCCTAGAGGATGATGTACCTTGGATCCAATTTCTTCATTAACAAGTTCCTCAAATCAAGAAAAAGGGAGACATTACTACCCTTTAACTTGGTTATTTCTTTTGTGATCGACTTTAGCTCGTTATTTCACAATCGAGACTCATACACTTGATGTTCGAGTGATTTAGGAGATTTTACCAACATTCACCAGGAATGTGTGAAATGCCCCAAACATCAGGAGGGAATTTCCATTAAATTATTCCCCCACACGCTCGGCCCTCGATATTTCACGATCTAGCCTTAGATGTATTTCAGTAGATTTGAATGGCTTGGTTTCCGTTGATCTCATATCCCACCGCATGAGCCCCCCTTCCATTGACTCATTCATGTCCTTAGAGCCCTTTTCTATTTAGCAGGGCTTATTCGATTGCGATCTCCCCCTCTCATCAACATGGGGGAATTTAGTCCTATGTACCCAAATTAGAAGCAATTATTGTATTTGTCTTGGCCCTTTTGTTCTAGAAACATGTATATGGGACTATGTATTTCACTGTATCATTTTTTGGCCCATTAATGCCAACAAATTCATGATTAGTATATATTATTCTCCTCACACCCACTTTGTTGGGCATATCATTATTCTTTGTACTCAGTTATCTCGATAGGTATGGGTATGTATCCCTTGCCTCATTGAGATCATGTACAACCACTTGGAGACTCTTGATTGACAAGTGGCATCATCCTTATCTTGTGGTTTGGATCCTTGCAACAACAACTCTCTCTCCCTCTCTCTCTCTCTCTCAAAAACCACACCATGTGTCTAGTGAAAGGAAAACCACAAGGTGTTTCAGTCATATGATGTGCACCTAACACTCATACATTGGGAAGCAATTTGATATCACATCAAAAGTTATCATCTAGCCATAATTAACTAAGTGGATCAAAATACGCTATGTAGTATGGGTCTTCACATATCAAAATGCACTTTCACCTTAGGAAATAGCCTAAGGAACCACTTGTCATAAGTTATTTCCGTTAATTAATTTACCCACGTGAGAATAACCCATAAGTTCATTAATATTATGTTATTCTCACATTTACCCATTAAAAAAAAAATCACTCACATTTTTCTATTTACATAGTAATAATTCAATAAATCATGTATTTATTGATTATTCCTTGATCCTTTAAACACTATCATAGAAATAATTTATTAAATCATTATTTATAAATGATTTCTAACTTATTTTACCATTCACCTAGAAGTAATTTAATAAGCCCACTTGTTTATTAATTATTTCTTATCGTTTTACTCATTTTCATTAATTAACTCAATAATTCATTATTTTTTTGAGTTAGTTATCTAAATAAAGGTAATTGAGGATTTCTTTGAATTTTTCCTCTCATAAATAATGATAAATTAGCCTATATCCATATTAACTTAGCATCTACCAAGTGTTGATGTTGTTAGCATGATGCTTTTCAGGTTGCCATTGATGTCAACAAGTCACTATGCTTGTGCATGATGGTCATATGGTTGCAAAGGATGTTGTGCAGGAGATTATAATGATGATTTGATGTTTGCAAAGGAGTAGCAGGAGGGTGCAGAGGTGCATCAAAAGCTGATGTCTTATGATGATGTCTTGATGGTTGCAAAGTATCTGTAGGAGGTTGGACAAGCTCTACATATGCGTAGTGAAGTGATGAACCAACATGGTAGAGTTTTGGGCAAAGGATTTAAGATTTTCTTCAAGTTTTCCTATCGCCGGGAAGAGAGCTAGCACATAGCAAAGATATTTAAATTTCTTTGGAACCTCATGTTATCCATGCAATGATATTCTCTAGGATCCAAGCCTATCCCAACAACGATTCTTGTAGGTGAAGAAAATTAAACCAATGTAAAAACCATAAAATTTCCCAAGGAATTGATGCGAGCGAGGGTGATTCAACATTCAATTGATATGGTCATCAGATCCATCAACAAAATCCATGGATTTTCTTTTTCTAATAGTAAGGAGAAGAGACTATAAATATCCAAGGATATCAATCATTTTTGGTGTGCATTTCGTGAGATCTATTGGCTAAGGAATCGACATTTCACACAAATATTTTTTATTTTATTTTACTCTATTCTGGAATAGGTGTAATGAGGGGTGAATATATCAACTAGTTCTATATTAATGAATTGATCTAAAATGTTGTTTCTATGTCTAACAATTGCAAGACTAATTGCACCAGTGCATAAGGGCCAGATCTAACTATGCATTAGGCAATCTAAAGAAGTTGATCCATAATTATGAATACTTGGTTTTGGTAAAAGGATCATCCTTGATCTACTATATAAGTCTAAATACGAATTTATAAAACTTAGATGTGCACCGTATAATAATCGTTTATTCAAGCATGTAAAGGTTGCTTGTTAGTGCAGAAAGTTTGAAGGTAATATGTCCTTGGTTGTGCATAAAGATAGCAGATTGTATCCACCTCTTTGCTTGGATCGACCAACCAAACTTAATTATTGTACATAGTTTTTAATTGTTGGAGGTTCCTTTTACTTATGTTCACCATCACTGGAGATTCCTGTTGTTTATATGTACCATATTCTTGTTTGAGGTCCCTTTAGACTTATGTGCACCACATAATCACTAACTCTATCTAGTGTGCATATTTAATTATATATATTCTTCTTGTATTGACAAAGGTTCAAAGACTGGGAGCATTTATTTTTGCGCCATTTCACATAACTAGATTTTGTTGCAAAGATAGATCAGATCGATGTGCATGATTAACAGAGGTTTGTGCCTTGTGTGATTCTATAAAGACTTTCATGAGGGTTTTGTAGAGATTAATGGTTGAATGATCGTCATTTATATACATTTTTTACTTTGTACGTTTAATCCATATTTTTTGTATTAGAGAATGGATTGTATTAACTTGTTATAAGGGTTGAGAGCTATTGGTGAATGTGTAGTGCAAAAATCATAGTCTTGCAATGGCAGAGGTTTATATGACAAAGTATTGGTTTCTGAGATTAATGTGTGCAGATATTAACGACAAAGGTTTATATGAAAAATTTTAGATACTTTCTTATGAATTTGATGTGTATAATCATGCTACTACTATTCATTTGATGTATGGTTTAAGCTAGAGTGCAGGGATAACTTCTATGATGATTTAGTTGTGAAAGGCTTGATAGTGATTTGCATGCTAAGGTGCTTGTTTAAGATTCATTAGTAAGATAGTTAATGCACAGGGGCTAACATTATTGATTATTGCAGTGAACAAAGTTCATTTCCAGAGTTTGTGCAGAGCGTTAATGTTTGATTCCCTAGCCTTTTATTTTCATTAATGAGTTCATATTATGAAAATACATATATGACAAAGGCATTCTGGTTTTGATAATTTGAGACAAAAAAAAAATTATTACTCTATCATGTTGCTACTACGTTGTTAGATCTAAGTTATCATTGTTGATGTTAAGGTTTGGCATTGTTGGTGCATTTTGTATATGTTGTTGGATTAATGAGATAGGGTTTTCAAGAAAAAATGTGTTGCTTTGGTGCTAGGGTTTGCTTGATAGGGTTGTAGCAGTTGTGGTCTATTGGTTTATGTTTATTGCTAATGATCTTCAAAAATGTGCTAAGAGGTTTCATATAACATAGATTGTTTGAGAAGTGTTGAGATTGGATTTTGGATAGAGACCTTGATGTTACTAGCATTTATTCCAGTTTTGATCATATATCATTAGGTTTTGCTATTGGATGCACATGTTGAACAAAATAAAAGATTGATACATTGAATTTGATGGTTTATTCTAGTTATAAGTTGAGGGAAAAATTACATTTGTTGTATGAACAAGATTAATGAGCATAAAGTTACAGGTGGGTCCAATTTGAAAACTTGATGAAACGTGGCCTACAGGATTTGTGTTTGATGTAGGTGGATCCAGTGTGAAATATTCTGAAACGAGGTCCACAAGAAGTCTGAGGGTTGGAGCCTTCGGTACGGGAGTGGTAGCTTCCTTCTGGTAGTGGCTGGAGAACTTGATCAGTGAATAGTGATGCCCTTACAATAGCATCTAGAGAATTTATTGGAGGAGGTAGCCTCCAATAGGTAGGATTTTGTGTAATGGTACAAGTATGCACTAGTGCAAGATGTAAAAGAAGATTTTATTTATAATAATAAAAATAATATAGAGACAATGGTTGCGGTGGTTTTTTCTAGTTAGGTTTTCCACCTAATATTTGGTGTTCCTATGTAATGATGTGTATGTTGACTTGTTGATGTATTACATTATTATGGTTCTCATGTATTTATGATTACATGTTGCTCATGGTTTACTTATTATACTTAGATATAATCTCATAATGTGTTACTAGTTAAATGGTGATCTAGTTAACATTGCAAAGAAAAGTAGAAAGCGGGTAAAACTTGATTCAGCATGAAATACTCATTCAACCCCCCTCTCAGTATTTCTAACAATCGTTATCAAAGTTAGGCCCTCCACAACTGGAAGGAGATGTAAAGGATCATGGCAAGGAAGCACAAGAAGAAGACAACTAAAAGGAATTAGTCAATTCAAGAAATTGTAACAGTGCAAGCGATGTATCACATGTAGTAGCAATATCTGCAATTGTCAATCAAGGACAATCAATAGTGGAGAAAGTGATGAATAATCAAGGTATGTTTTTGCTCAATGATGCAAACTATAAAACATGGAAATACAAGATGAAGTCTAGATTAATATCACTTGGATCCGATATTTGGAAATTAGTATGTAATGGCTATACGAAGACTTGTCCATTAGGTCAAGAATTGCATATGAATCATCAGGAAATGAATGTAATCTATTGCGGCATACTTGATTCTGGACTTCACAAATTTATGCACTATGAATCTGCAAAAAATGTCTGGGATAACTTGTAGGCCATCCATGAAGGAGAAAATAGTGCAAGTAGCATAGTTCATCAGCTAAGCCAGAAAATGATCTTTCTTTCGAAATATTCAATATATTTGAAGAAGAAACATGTAACCTATTAGAATTAGGTTAAAATAACCCTGAAATAGCTTCCATCATATTAGATGGAGTTAAAAATTCAAAAGAAGAAATATTAGATAACAAATTTAATCTTAGAAGGAAACTTGTTTATGCTTTGAAAAATATTGAAAGTCTCAAAGAAAAGTTGCAAGTATATAAAAAACAAGGATCATAATGAATTAAAATACACTACATCAGTGACTGAACAGTTTAACGAAAGGGAAATAAATTGTGAAGTACTTGAAGTTGAGATTATCCCTCTGAAGATTGATCTAGAAAAAGGCAAAGGAACAAAATAAGGAGCTACTTCAGATATTTGAAGGACAAGAAAATGGACTTAAAGAGGAAATTATCAATTAAGAACTCAACTGAAAGAAGAAAGAAAAGTTGAAGAATTTATAAGCAAACAACTAAAAGAAAAAGGGGATGATTGTGAGAAATTAGAAATAGAGGTAATCTCATTAAGAAATAAATTAGTAGAAAAGTAAAAATAGTTGAGATTTCAAGGCAGTACCAAGATGTTGGACAATCTTCTTAACAATCAAAGATATACCTCCATTAATTCAATACTTGGTTTTCATAAAATAGTGAAAGGATAATCCAGATCACAAGAATGTGCAGATAGTCTCAGAGACAACAAAGTTAATTCTTGAAATGATGGTACAAAATCAATTTGGCAGCAAAACCAACAACTAAGGAAAGTGACTCTTCAAAGAAAATAATATGCTCCCAGAAATGAGTACGGTAGAAATGTAGACATCCAAAGAAGGAACAACAATTCATTCTCTCCATTGATTGATGATATTTAGTCTTTTATTTGTCACAACTTTGGACACCTTGCAGTCAATTTTAGAAGCAAATTATTGAAACCTCAAGTAAACAATCTCTCCACAAGAAGATCATTTGTTCCCAGGTATTCAAGTTTCTTTCAAGGCTATTTTTTTACATGAAAATTATTTGGTGATAAGGCTATATATTATAGATCATATAAAAATGAAAGGGTCATGAAGCATAAGTACTATGATTCTTTTTTCCCCTTCTCTAGTCACATAAAGTGTTATAATGCAATAAATGTGGGCATGTGGCAAAAGAATGTAGGAAGAAGCCAATGAATTCATTTAGACATTTCAGACAAAAATACATTCAAATGAACAAAAATACCTTTAACAAAATTCCACAAGAAGACACATCCATCAACAGTCCTCATATGAAGACTTGGAACAAAAAGAAAGAGTAGTAAGAGAAGTGTGCCCTTTCTCTATGTGCACTAGAAGAAAAAAAATCATTGGTACATAGAAAATGAATGATCTCATCACATTGTTGAAGATAAGAGCGTATTTATCTCTCTCAAGAAAACCAAGGGTGGTGATGTTATTCTTGGTAACAATGCACTAATGAATGTGCTAGGAAAAGGTAGAGTCGATATTGATGTTAAAAATATTGAAGCAACTAGTGTATTATTGGTTGAAGGGCTAAAGCATAACATCCTAAGTGTGAGTCAAATGATTGATAAATGACATGTAGTTATATTTTACCTAAAGAGGATTAAAAATTAAAGAAGAAGACACTGGAAAGGGTATAGAAAAAGGTATCATAAATGTGGATAAGGTATGTGTGCAGAAGAAAAATATGGGCAAAAATAAGAGATTGAAGTCAATCTCCTCCTCTTCAGATTCAAAGTATGGAAAGAAAGTCCCCACTACAATCTACTATACCTAAAGCATACATACAAAAGGATTGAAGAAGTGATGAGAGGTGTATAGCCTCAGGGGGAGCATATGGAAGTAGTTGGTAGCATGAAGAATGAAGATCAGAGTTATACTAGTAGCAGTGTGTGGTGATTTAGATCCTATTCACACATTAAATTCTGTAGGATCAGTCTGTCTATTGGAGATATGATTAGCTCAGGAGGATCCTTACATTTATGCATTATCACCATTTGGTATGATTCACTCGGTATGCATTAAAGAGAGTCATGTTGTTTCAGCCTTGTAAAGCACTCTTTTGTGCTTTGAGCATCCATGTAGCATTATTCAGTGCATTAGTTAAGTGTTCCATGTTTTGGAGAGAGTCTTGGTTTAGTCATATGTATATTAATCTTGGCATCTTGGTATGTTGGCTTAGTATTTGTTCATAACATGCACTATAGTAGACCATCTTATTTAAATCATGTAAAGCACATGTGTGTGCAATATTATAGCCCAGTAATATGTTTAGGTATGTTATTTGGGTGGTCTTTGTGTTTAGAAGAAAGTCAAGTTTCTGTCACATGTGGACTCATGGATTTCATGTTACAAATGTGATGGAGAGAGATTCATGATGATAATGTAATATATCAGTCACATGTGCTTACTACAACCATGAATTGTGCATCTTTGGTCATGGGTCACAATGTAGTCATTCGTCCATTAGATGAGTATCACTTGATGTAGGCATGCATGTCAAAGAGTAAATCCATTTTTTCTTAGTAAAGCATTGTGAGTGCAATGATGTAACATTAATATACTTTTATTGCATCATTTTTAACAATTGGTATCTGCAGCAACTTGGCTATTGAAGCGCCATTACATGTTCAGGGGGAGATCGTTGACTATAACATTTGATGTTGGCATGGTATATTATGTATGAAAGCTTGGCGTGACCCTTTTCCATTGATGTCAAAGGGACACAGTGACATAGCCACTCACACAAAATGGAGAGGTAATCTATCAACCTGCAAAGAAGAAGATCAGTTGGGTGTTTGTGGCTATCAGTTGAAATTAACGCCAAAGGGGGAGAGTGTTTGTAGCATGATGCTTGTCAAGTTGGCATTGACGTCAAAAATCCACTATGCTTGTGCACAATGGTTAGATGGTTGTAAAGGATGTTGTGCAGGAGCTTGTAATGATGATTTTATGTTTGCAGAGGAGTTGCAAGAGGATGCAAAGGTGTGTGAAAAGGTGATGTATTATGATGATGTATTTATGGTTGCAAAGGAGTTACAAGAGGATGAAAATGTGTGTGAAAAGGTGATGTGTTATGATGATGTATTTATGGTTGCAAAGGATTTGCAGGAGGTTTGGAAGGCTCTAGAGATGCCTAGTAAAGTGATGAAGCGGTTTGACACAGTCTCAAGAAAACAGTCTAAGATTTTCTTCAACTTTTCCTATCATCACTGGGAAGAGTAGTACAGAACAAAGATGTTGAAATTTTGATGGGACCTCATGTTATTGTCCAATGGTCTTCTCTAGGAGCCAAGCCTATCTCGACAATGATGCTTGTAGGTGAAGAAAATTAAAAAACCAAAGGAAAAACCATCAAATTTCCCAAGGAATTCACGCATGCGAGTGAGGATGATTCAATGTTCAATTGGTATGGTCAACAACATCCATGGATTCTCTTGTTGTGATTGTAAGGAGAAGAGATTATAAATAGTCAAGGAGATCAATCATTCTTGGCGTGCATTTCATGAGATCTATTGGCTCAGGCACAAACATTTCACACAAATATTTTTTATTTTGTTTTACTCTATTTTGGAACAGGTGTAATGAAGGGAGAATGGATCAACTAGTTTTGTATTAGTAAATTGACTTAAAATGTCATGTGTTATGACTAAAAATTGTAGGACTAAGTGCACATGTGCGCAAGGGTCATATTTGACTATGCATTGAGAAATATGAAGGAAATCGGTATAAAATTCTGAATATTAGTTTTGGTAAAAGGTTCATCCTTGATCTGTTATCAGTAAGTATAAATCCAAATTGATCAAACACAGATGCACTCCATATCATAATTTGTTATTCGAGCCAGTAAAGGTCGTTTGTTAGTGCAAAACGTTTGAAGGTAGTATGTCCTTCGTTGTGCACAAACTTTAGCAAATTCTATCCACCTCTTGGCTTGGATTGACCAACCAAACTTAATGGTTACACATAGTTTTTAATTATTGGAGGAACTTCCTTTTGCTTATGTGCACCATCAATGGAGGTTCCTTTTGTTTATATGCACCATATTCTTGCTAGAGGTCCCTTTAGAAGTATGTGCACTACATTATCACTAGCTCTATCCAGTGTGCATGGTTAATGAGATGTATTATTCTCTTCTTGACAAAGGTTCGAAGACTAAGAACATTTATTTTTTCACCATGTGACATAAATGGATTTTGTTGCAAAGATAGATTAGACCAACGTTCATCGTTGACAAAGGTTTGTTCCTTACATGGTTTTGCAGACACTATCATGAGGGTTGAATGATCCTCATTTATATACATTGTTGACTTTGTATGTTTAATCCATTGTTGTTGTATTGTAGAAGGGCTTGTATTGACTTGCGACAAGGGTTGAGAGTTATTGGTGAATGTGCAGTGAAGAAATTAGTGTCTTGCTAGGGCAGTGGTTTATATGATAAAGTATTGTTGTCTAAGATTAATGTATGCAGAGATCAACTAAAAAGGTTTATATGACAAAGTTTAGATACTTTCCTATGAATTTAATGTGTATAATCATGTTGTTGCTTGTCATTTGATGTATGGTTTAATCTAAAGTGCAAGGATAACTTCTATGATGATTTAGTTGTGAAAGGTGTTGGTGTCCAAGTGTGAATTAATATTCAAACCCTTTCCCATATTAATTATCAATCCGGATGCGTTAGTTATTGCAAGACTAACACGCACAATATATGCAGATGACAATAGCACAATTCTATATTAATCGTAGATGTGATATTAAGCAAAGCAGCAATCACTGTAACAACAATTAAAGAATGGGCAGTAATAAATTATAAGGCTTCTAATGCAATCACATCAATAAGAATATCAGCAAATATGTCTACTATCACAACAATTGCAAATTATACATACAAGAAATAGAATTAACAATATACAGGAAATACGCAGCACCTGATTGGAAAGTGGGCCCAACTCTCTGATCAGGGCTGCGATATGCTCACAACTCACAGAAGTAACAGGAAATTAACTTGCATTAACTTGATCAAATAATGTTTTGTTACACAACAACATTCCTTGCGTAGCCAATCCTTTATGCGTTATATCCCCCCCGCCCCCCCCTCGCCCCCCCTATTCTCTCTGATTTGTGTCCTTTTAAATATACCAGTAAAAAAGGGGAAATAAACTGATTACAAAATATAAATAACCAAGATGAGATTTGGAAGATATTTCCATCATGATTCAGCTGGCACAAGTCGAATCTGGCAATTACAATTGGGGCAATTTGGAAAATGTCCACAACAGAAAATCTGCAAATCATTCCTTCAAAGAACCTTGTGTTTCTCTCAATGAATACCGATTTTGGGAAAATTGCTTTAAGAAAAACTAATTTGGTCCGTTCTGCACAAAACCCATGTTTCAGATTTTTCAGGATTCATCTTTGTTTGCCCGAAATGTTCAACACAAAATTGTCTCTTATTATTCCAGTGAATTTCTGAGTTGGAATATTTAATTATCAGTTAAAGGTCAAATCTGCAATCTGGAAGATATCTTGGATGCTAAAATAGTGAGTGATGTTATAAAGAGTTCATTAATAAACCATCATTGGCAAAAACATGCATAATGATCATTAATTTATTAAAATAAAGGAGAACAAGTATTACTTATCCAAGAAAGCATAAATAGTTATGAAATAGAATTATATAAGAAATTATGATAAATAATGTGATAAAAGTACATTAGAAATAGCTGAAATGGATGTTAAGAAGTGATATTAATCATATAAATCAGTGGTCCAACATCTACCCCAAACTGAACATGTTGCATGTCCCCATGCACCCCAATGCCTTTGTATTAACCAAGTTGTAATACAATAATCAAAATGCTCACCCCAACGCATGATATTGATGGAAGAGAAGGCTTCTTCCTCAAATGCTTCCTTAAAATAATTTTCATATATACTTTCAACCCTATGTATATGAAGTTGCAACAAATTATGATACAAGTAAATACAAACTTCATTACAAACCGCATTTTGATGAAATTTTGTAAGCAAATTTATACTATATCAATACTTCTCCAATTCGAAAATCAAATCAATGCAATGAACGGATTTCAATATATCAACAAAATGGTTGTAGGTAATAATGCATGATTTTTTTGGAATTAACAAATTGTTTTAGCTTGAAAATTTTTGGGTTTAATGATACCTTTTTATTGTCCAGAAATCACAAGAATCTGGGCTTAGCTAGTATGAACTTTTCTGTCAAGTACGAAAAAGGACCACTTTAGCTACGCATAACTAATAGCCCTAACAACAAAAGTGGCTGCCAATATCTTCAAATCTGCGGTTAGTTAAACAAGAAAAGAGCCGCAAACAACCAGATCCATGCATGAAAAGACATTAAGCAGTAAAAACAAGGGTTTGCTCCATATACCAATAGACAAGACAAGAACAATTTTTGAAAGAATTTTTGTATTAATTGGGCACCTGGGAGGAAAACAAGAAGGCGTATCCAATTCTGCTCAGTGGGATGGGTTCTTAGAAGTCCTCAGCACTTCAGATCTAAGATTTCTCTCTCTTGTTGGTGTAGAAAACCCAATGTAAAGAATAGAGCTCAAAGGGAGCTCACACAGCAAATAATGGAAAAATGTGACCAAGTGTATAGATCCAGAGTGATCTAATAGGCAACAAAAGGTGAAGAATGATAGGAAAAACCCTCCTATTTATAACAAAATATCGGGTCATTCTAGATCTTGGTGCATGATTAAAATAATGTTAACCAAATCTAGATCCACCTTTTATGGAATATTTTATTATATTTGTTGGAGGGAAAAAGTATTTGACTTGGGTCAAATCCCTTTATTTGTCAATAATAAATAAATAAATGATTTATTTATCTTTTAAGGAAGTGGTTGAAGGATAATCAAATAAATAATGATTTATTTAATTATTTGTGGATGATTTGGTCATATTTAACAAGGAATATTATCTAAATAAGATTTAAATAATTATTCCTAGAAAATAATAAGATAAATAAAGGTTTATCTAATTAATTTCTTTGTTTTTGGGTTAAACATGACTGGGAATAACAATTAAATTATGGTTTAATTAATTATTCCATGAGGAAAATCAAACAAATATAGGTTTGTTTAATATTTCCTTTTGGGGTTTCCTGTTTGGACCATAAACAACCTAATAAATGTGGTTTATTAAGTTATTTAACATAGTGAAGGCAATTTTACTTACGGTAAAATTGGTCTTAGATGGTGTACTTGGGTCCATCTAATGATAATAGTTTAGATGACCAAAAAATGGTGTAACAACAGCTGATAGTTTCAAGGATATACACAAATAAATTTTAGGATCGTATACCTTAAAAGAAGAAATGAGAAATCACTCATCATGCATAGCAACCCTTCCCCCAAACTAGAGAATTAGCATGCCCTCATGCTACACTAGAAAACAAATTGAGGTGGTTGCTACAATCATGGTTGAAATCTTTTTTTGTTGTATAACAACATGGAATAAAGGAGATTTTGAGAAGGAATAAGGAAATCGATGGATGATAAAGAATATTGGTGGCATGTTCATGATAATGAAATTAACACTCCCCCAAACTGAAATATTTTTTGTTTATGAAAAATGGGAAGTGGTAAAGAAGGGAAAATAATGATTGAAAAATATGAGTGAATAATGCTCAATGGTTTTTCATGACATTCTCCTAAACTTTTAATAAATCAAAACCTTATGTTATTTTACCTCAAGTTTTACCTCCATGAAAATGTGGAATAACATGTATGGATTGACATTTTTTTGAAGCTGATGTAGGTTGAACTGATGCTAAAAGTGATGCGGAAGGTGGAAGCCATGCACACTAAAAAAAATAATCAGAAAGTGTAGTAGGGTTTCCTTCTACCAAACTAATTAGTTTTTCTGTCGTCTATAAAACATCTCATGAGTATCCTTAATCAGTAATTCATCACCTCAATTACCTCATTAAATATACAAGTGACATAATCATATTGTGAATGGCATGGGATAATAATGGATAAGAAGGGAAAATATGCATTCCCTATACCCATAAGCTTGGTTGTTATGAGCACAGAAATTATGAGAATTAGTTATCTTAGTCTTTGCTTCTCAAGATCTGTCCAATTATCTAGGATCCAAAATCACAATTAGGCCTCTTTATTCCACCTCAAAATAGTAGTGGCGTTGTTAAGCTATGAATAAATGGTGACTGATTGGGCAAAGAAACTATCTTTGGTTAAAGATATGATACTTATAGAATAAAGGAATGATGGATTAGATGATACAAAATGTCAAATATAAAATATTCTAAAAGTTTCATCCCTGACATGTAAAGTAAATATTTATAACTCACTCAATAATAGATATAAACCATAACCACCATCATCTAAGAACTGATTAAATATTACCCCATTAACCATGAGTTCTAGAAAACCTTGTATATGCAATAATCAGCTCTATCGAAAATTAGCTTTGAGAAAACAAGGTAACCAAGTAGATTATAGTATTAAATTAACTTTTATACCATAGGCATAGCCACTGCTGCCAGCAGGCGTCCATAGCCTCGATAGGGATTCCTTTTTAACCCATTGAGATGCCAATGTCCCATTTATTAGAAATAAGTACATAGTTACAAAAGCCTTTCAATTTACTTAGATGTCAACTTAAGATCATTGTTCTGGCATGGTAACCAGTTAAATAAAAGTGAAAAAGTCGACTCGTGATGAGACCTCTTGTCCTTCAATTTTATGACCGAAGGCCATTACCGTGGCTTGGTGACCAGCAGTGGTAATGTCAATTTATTATCACCTATGATCATGGTAGGTCGGCTCGTGATGAGACCTCCTATCCTCTAGTTGACCATTTATGTTTAATATTCAACTATGGTTATTGTTAATCAATAAATATTTCTTAATAGATGGGGTGGCAGGTCGACTCCTTAAGAGCTAGGGATGGTGTAAAAAGTTGTGTAGTAACTATTTTCAACTTTGATAGTTTTGCTTCTCAAAAACTAATAACCTTCAAATCACTGCTAATAAATATATTTTTTCATTGTTGAGATTGGGGTTGAGGAATAGTTCATTAGATAATGGCAGAAAGATTTAAATACAATTCTATGGTCATCATCATAAATTTTACAAGATCAGGGACTTGACCAATTAGGAAAGTTGAAAGCTGGCATGATGAAATCATCTCTGCGTAGTTATTTCTTAAAAATAAGATTATGTTTATAGATAAACAAAGATAAATTGACTACCCAATCATTATGTCAAAGAGAGCTTAGACCATTAAAAGTATTTCTTGTTCACCAAAGAGAAAAACAAATAAGAAAGACCTACACATGTTGAATCCAACATGAAAATTGGTTAACAAAAATAGTTGTGACTGAGGTAACAACAACCATGACTTAGGTAATAACAAGGAAAGGGGAAAAAGAACGATGTTAGGAAGGTGACATGAAGGAAGATTAGCCATTTTAAAAAATAATAAGGAATTAAAAGTGAATCATTCCTGAAAAGACATACCATAATAATCATCCTTTAAATACGAGACCTCCCCCCCCAACTAAAGCATGCCTGTCATCAGTCATAGTTGGTCATGTCATAATTGAAATACCAATTAAATCTATGGAGTTGGTCGAGGACATACCTGGCGACTTACCTTGGCGGAGTAACAAAACTGGAGGAGTAACAACACCAAGTACTTAGAAAAATATCACCATGGAGTAACATCAACGGAGGAGTAACAACATCAGAGGAGTAACGGTGCTGAACACTTAGAAAATTTCCTAGAGTAACAGCATCGGAGGAGTAACAGCACTGAAGGAGTAACAGCATTGGATACTTAAAAAAATTTATGGAGCAACAACAGTGATTGATTCACAGCACTAACGGAGTAACAGCAGTGACAGATTCACAACACCGATAGAGTAACAGCAATGATGGATTCACATAACCGACGAAGTAACAGCAGTGATGAATTCACAGCACTGACGAAGTAACAGCAGTGACAGATTCACATCACCGACGGAGTAACAACAGTGAAGGATTCACAGCACCGATAGAGTAACAGCGATGACGGATTCACAGCACCGACCGTGTAACAGCAGTGACAGATCCACAGCACCAACGGAGTAACAGCAGTGAAGGATTCACAACACCGACGGAGTAACAGCAGTAATGGATTCACAGCACTGACGAAGTAACAACAGTAACGGATTCACAATACCGACAGAGTAACAACATCTAACATTTAGAAAAAAATTCTGAAGTAACAGTAGTGACGGATTCACAACATCGACAGAGTAACAACATCCAACACTTAGAAAACAATTTCGAAGTAACAACAATGACGGATTCACAGCACCGACGAAATAACAGCATTCAACACTTAGAAATTTTTTCCGGAGTAACAACATCGTGAAACTTAAGAACTCGCTCCTTTTATTTTGAGAACAAAATAAAGAAAATGCGACTTTGAAGTAAAAAATACATGAAGCATAAGAGAAATCATAAAATAAACGACTCTTTATTGAAAACCAATAAATAAATAAATAACTTAAGTTACATTGGTTATGATTTTTGTTGCAGCAATGTTGTTTGTGAATGGTGAATGAATGGAAAAAGATTTTTTTCGGAAATGACTTGGATCTTCAAATAGAAATCAATTCTCCATTTCTCATGTTATAAATCCATTAATTGATGAAAAGTATTCATATTGTTTTCTCTGTGTGAGAAAACCTCTTTGAAAATTTTTATATTTCATTATCATTGCCTTCAAGAATCACTTGTTCATAAATTAACCTCATTTATTCTCCTAGGACCTGCAATAAAACGAGTGTCTACCTGCAATAAAACATGAAATCATAGAAGATGAGAGGTGATTGTGCTCTCCTAATCCAATAAATATGAAGAAAAAAAACAAGTAATTACTATATAAAACAAAACCATGGGAAAAAAAATAACAAAGTAAAATTAATTTATTACCTGCGAGAGAGTGGTGGCCAACCACACTAACCAACAATGTTTCAATGATAACTTCTTTGTTTTTCATCCGATTTGAGTGATTCCAAAGCCAAATGAAAGTGAATTAAGAGAGATGTCTCCAATGGAAACAGGTTTTAAAATTTCATGTAATGGTATGTTAAATTTTCTTAAAACAATCTGCATAACAGAGTCATTTTCGATTTTCCAACTTAGACCAACAGTTGATGTTTAAAACATAACTTTTCATTTGATGACGGATTGAACTGATTCAAATTGGAGATCAAATTAGATTCATTTATATATCTCCAATAGAAACAGGTTTTTAAGGCAAGAAGAATTGATGGGTCAAATCTGATAGTGAACAACCGGGAAAACAAAGTTTCGAGAGCGTTGATTTACGATAAACAGTCAATATTTTGGTCATAACTTCCTCATATGATATCAAAATAAAGTGATTCAAATTGTGTTGTAAACTAGATTCATAGGGGAATATACCATAGAAAAATGTTTCCAAAATCTAGTCATTTAGGCCTCCAAAAGCAAACTGTCCCAACTCTGTTCATGTGCTACCTACTAGACATCCTGTCATTGTTTTGGTCATTAATTTTTCATTTCAAATCCAAATTGACTGATTCAAAATGGGATAGAAAGTAGACATAAAGGGCTATGTACAATAGAAACAGGTCTTGAAAATATGCCCATTTGGTCCCTAAAAACATGATTTTTTTGACTATTTTTCAAGAATTTTCATCAAGCCCGCAAGCCATAAGATATGATAATCAAGGAATTTTTCCAAAAAAATGATCAAAATGAATATCAGTGTTTGTAGAAATTTTATTTTCAATATAATATATCTACATATATAAATAAATTCGAATATTGATCACTGATGTTAATTTTCACAGCTTGTTGCAACAAAAGCAACTATTTTTACATCTAAGGAAATTTATTTATTTATGTCTTTATTCATTCTATATTCTACACTACACTACTCTACTTTGAAAAAAAATATACTTACATATAAGAGTACTTTCAGTGAAGCCATTTTCGAAATAATGCCTCAAGTATGCACATACCCGTATTTGAAAAATGTATGTTAATAAATATACGGGTATGAGAGACCAACTTCCCTGTTAAGGATGGTGTCAAGAGTCGCTGAAGTGTGGAGTGATGTTGCAAGCAAACAATAGAGTGAAAGCAGCCTTCAATATAGTCTTGATTTCTCATATTTTTCACATCGTGAAGTTCCTTGACTGGGTTCCAAATTGTGTTGATGCTTTCTTCATTGACCTCATCCTTTGCTTTTTTGTTTAGATCTTTGTTCATAGAACCAAAGGAAGGAAAAAGTTCAAACAATTATTAAAGCTCAAGACCTGGAGCGGGGTGAAACTTCCCTCCCCAAGACGATAGATTGGGTGTTTAAACACAAAGAAAGAAAGAAAATCAATGAAATCTTAAGCTTAGGAACTGGAGCAGGGTAGCATTTCCCTCCCCAGGACGAGAGATTGTGCCCTAAGAAATCAATAGAAAGAAACGCAAAGAAAAAATACTAATGCTCAGGACCTAGAGCAAGGTAACATTTCCCTCCCTAGGACAAGATATTGGTTCCCGGTAATGGTGCCAAAATGTTGGTGTCCAAATGTGAACGAATATTCAAACCTTTTCCCACATTAAATATTAATCTGGGTGCATTGGTTATTGCAAGACTAACGCGCACAATATATGCATATGACAATAGCACAATTCTATATTAATCGTAGATTTGATATTAAGCAAAGCAGAAATCACTATAACAGTAATTAAAGAATGGGCAGTAATAAATTGTACAGCTTCTAATGCACTCACAACAATAAGAATATCAAAAAATACATCTACTATCACAACAATTGCAAATTATACAAAACAAGAAATAGAATTAACAATATACAGGAAATATGTAACACCTGATTGAAGAGTGAACCCAACTCTCTGATCAGGGTTGCGATATGCTCACAACTCACAGAAGTAACAAGAAATTAACTTGCATTAACTTGATCAAATAATGTTTTGTTACACAGCTTCATTCTTTGCATAGTCAATCCTGTATGCGCACCCCCCTCCCCCCGCTCCTGCCCTCTCTGATTTGTGCCCTTTTAAATATGCCAACAACAAAGGGGAAAAAAACTAATTATAAAATATCAATAACCAAGATGATCTTTCCATCATGATTCAACTGACACAACTAAAATCTGGAAATTACAATTGGGGCAATTTAGAAAACGACCACAACAGAAAATCTGCAAATCTGTCCTTCGAATAACCTTGCGATTCTCTCAATGAAGACCGAATTTGGGAAAACTTCTAATAGAATATCTAATTTGGTCCATTTTGCACAAAACCCATGTTTCAAATTTTCAGGATTCATCCTCGTTTTCCCGAAACGTTCAATGCAAAATTGTCTCTTGTTATTCCTGCGAATTTCTGAGTTGGAATATTTAATTATCTATTGAAGATCAAATCTACAATCTGGAAGAGATCTTGGAGGCTAAAATAGTGAGTGATGTTATAACGAATTCATTAATAAACCATCATTTGAAAAAAAATGCATAATAATCATTAATTTATTAAAATAAAGGAGAACAAGTATTACTTATCCAAGGGAGCATAAATAATTATGAAATGGAATTATATAATAAATTATGATAAATAATGTGATAAAAGAACATTAGAAATAACTGAAATGGATGTTAAGAAGTGATAATAATAATACAAATTAGTGGCCCAACAAAAGGTTTGACAATGATTTGCATGGTAAGGTGCTTGCTTGAGAATCATTAGCAAGATAGTGAATGCACAAGGTGCTGAAATTAATAATTATTGTAGTGAAAAAAGTTTAGTTCCAGAGTTTGGGCAGAGTGTTGATGTTTGATTGTCATTAATGTGTTAGTTCCAGTTCCTAGCCTATGTTTGTCATTAATGAGTCACATATTATACAAAGACATGTATGGTAGAGTCATTTTGATTTTGATTCTTTGAGACAACATTTGTTGATTACTCTGTCATGTTGCTACTATGATGCTAGATTTGAGTTTTCATTGTTAATGCTAAGGTTTGGCACTATTGCTGCATTGTGTATATGTCGTTGGATTGATGAGCTATTGTTTATAGCAGAAAATGCGTTGGTTTGATGTTATGGTTTTCTTGATAAGGTTGTAGTAGTTGTGGTCTATTCATTGATGTTTATTGCTAATGGTCTTCATAAATGTGCTAAGAGGTTTTGTATATCAAAGGTTCTTTGAGCGGTGTTGAGATTGGCTTTTGGACAGAGACCTTGATGCTACCAGGGTTTATGTTAGGTTTGATCAGATATCATTAAAGTTTTTGATTGGATGCACATGTTGAGCAAAAGAGAGATTAATATAATGAATATGATGGTATTTTCCAATTATATGTCTACGGCATAATTGTATTTGTTGTTGATTTTTGTATGAATAGGATTAATAAGCATAAAGTTATAGGTGGGTCCAGTTTGAAAATTGGATGAAATGTGTCCTACAGGATTTGGGTTTGTTGTAGGTGGATCCAGTGTGAAATATTCTGAAATGAGGTCTGCAAGAAGTCTGAGAGTTGGGGCCTTTAGTAAGGGAGTGTTACATTATTTCCCGTGGTGGTTGAAAAACTTGATCAAGGAGTAGTGACTTCCTTCGAGTAGTAGTTGGAGAATATATTGGAGGTGGTGGCCTCCAGCAGGTAGGAACCTGCGCACTAGTATAAATTTGTGTTAGTGCAAAATGCAAAAGAATTCATTTTTTATAATAATATTAATAAGAAAAAGACAACAGTCTCTTTTCCCACTTAGGCTTTCCACCTAATATTCGGTGTTCCTATGTGATGATGCGTATGTTGACTTGTTGATGTGTTGCACTATATGGTTCTCATGTCTTTATGATTATATGTTTCTCATGGTTTACTGCTTATACTCAGTTCTAATGTCATAATGTGCTACTAGTTAAATGATGATCCAATGAACATTACAAAGAAAAGTAGAAATTGGGTAAAACTTGATTCAACATGAAACACTGATTCACCCTCCACGCCCCCCCGCCCCCCCAACTCTCAGTGTTTGTAACAGTTGAGAGGAATAAAATATCTTGGGATGCAAACCTCTTTTATAGTGAAAATAAATTTGATCCCTCCCGGTGCTTGGTAGATCTAGAATTAAGATAGATCTAGGTTGGTATATTATAACAAATGTTATGTGTGTTAAATTAGATTAAGTGTAAAATAGTTGTAAATTATAAAATATCATATAAATAATATTATAATTTTATCTTAAATAATTCATTTTATTTCTATTTCTATTTTTATGTAATTTGACTGAGTCAAAATGTTTACAAAATAGAACATGAGAGGAAATTATAACAAATCTGGAGTTCGATAATGTTTAATTGTTACTTTTATTTTATTTTTATTTAATTTGACTAAGCCAAATTGTTTAGAGGATAAGACATTACAACATCTATTATGTATTGAGTTGGAGAGCACCTCTTGGCACATACCGAAATTGGTTAGATCTTGATTTTTTCCAACAAATACTTTAATGATCAATGGAGGAAGATCTACATACTTAAAGATTTCAATCGATGTTTCAGAACCACAAGTTGATTCCATCTTCAAGACATGAGGAAATATGAAAATCATATAAAGATAAATAGCGTGAAAAGAGTATTATAAATGCCACACCAAACCCTAAATAGTCAACCTAAACAAATTGGTAATAGGAAAGTGAGGAAATGTGAAAAATAATAAATATTTAATTAAATTATATAAAAATATTAATACATAAATGGTTTTTTATAGTTTATTAAACAAGTAATAGTATAATTGTATGATTTAATATCATAATAGTATATGAATGATATTTATTGCATCTTTATAACTTAGTAGTTAATATGATAATATTTTTTATATATATTATATGTGCAAATCTATAATGCATATTATATATATATATATATATATATATATATATATATATATGAATCAATTATATATTATATAGAGAACAACATAACATATTACATATTATAGATATAAATCTTATAATTTATTCTAGGTTATATTATAGTATATTTTTTAACATAACATATATTAAATTTATATGAATTATAATAGTAATCTACTACTATGGTAGAGAATTAATAATATTTATTAAAACTATAAAACTTTATAATTTATATAAAGTAATATTATATATTATATACTAAATATTATGTAAGAATATCTATAATTTTTTTTATGTATATATATTTATTATATATTATATATAAATTACTAATAATATATATGTATAATGCTAGTATTTTAGTAATATATAAATTATATATATTATATATTAGATCTTTATAGCCTAGCAATTTAAGCTAAAAGTATGATAGATAAAACAAATAGAGAGGGGAGACATAAGAAGTAAGGGAAGAGAAGAGGATGGAGGGGAAGAAGGAAGGGAAAGAGAGAGATATATAGGGAAGGGGTCGCAAGATAAAAGGAGGAGGCAAGGATCTAGGAAGGTCACAAAGGGGGTTAAGTCTTATTATTATCATAAATTAGTAGGGGCCACCATTTTTTATTGATCTGAAGGCCACTTTCTCTATTAATATTATTAGGGTGCTTTTTTATCTCTAGGGTTTCATTTATCTACCACCTATAATAATGGTTTTCTTTAGCAAGTATTTTTGTATTTTCGAAGCTAACATGATGCTTTGTGTTCTTAGCATGTTCAACAATAGTTGAGTTCTTAATCCTATCATGTTGTATGTATGCACCATGTTCATTGATCCTTTCTTTTATGGATTGCCTAGTTTCTCTAATATAATATTTTCCACAAAAGCATTCTATCTTGTAACCACCTTGGAATTGGAAGTGGCCAATGTCATCCTTTATTGATTTCATCATTTGTTTGATGGTAGTATGAGGTATGAAACATGTTTTGATTTTTTTTTTTTTTCAAGACTTTGGAAATATTGTGAGTGGTTCCCTTGAGGTAAGTATATATGCAATCTTCCTAGGATTTTGGATGTTAGTGCTTCGAGGATTATTGTCAAGATTTAGATATTTTTGAAGTGAATCATTAATATCTTTCTTGTTGCATCCAAGATTTATGAAGAATTTAATCAGGTGTTCTTTTTCTTTGGATTGATGATCAATTCCAAAGATTTTGAAGGCTCTACAAGCTAAGGTTTTAATGACACCAATATTTTGAGATGGATGATGATGACAGTCTACGTAAAGGTATTTTTATGTGTGCGTTTTCTTCCGTTAAACCTTGTGATCGAGTTTTCCATCAAGTTTTCTCATGATAAGAATATCCAAGAAAGGGATGCAACCATTTTCTTCCATTTCCATTGTGAATTGGATGTTTGTTGAGATGATATTGAGGTGTTGTATAAATTTTGAGAGTTCCTCCTCACCATGCTTCTAGATAACATTAGTGTCGTCAACAAGTCTCTTCCAAGTTTTAGGTTTAAGGTAATAAGTGTTAAGGAGTTTTCTGAGTTTTGTGTTCTTCTTGCTTGTTTATCTCTTGTTTATAATCTCATGCATGTTCCTTTCTTGTTGCTTATGTCTGCAATCTCTTTTCCTTTGAAGTTAATACTAATAATCCATTTTCTTATTGTAGGTTGGTAACCATTTCTTGTAAAAAATGTTTTTGGCCTTTCTTCTTGATAAAAAGCACACCATAGATTTGGTGACTCCATTTGGCCATTCATTTGATTTCATCCTTTATTTGCTACTTAGACAACCTTCTTCACTAACAATTGTGTTGCAGGTAACCACATATGATTAATCAAACCTTAGAACCACTTTCTTTTGCTATGTCTTGCAAATTAATTAATTATTTTTTTCCATTTTAGTTAGTTTGTTCCATTGTTGAAGAAAAAGTCGCGTGGTTAATGCACTACACAATTATATATATATATATATATATATATATACATTTTTATTTTTTTTCCTGCACAATTCAAGTGTCTTTTTTTGTAACCCACATGAATCTACATTACTGTCATTTTAAAGAAAAATGTCTTCTTTTTTAAGTGAGGTTGTAGCCATTAATTTATGACACATCCTTAACTTTCTCGTTAGGCTATTTACTTATTCCTATAAGCTCAAGTAGGTCATGTCGTTGGTGAAAGGGCTTAAAAGAAACCATTTATTTATTTTCTTTGCCATATGGATGGACGTATTTGACAAAGCATTTGAGTTTACTTAAATGACATTTATATCACTTTTAGGTTGGGACTAGAAGAGAAGCTTTTCATCCAAGTATGCTCTTCATCTCTCTCATCTTGTGATCTTTGGTGAATCAAAAAAGATTCTATCATCTTCATCTCCCTTCTTAAGTAGACAAAAAGCGCCATTGATAGTATAATTTAGGAAGAAAGTAAAACACCCATACATGCACACATGTTTTCTTTTATGCAATGACACAACGTCATTTAGTTTTATTAGCAAATCAGGAAGGATTCAATGATATCCACATTGCAATTCAAATACGTGATTGGCACAAGTCACATGTACACACCCAAAATCACATGCCACAAGCTCCTTTAGAACTATTTTTTACAAGTATGATTTTTCTCTTATGCTCATAATAAATTTGGGGGAATTAGAAAGCCATTCTTAATTTATAAGGAACTTGTTTCATTCACTTACTAATTTAAACAAGTTGAATCACCCTCCCAACTTTAAGACTCCTTAAAAGTGACATTAATTCAACTTACTCAGCTTCTCCATCATGAGGTCACAAAACAAATTTGTAGTTTGGTTAGGACTTTGGGGGTAGGGATCCAAATAATCCCTCTGGGTCATTTTCATTTGGAACATGGAACTTAGTTGTCTTTGAGGGAAATTTAAATCCTTCATAATCCAATGTTTAAAAATTCAGTGGAAAGAAGGAATCGATGAAGGAGGCAAGGATGAAACCTACAATTTTGTGAACCTCCTTAAGTCCCCTAGCTCTTGGTCAAGGTTCTAGATCAAAGGTAGACACCTAGAAGCCGTGTTTCTCTTGTTTGCACTGGACGAAGGTAACTTGGTGGCCAACTGATGCGGCATCTACCCAAGGTGGAAATTGTGGGACGCAATTACACTTATATGTGATTTTGAAAGGTTATTGGGAACACCGTCAGCCACTCTAGAACATGCCTTCAATACCCCTCAATGTAACTCTCCTTTCAACCTTCACGAATTTTCTTCCTGTGAATTCATGCCTCACTGTTGAAAACTTTTTGAAATACCAAATACTTTTTTGAGTGGAAGGACATTAGGTCTCACAGGATTTTGAGTTTTTATGTTGTTTTGTTTTCACCAACATGAAAAGATTGTCCACTTGATCAAAACATTTGAGTTATATGAGACTTTAAAGAAATATTCACAAAAATTTTCTTTGCCTTGACTTTATGCTTTGATTCAACCAACACATTTTCTAAAAAAAAACTTAAAACTTCCTCAGTGAAAGAGCTCACGCACTTTATATCGAGAAAAATAGGGAACCCTCCTACACCCTCACATTTTCACCACCTACAAGGCCTCCCACCACTATTAGGAGGGTCTTACTACTTTACTAGTTTGAACTCGTCAATAGTAATGTTATGATAACTAAACCATTAACCAAACTGATAAACCACTCGAACAAGGAATCAATAAAATCATATTGGAATTGGTAAAAAAACCAAACCAAAAAATTGATTGACCGAGAAATACATAAATTATTCAAAATTTAAATAAAAACATATATATTCATATGCATCCATATGAATCCAAACCATTTATACACAAATATACAAAAAATCTCATTTATATAGCAACTCAGAAAAACAGAGAGATGATGATATTGCAGAGCATTAGGGATTTTTTCATCTATGAAGCCTCAGCAGGTGACGTCGTCGAACTCATGTTGGTCTCAGGAAATGAAGGAGAGCTTTGGAGTGGGGTAGAAGCGGTATGTGTCCCCTATGGTAGCGAGTGTGGTTTATTTTGGGCTCTGCATGCTGCAATCTGCTCGCTTTTCTGTAGATATGTGCTTTGGGCCTCCGAGGGCAAACACAGTTTTATTTCTATTGAAGACTTCAGTATCTGGGGTCATGATGTGAAGGGAATCAAGATCCAAATATTAATTAATCAACTCAAAAACAAAATTAGTTGGCAGAGCATTTGCATTCAAAGAGAAGTCTCGACAGGCTCGTAGTTCTTGGTTACCGCCAAAAATTTCTTTTCAATTAGATATAGACCATTTTGTGCGCATTTCCTTGCTAGGATTTCATATCACAGAGGATTTGTGACCGGTATACATGGGAGGCTTGTTGTCGCAAGGAGATCTAGCTCGATCTCCTAGTTTTTAGTTGATCGAAAGAACGACAATGACAACTTGGAAAATATCTTTTGCATTCACATTTTCACAAGGTATGGAACCGCCAAAAGAAAAACCCCTTGAGCCAGATCTGGGGTTGGTAGTATTGAAGCTTGGAGATCCGCCTTCCCTTGATATACCATTTTTTCTCTCTCATCTAGCTCTGGTCAAGAGACGGGAAAAGACGAAAAAAAAATCCTTTTTTTTTTTAAATCAATGGGAAGACTTCCATATTCTGGATCTGAGCTTCAGATTTAGTGGAATTTAATTTAAATCATACCATTCAAAATAACCTGGGTATACCTATACTTTTACAAAGTTAGATATTTGAGGGAAAATTTTTACAAGACGATTTTCACCTGAACGATTATGGTATTGCAAGGAACTCCACTATAATATTAAATTTGAGGCTGCGGGGTGGAGCTATAGGCTTGGAAAACCTTAATGGACCAATTTTGTTCAAGGATGCATTGAAAGGGAAGGCTTCTGCTTCTGTTGATCATATCCAAAATATGTTAGGACCTTACAAAGTTGAACCAATGGAACAAGCACCATCCATGGAAGTTAAACACCAAGAGGTAAAATTGTTTTTTGTTTATCTATAATCTAAGGCGTTAATATGCAAGTTTAATGGATTATGGCCGAGATCTGAAGATTTAAATCATTGGGTGTTTACCTCTTGGACAACAAATTGTGACATATATTTACGTTCCAATGGTTTATTCATATTTCAATTTGACACGCAGAAATATCTGGAGAAAGTCCTAAATTATGGGCCATGCATTTGGGGTAGAGTTGGGCTCTTCATTACCCCATGGTTTCCATATTTTGATGCCACAAGCATAGTGGTCACTACAATGTTGATTTGGGGGAGACTACCAAATATTCCCCTTCCTTTCTAGAACCATCATATCCTAGAAGATATTAGAAATACTCTGGGAAAATTTAAAAATATGGACTTTGACATAACAAAAAAATGTATCTCCACTTTTTCCAGAATTTGTGTAGAGATAGACCTCAGCAAAGGTCCACCTAATCGTATCCAACTTAAACATGAAAATTTTCAGTGGACCCGGGTTTTATATTATGAGAACACACAATTTCAATGTCGAATTTGTTTTCAAATAGGACACATGCAGAGTACATGCCCGTAGGCAAAAAATATCCCAAAAAAAAAGAGACAGACCTAAAAGCCCAAGGGATAGAGGGTATCCCATTCCCACCTTTCTGAAGAAGAAGAAGAATGTTGAGTTTTCAAGTGCAATAGATGCTAACACAATATTTCTGAAACACTAATAATTACTTCTAATGATATAGATCACTTTTTTAACAATTCCAGTTTATCATTAAGCAATTATACTTCATAAAATCAACAGTAAAACCATAAGGAAAATAGAGATCACAATGCACAAATATAACACAAGATTTACCCCCGAAAAAACCCCCTTGGGGAAAACCAAACAACCATTTTTCTCAGAATTCTGCCCAACAAGAGATATCTCAACAAAACGAACAAACTAGTGAGGTCAAACCTAGCTCCCAAACCCTGTGTTGGGCTTCTCCAATCTGACCCTATACTGACTAAATCATTAAAATTCAACCTCCCACTCTACGAAAAATTCAACCTTCTAGAATATGCTACCTACAAAACTACCCAGAAACACCTGTGAGCTAGAGAGAGAGAAAGAGATGTGTGTGTGTGTGTGTGTGTGAGAGAGAGAGAGAGAGAGAATCTTTGTCCTTCTTTTCGTCCTTCTTGTCCTTTGCTTGGATGCCCAAAAAGTGTCTTGCTTCTGAGAGGTTGAATAGTTGCCTTTGTGGAAGATATCAAATGCCTTTATATAATATTCTTCCTTTGTGAATGGGTGTGTTTCTTCATTGGGGCCAACTTGATTATCTTGGAGCCAAATTTTCAAATTTCAAATTTAATATTTCAAATTTATCTTTTAAATATGACATATAGAACATGTCTTATACATATTATTTTAATGACAAAATAATCAAAATGACATGATTCAGAACATGTCTTACAAATTCTTTATGTTAGCGCAAGAAGTCACTCCTTGATTGCAAAGGAGTAAGCCTTACACATCATAGTTCATTTCAAAGCAAAAGATTTTTAATGGTAGGATGGCTTCTTAAAGAGTTTGAAATGATTTCAATTCTTTTAGACCTTCATGGATTTGGCAAGTTGTGGCAAGTATAAATTGTATGGACAAATTTGTAGTATAGGGGAGAGGATTGTGACAGCTAGCACTCAATCTAAGAAATATACATATCCTAAATCAGTCACACAACGATAAGAGTGGTCTTTTACCTAAACTCTGTTTTATGTAAAAGAAACAACATTTAGAAATCAGAAACCATGCATAAAGAATCTCATAAATCCTTCATGAAACCTTCACTAGCATGCTCTACACAACATATAGATGATTTGCAGAAGACTTAACAATACATAATTAACTATTAGATCCTCTAACAGTGCTCTTACTCGTACTTGCTAGCTGCTACAACTCATAAATTAGATGAATGAAATAACAAGAGAAACACACCATACATTAGATAGTCCTTGAAACACAAAGTCCTCCAGCATGAAGTACAAAAGGAGTTTTCTTTATTATGAAAAAGCCTTCAGGTCAACCAAAATCCAACCCTAAAATGGTATTTACAAATGATATTTATAGAGAGAGGCACCAACTCCATCTCTCCTAAAAATAAGGGTCCACTCTTCCTCTCATTACATAGGAGTTATAGCATATTAAAAACATATCATATCGAAATATAACTAACAGGACATATGTAGATAGGAAGAAAGAAGATAATTAGAACTGTGTTGTTGAGTGTGCTGGAAACCTACCTACTTTTCTGTTGATTTGTCTCTCAGTGATCTTGGTTCTTTAAAACCCATGTATCTTCATTAAATGTGTCATTTAACAACCTCAAAACCACTTATCAACCATCAATTCACATGTCCATATCATTAGGAGTCCTTATCATCCCTAGACTAGCTCAAAAATTCTACTGACAATTGTCGAAAATCATTTAAAACAGATGCTACCAGAACTTCAGGTAAAAACATGTAACTATGCAAAAACTATAATGCTACCGTAACTTTCGGTAACGCTCTATTTCATTTTCAAAAATGCACAGCAAGATACTTGAAAAATTCTGCATAGATTAAAACATTCTGAAAATTGAGTTGTTCCAAAATATAACTAATAGTCAAAAAGATACTTCATTGGGACATCCTTTTAACTCTCCTCCATATGAGCTGCAACTTCTGCAAGCTTGTCTAAATTTTTTTTTCTGTCAATTGTTGATTGTGACTTTGTAGTAATGGTGGTTGTCTCTTTTGCAATGGCTTTTTTCTCTTCTGAGCTCTTCTGGATTTTTCTTCTCTTGGAGATTCCTGTTTGCTGGCCTGAAGGAGCTTTACCCTTTTCTTTCCTCTTGAACCCACTAGATTCTACAATTGAAGGAGTTATAGTATGTAACCCTTCAGATTGCTTCTCCACATCTATGACTTTTGTCATCAAACTTGGGTTATGTAGGGCTTTGGATCTCAACCTAAATTTTTTGTTGGCTCTTGTATGTCTTTTCCCGCTACCAACAATTGGTCTTGCATCCTTTTGTCGTTTCTTGCTGCTAGTATCATATCCTACATCCTTCAGGAGCTCCTCATCTTATTTGTTGGGCTGATAATCCTTCTGAACCTTATACTGAATGTTTTCTCCCGGAACTTCCGACGGCACTTGTTCTTTTGATTTTTCTACAGTTGTTGTCTTTCCTCTCTGTGCTCTGGCATAAACCTTGGGAAAAGGAGAAACAAGAGGCACAATATTCACTTATTTGGGCTTGCTAATAGATGAGCCTTCTCCTTTTTCCAACTTCTCTTCAACTTTGGTTGGGGGAATCTTTTCCTTTTACTTTTTGTCCTTAGCCTTTTTGTAGATATTCACCTTCTTTTCTTTTTTTTTAGTCCTTTTACCAACTGATGAAGTAGTTGGTTTTTGACTTTTTCCCCTTCGCTTAGCAAGAGAATGTTGCTGTGAGGTTGGAGATCGCTGAGAAGGAATGTTTTGTGTAGGTGCAGGTTGGCCTACCATATAAAATAGGAAATGCTCCCAAGTTTGGTTTCTTCTTTTGAGTTCTTCAACAATTAGCACCTTGATAAGAGCTTGATGGTAGATGCTATAATCTGAAGTTGTTGTATGGATTTGTATTCTAGCTGATATCTTAGTCAAGCTTTTCAACAGGAAGAAAGGTAGGTTGAGAGTCTTCATACCTACAATGTGAAACAAAAACCTCATGTGATACATAAATACAATAGTATACCACCTCTCACAAGTAAGGTAGATCTTAATGAGCTTGACAGTTTCAGCCCATTCATCCTTGAGATAACTACTAGGAATCCCTTTAGCCCATTTCGGGCCTCTGTATTCACCCTTGATGAAGTTGTTCAGGTCTCCTCTAGTAATAACTTGGCTTTTGAACCATTTCTCTCCTTCCTGTGGGAGGTGGAAAGCTTCAGCAATGGATTATGTTGATACCTACAGTTTGAGGCAATAAACATTTGCTTCTTTTCCATTGAATGAGAGGGAAAATTCTTTAGCTACTCCTAGATGAGAGCTTCCTAACCATGAACAAAATGGGTACCACCCAGCATGTACAAAAATCTCCTCACATTCCGTTTGGCATCTATTAAATAAACCCTTCAAGTTCAATACGCTTAAGTTTTCCTCCTTTTTTAGTCATCTGAGCAATAAAGAAGATTGTCTGCTAGATCAGAAAGGTGTCAAGATTAGTGAAACTTATTTTATAGGTGTTGTTGAATCCTCAATGCAAACTGTCTGGAAACTTAGTCTCCTCTTCAAGCTGCTCACTAGAACTACTTATTCACAAACAACCAAATTTGAAAACCGATTTCTTTACTTTTCTTTTAGTAATTTCAAGTGATATGTTGGTTCACTTTTCCATGCATAAGATCTTTTCATAATGAGAAATATCAAAAAAAGTATACCATACCTCGTGATATTCATGATTAACTTTAGTTTCCTACTTTGTTTCATATTCTCTGTAATAGGTGGCTGAAGCTAAACAGTGTTTAAGTTGGTAGTCACCTCCATCTCATATTTATGGCAGGCCTAAAATTCCAGCAGCGCTCATGCATGATTTAACCAAACGGTCACTACTGTAGACCCACGATTAATCTTGACACTATATACGTACTTTTACATGTGGACATAATGACTCAGGCTGACAGACAGGACAAACAACGGTTGGTTTTTACCATTGAACATCAACACCTAGCTCTTCCACGTATGACCACAACTAACTCGACATCACTCAAACATATAACCTTTCCTATCATGTGACATGGCTCATGATTAAAATATTTAAACCTTAGTTGATAATGGGAACACGTGACTAACTCAAAAGTGGATGCGCTTTTTTTTTTTTTTTAAACAGGGGAAGTTACCGGAACTTCCGATAGCATCGGGTAAAGGAAAAACATGCATAAAACATAGTTAAAACATACTGTCCGACAGGGATAAAACGGACGCCACTGGAACTTCCGGTAGCGTTCTAATTTTTTTTTGAAATTTACAACTTTTATCCTAAAAATAAAAAGATTTAAAACACACTCATGACCAAGCATAGAACTGTGCTAACACTTTATATATTACAGGGGTTAAAATATAAATTATGAAGACTGACCACAGCTACAAAAATTCAACACTCCCTCTTAGCTAGGGAGGTATTCATAATGACTAGATAGATGTTCTTATTTTGAACAAATTTCTCTAAGAAAATGTTATAACAAATCATCATCATAATCGGGTCACAATTTGTGACACATAGTGATCCAATAACATCAACCATTTACCATAACTTGGGTAAGTGCTTCGTATGCATGGTAAATCAACTGCATCAACTAATCCCATCATTCAGGTTAATACTTCATACCTATGGTGTTTTCTCACCATAATTCAGGTCAATACTTCAGACACATGGGATACCATAACTAGTAACCATAATTTAGGTTAGTACCTGACACATGGCATCCCGACTAGTATTGGTTCACCATCATTCGGGGCAATAAAACATGGTGAATTTCCAAAGAACAAATTATAGTTGCAAAATCCATGGTCTGATGTTAAATAAACATGAGGCTCTAGGACCATTCTTCCTAATTTGGGTCATACATGACACAGGAACAATGTCAGTCCTCTACCAAACCATTCTCCCTAATTTGGGTCAATGTACTTGACACAAGGATAGTCTCCCTAATTCAGATCAAAGTATTCAACATAGGGAGAATGTTAGTTTGTAATGTTATCTCATCAACACTCCCTCTCAATGAGAGAGGCATTCTTAACAAGTCTGAGCTTGTCTCTGAAGTATACAAACTTCGCTCGGGACAAAGGCCTTGTAAGAATATAAACAATCTACTCATCAGTGGAGACATATTAAAGCTTCACTGCTCCCTTTTGCACCATGTCACAAATGAAGTGGTACTTGATCTCGATGTGCTTCGACATATAATGGAAAACTAGAATATTTGTCAGTTTCACACAACTTTAGTTATCACAATATATCATGGTCGTCTCAAGCACATGATCATACAGTCCCATGAGTAACTTTCGAAGACACATTGCTTTGCAACCCGCCAAGCTAGCGGAAGTTAGGGAAATATATTATGTCTTGGCAGTACTGAGTGTGACAGATGTTTGGTTCCTACTCATCCGCGAAATCATAGCAGAGCCCAAACTGAAGCAACCTTCGGAGATACTCTTTTTGTCTTCAACAGTCCCTGCCCAATATACATATGTATAGCCCTGTATAGTTGTATGTCACCATTTGAGACATATATCAAACCATTCAATTGTACCACAAATATCTCAATATGTGTTTGCTGTTGTCCAATGATCATGTCTCGATTCCACCTGGAACTGGCTCAACGTGTTCACTGCAAAGAAAATGTTTGGCATGGTATTAACCAAATGCATCACTAAGGCATTCAACTTCTGGTACATGGATGGATCTACCACATAAGACTCGGTGTCTCTCAACTTTCTCAGATTTGTAACCATGGGAGTTGGCATCGACTTACAGTCCATCATTCCAAACTTCGAGGGGATCTTAATGGTATATTTTCCTTGACCAAGAAAGAGTTCACTAGGCTTATGCCATACTGCTAGCCCCAAATAGTAGTGCATCAATCCAAGATCCTTCATATCAAAATCATATGCCAACTCTCTCTTACTTCGAATAATGAGATGCTCCACATCTGTCAAAAATAAGTCATCAACATACAATAATAGGATCACAGGTTCATTCTTCTCGACCTTGGAGTATATGTTTGGATTAGCATCACTTTTGGAGAAACCATGTCTTTTTAGATAGTTGTCAATTCATGTATACAAAACTCTAAGTGCTTTCTTAAGTCCATACAAGGCTTTCTTCAACTTATAAATGTAAGACTCTCTACCATGGGCCTCAAAACCTAGAGGTTGTTCAATATACACTTCTTCCTCAATTATGCCATTAAGAAAAATAGTCTTTACATCAATTTGATGCAAGTTCCAACCCATAGAAAAAGAAATAGAAACAATAGATCTAATGGTATTGTACCTAGTAACCAGAGAAAAAGTCTCACCGTAATATTCTCCCTCTTTCTGGGAAAATCCTCTAGCCACAAATATTGCCTTGTATTTTTCAATACCACTATCCACTGCATGCTTGATCTTGTATACCCATTTGGAGTACACCACTAATTTTCCTTAAGGTCTAGGACCAATCTCCCATACATCATTCTTCATAATTGATCGGTATTCTTCCAACATCGCATCCTTCCAAACTTGTTGGCTAGCTGCTTCTTCAAAAGTGTAAGGTTCAAAATCAATGAGATTCGTCATCAAAGCTACATAACCAGAATACCTCTTTGGCCTCTTGCTTTCCCTGAAGGAGCCACATGGTGTTGCATGTCCTACTTCCTGCAAAGTGGATCTTAGCCAAGTTGGCCTCTTTCTTATTTCAGGGAAAATAATAGGGTCCATTGGATTATTAGGCCCTTCTAGCTCTTCTTTATGATCAACAGGACGTTCTGAAGGATTTGATGGACCCAAATCTTCTTCTTCCTTGGGATATTCATGTTCTTCGTCTTCATCAAAGTCCATGGAAACTTATTTGGATTTCTAGTAGGCCCCATTTTCATCAAAAGATCACATACCTGCTAACTTCAACTCATTTTTGTCCTGGAACATTTATTTTATAGGTCTTTGATGATTCACTATAACCAACGAATATCCATTTCTTTCACGAAGGTTCTAACTTCCTTCTCTTATCTTTCAGTACATGAATATAAATAGAACAACCAAATATTTTCAATGACCAACTTGAGGTTTCTGTCTAGTGAATGCTTCTTCAAGGGTATTTTCTTCCAAAATTTCCATGAGGACTTCTATTTTGAATGTAGACAACTATAATCAATGTCTCACTCCATAGAAACATAGGCAAGTCTTGATTGTGCATCACTGCCTTCACAAATTCTTTAATAGATTTGTTCTTTCTTTCAGCAAGTCCATTTTGTTGTGGATTGTAAGGGACTATCAGCTTCCTCTTAATCCCAACTTCTTTACAAAAGGAAACGAGCTCCTTGGAGGTATATTCTCCTCCATTATTAGACCTCGGGATCTAGATCTTCTTTCCCTTAAAGTTTTTGATTTCAGCCTTGAATTCTTGAAACTTGTCAAAAACTTCATCCTTCATCTTCATGAAGTAGATCCATGTCTTGCGAGAGAAACCATCAATAAATATTACATGGTATAAAGAGCCTCCAAGAGATTTCATTGGAAAAGGTTTTTTTACATTCTTCCCAAGTGTGCATCCTTTACATACACCTTCATGTTCTTCTTGCAAATATGGAATATTTGCAACCATTTTCTTTAAGGTTGGAAAAGCTTTATAGTGAGGGTGAGCATATCTTCTATGCAAAAAGTCACATGGATTAATATCATTGTGTACATGTGCTTGAGTAGGTTGTTTCAAAAGTATATACAACCGTCCTTAATGAATTCCAATTACTCTAAAGGAATCTATACTAGAGTCTTTGGGCTAAGCAAGAACTTTGTGATCAACAAATGCTACTCTATCTCCTTTATCTTCCAAGCACAAAATAGAAACCAAATTCTTCTTCAAACCCAATACATATAATATGTTGGTAAGATGAACATTATCACCTGATTTTAGTTAATGGATGTCTTCCCAGTGCCTTTGATTGCATAATTGTTTTTATCTCCAAGTTCCACCTTTTGTGATAATCTTATTTTCATTAGACTTGTGAGCTTCTCTCTATCTCCCGTCATGTGCCTTATGGCTCCACTATCTACTAGCCACAAGTCTTCACTATCTGCGACAAAACCAATAAGAGCGGAGAAATCGAAAAAATATTTATTACTTGGATCTTCATTCATAGGTATTTTTGGAAGTTCTTCAAAATCTAGTACGGAGGCGTGTTGCTTTCCTTTTCTCTTTCTATTATGAAGTCTTTTAGGACTATCGTGTGTAAGTGACCAAATTTGTGACATTGATAGCATTGACCTTTTGACATATCTATCTTTCCTCGAGGGGAAGGTCTTCTTTCTTCAGGGCTTCTTCCTTCATTTCTTCTTCCTCCATTTCTTCTTTGAAAGCCAAAATTATTTCTTCCTCCACCCTTCTTGAAACATGTTGCATATGCATGAGTCACCTTCTTCATATATCTAAATCTTTCCTCTTGATATGAGTCTTGATTCTTCTTGAGTACATGCAATCCATAGTTTATCAAACTTTGGAACATCTTTTCTAGCACATATTCCTATTGCAAATGAATCCCATGACTCAGGTAAACCATTGAGTGCTATAGTTATTAGTTTTTTTTCGAAATCATCAATTGCTTGAATTTGATCTCTCAATTGAGAAATACTCATGAAATATGACGCTATAGTATCATTCCTTGTCATTCTAAGATCACGAAGCTCATTATTCAGACTCATTGCTTAACCAATATTGTTGGTAGTATACAAACCAATTAGGGCATCGTACATTTTCTTTGAAGAGTCAAGATTTGCGATATATGGGATCAATTGACCTTTGACAAAATCTACAATGATATTTCTAGTTGTAATGCCATCTTTCTCAAATTTTAATTTATCTTCATCTTTTTCAAGTTAGTGACCTTACCCTCCACAATACCCAAGAGATGTTCTTTTGCAAGAAGAAGATCAATCCTTGTTTTCCAAAACCCTAAACTTTGTATCTCCTTCTAATTTGTTTTTTTTTTTTTTTCCTTCATATGGGAACTCATAATCATAACCAAGCAAATAGATTGTAGATATAAGTCTTCCTTAAGATTGATCCCTTACCAAAGTTTCTTCAAGAGTTATCTCAATGCCCTTTTTCTTCACCTAAGCTTTGATATGATGTTAAGTTTTCAAGTGCATTAGATACTACCACAATATTTCTGAAATACTAATAATCACTCCTAATGAAATAGACCTTTTAACAGTTCCAGTTTATCATTAAGCAATTATACTTCGAAGAATTCCGAACCATAAAACCATAAGGACAGTAAAGATCAAAATGCACAAAGAGAACACAAGATTTACCCGACCCAGTAACCTTTTTCTTAGAGAAATTATTCAATTCAACAAGAGATACATCTAATGCAATGAGTCAACTATGAGTTTAGACTGACCAACAAAGCTTATAGTCAAACCTGGTCTCCAGTCCTCAAGTCAAGCCTCCAGATTGCCCTACAAATAGGTCTGATCTAATCAGCTCTAGGTCAAAATTTGGCCTCCCAATCTGCCTAGAAATTTGTCCTGCCCAGAAACACACGTGCGAGCTAAAGAGAGAAAAAAAAGATGATCTTCGTCCTTCTTGTCCTTAGCTTAGATGTTCAGAAATTGTCTTACTTGTGAGAGGTCAAAAGATTGCCTTTGTGGAGGAGGTTGAATGCCTTTATATAGTGTTATGCCTTCATGAATGGGTTTTTCTCTTCACTAGGGCCGACTTGACTTGAGGGTGGGCCATCTTGACTAACTTGGAGCCAAAAATTCAAATTTCAAATTTCAAAATTTTTTCTTTTAAATCTAACATGAAGAACATGTCTTACAAATTCTTTATATATTACAAGGGCTAAAATATAAATTATGAAGACCGACCATAGCTACAAAAATCCAACAAAGAAGAGACCATGGAGAATAATTCAAATATGGATGCACATGCACAACATTGTAGCCAATCAAACGAAGGAGCTATGGATCAGTTAGGAACCATGACCCGTATCAGAAGGGCACTAAATTAGTAGAGATCAAAGGATCAGAGCAACAGAAAGAGGAAACCCTCGATGAAAAGGACACAAGGGGTATACAAAGAACCCATGTATCTAAGAGCTTTGATTCAGATAAAGAAACCACTTAGCAGGAAGTTGGGAATCAATTAGAAAAGGTAACAATTGATCCCAACTACGGGGTTTGGCAAAAGGTTCAGAAAAAGAAAGGAAAAAAGGGGGAGTTAAGTGATTATTATCACACTTACCTCGACAAAATTATGTAATTTTTAACAGCATTTTTTTCATTAGGCTCTAAAAGGTTATGATCAAACACATAATAGCATCTACAGAATGCAATTTTGTTCCTTGTTTTTAGGTTGAATACAATTAAGATATTGACAAAAAAATAAAAAAGGAGGATGAAAAAGAAGTGCATATAACAAAAATAACACTTAGTTCAATACATATTTGAACCAAAACTATATAAAAAAAAGCAGCCTCAAAACATGTTGCAACAAATACCTACAAATCATCAAAATAATTGCCTATATTGAAATTGTCATCATCAATATCACCACCCATAAACATTAAAATAAGATAGAGAAAGCTTAACATGTCAAATTGAGATTTTGTTTGCGTGATGGGTATAGTTTTACTAGGGTCATGATAGAGGAGTTCAATAGTCAATGCCACTAACATCAAGGTACATATAGGGCTTGATGCTCTTGATTAAATGTTAGCTCCATACCCTTGTACATGACATAATTCAATGGAAACATTGGAATCCCCAATCCTAAAATCCTAAAAACTGTTAAGTATGTTGGATTTTGAGCGTGATCTAAAATTCTACTTTCTCATGAAATCCAATGAGGTTGGAACCACTCTAAAACATCCTAAAACAATTAATAGTAATGTTTAAAATTTAAGTAAACAATTAATGAAATGTTTAAAATTTAAGTAAAAGGTCACTTTTACTTAAAATTAGTAGGGCCTAGGGTTGAATATTTGACTACCCCACTAATAAATTGCTTTTTTTCTTTAAAAAATTGCATTTGGAGGGTCCTTGCTTGCATTGTACAAAACCATTTAGTTCAATACCGAACTTACACTTTCCATTTTAAAACTAGTCGGTTCAGTATTGAACCGGCATTTTCCAATTCCAAGCCTCTAACTGGACTAGTTTGCGAGTCAAACCAATAGGAACGACTAGCTCCACTGATTTTGGTTAGGTTCCAATAACACTGCTCAATAGTTGTTCATTGACAACACCTTATTAGGCTCACCCAATTAGGAATAACTTTGCTTGGTACTACATTACCTCACATTAACTCTCCTTATCATACAATTATTAGTCACCAAAAATTTGTTATGGCGAATCCAATTCCCGACTTGTTATTTGTTACTTCCTTGAATCTTTCGAGTTTAATGAAGTTCACAAATAATCCCATAGCACATGATGTCGCATGGTCCCCATGCCAACCAAACTCCCTTCAGATATTCCAAAATTTGAAGGGAAGTCAAGAGATGACGACCCATCCAATCACATTATGACCTTTCATTTCCAACAATATAATTAAACACTCAATTTGTTTGAGACCCTTTCAACGAACCTTAATTATCCCCTCAATCAAATGGCATGTAAACGAAACAACTAACACTCACAATGACTTTGCATCCCTGGTAAGGCCTTTCTCACCTTTTACCAGTGTGTCACAACATGTGACTGGAAATCATCATTGAATTCATGCAAACCTCATTCACACATATCGTGGACCACATCCATGAATGGCATAAATGCCTCAACATCTATAAAATTGAAGTTCCTCATAAACTTCTTTTAGATTTCTTCTTCAGATCACTTTTGCTATAACTAGCAAAAGACGTTATTGCCACCCTACCTCAAAATGAAGAAAAAGCAATCATATAAAAAGCTCAACATTTTGAGCTGATATACGCTCAGCTGGGATACTTGTATATAGTTATCTATAACAAAGTCTTGTTTGTTGTCATAAACTGCAGATTTTCACCCTAGTTACAGCAGCCTTCTGTTTTGCATGCTTAGGGAGTGTTCTAGGACTTTATTTAAGACTCCCAAAGTCCAGGAAGCCTTAGGATTAACCCGTAGACATTGTGAACCCTCTTGTTTGCATTACACTTCCTCTCCACCTAACCATAGCCTTTCGAAGCTTAGGAATTGGTGGGTTAATTTGCAAGATCCTTTGGGGCACTTAGCTTTAGCCTTTCTACAGTTATTTGATCCCTTGAGTCCTACAGGGAAGTCCCCCTGTGTGATTGGTGGTCACCACTAAAATAGAAGAGGCTGTTGCTAAGGTGACAGTGGTGACACCCCTGTTTTGTTGCACATCTATAGTGAAACTTTGTACCAGGGTGCTAAGGTGATAGTGGTGACACCCTGTTTTGTTGCACATCTGCAGTGAAACTTTGCACCAAGGTGCAAGATTTTGCAGCAACACGTCCAGCACAGACTTGAGGTTAGCATATCGTTGTAACTGCTCTTCGATACAAATAGCTTGGGCAATCAAGGGAGTGTCGTAAGATGTGGTTTGCGAACTAGAATATAGCAAAAGGCCAATTTGGCTATTGACTCCACCAAAGATTCAACCAACAGCGATTAACGCTGTAGGTATAAGCCAACGATTCCAGCGGACATTATTTTAGCGTTGGAGGTAGCTATCAGTGCCCATGGACTTGAACGAGTCAAAGAGTGCCTAAAGGAACGATCATGCAGTGCTCTAACAAATGTGGTTAAAGACCACCACCGCTGAACACTTCACTAAACATCAATATCAGTTCATGCCCATATACAGTGGGCTGTAGTATATGATCGACCCAGCAGTCGAGCTTGTTCACTATCTCAGCGCTCCAGTCAAGAAGAAATTGAGTTGTGGATAATTACCAACGTGCATAGGCTTGAGGAATCTTTGCAATGCCTGTAAATATATACTTTCAATTGGGGGTGTGATGTAGCGTTGGGCACTTTGAGTTTATACACAGCCCAATCGATTTTCTCTATGTTGACATATCATTTCAACACCGCAGCAGCAACAGTTGAAATCAAAGATCAAAGAAACTTGAGAAATTGCGTTGTAGAATGTGATTTTCATAGCGAAGAAGCAATATTAAATCCAGATAGAAATTCACATAGATTTTGGTGCTCTGAGGGTCAATGGGCATGAATTTGCACTGTTGGAATCAATTAACACTGGAACTACTCAAATCAAGCATATGGAGAAACTTAGTTACACTATAATTAACACACCATAAAAAAACAATAAAATTTATCTCAGAGAAAACCCCAAAAGGAAATTCCTGCGTTGAATGGCTCATCTACTCTTTATTTCTCAACAGTTACAGAATTACAATTATGTTTTCATTTTTTAAGCATTATCAACTGTATGCTTAGATTTTTTCTTAACAATTCTTCCATTTTATGTCCAAGAACTCCTTTATAATTGTGAAAAAACTATAGACAGACTTAGGCAGCAACTAGAAGGCCCGGCCTCCCTGACTCGTTAGATATCTAACTCCAACATTCTTCCTCTGTGTTTTTGTTAGCAGTGTTCATGTACAAGGTTCTTTTGTGATTTGACTTTATTTTTTATTTTTGAAATTTTAATTATTTTACCCTTTCATTGACAATGCAACACACTGGAGGTGAGCCGTAGTGGAGTGGATTCAAGACACATGAGGCCTATTCTCCTCCTTTTGACCTTGTTTTCAACTGTGTACTGTGTAGTCTTGAGCTTCACTTCTGTAGCTGATCCTCTGGTTTCACTGAGTGTTTTCAATGAATTTAGCCATCATATCTATTCAATGCTTATTTGGATCCGGTTTTGGATCAGTGAGATTGATGATTATTTTATGTTCAAGAACCAAGATATACAATGACCGTAAAAAATTTCAGTTAAACACAAGACTAAGATTAAATGGAAATTTGTAGCTAAAAAAGAAATAAACAAAATCTACATGGCCGCCTTGCAAATAGAAAAGAAATCAAGAATGTTCAGAATTCTGAAAATTTTCAGAACTTTAAAATAAAAAATTAAATTATGCTTCTCATAACATGTCAAAGTCCAAAGACATTTTCAAACATTTTCATAGTTAAAAATATAAAATATTTACTTATATTCTTCAATATTTACTATGGAAATTGTATTTATATGTCAAATAGATGCACAAAAAAAAAATCTATTAACATCTTAGAAAAATGTACTGATGTATGTTTCAAAAAAAAATATCTATTAACATCCCAGACCATATAAGAAACAAAACTTTATTAAACGTGGAAGCAGATGTACCGACTGATCTTCTTAACCTTTGACTTCTTCTTCAGCCAAAGATCTACTGCCAAAGCACCCTGCTATTGCACTTTTAAATTCTCAAGTCGGGGAAATAAACAGTTGAGATCATGCTCCAATGAACTAAAATAAATGGAAGAACTAAAATAACAATTAAACAAGTATTAATAACTTTACAACAACTTAATCAGATATTACAGAAAGCACATGACAGATCTTTAGCAAGTTGATGAGATTTGATTAGCAACAAAGCAAAGCACTATTGCAGGCATGTAAGCCGGCTTAAATAAAACATCTCCAAATCCTTCATAATTTTCTTTCAATGTCTGAAACTACACATCTCCAGCCATGGATTACATCTTTTTTAGTAAACAATACATACACAAAGTTCCTTTGTACCAGGAATTGTCAAATCAATGTTTCTTCATTCGCTACAACTGCAGCTATTTTACTATAAAATCTAGCACCCTAGTGCAAAGCCTTATTAAGCACTCTAGATAATGACAACAAATGGTTGCACTGTCGGTTTGGATTAATGCTTGTGCACTGTTTATTTTCCCTGTAACAACACAATCCTGCATCCACTATGGCATTTCTATCTTTAGCTTTATCATCTGGACATAAGATACTGCCTATGCATGTGTCAATTACATGCCACAGAATCAACCCAATGATTTCAATGGTATGAGTTATTGAGCATTGTAATTACTCGCATATGTGAGATCGATAATCAACCTCTTGGAATTTTTTTGATGGTTCAAAAAGAAATACTAATACGTCACGCTGTCTATAGAGTCTCTATCGTGCTTGATTAATAGCCACGACTTCCTTGCTCAATAGCCACAACTTCTTTGCTCAGTTCTTTGGGTTGTTAAAGCATTGGGAACCACTGATTCGTGTCCACAGTGCTCATTTCCATCTAATGGTAGTGATTCTCTTTAGTTGTTTCACTGTGTAAGGCATATAAAATGAACCTACAACCAACCCTTCATTCAATTCTTGCTTAGCGCAGTGATATATTCTAGGTCATGCGCTTTGCTAATTGTCTTCACAGAATAGTTTGTCAATTATAAATTAGAACGCTATTGGTTGGTTTTCTTGGCTATGGTGATATCAATAGCCAAAACGAAGTGCTTGCATCCTATCATAATTGTGTATGGGAATGGGCCAAAAGCAAAAAAAACTCGGTTATATATTTGATTGCGTAATACTCTACCATAGCCATATATTCTAGAGTTGTGATTGGGATGTGCTGGACATGGATTGAGTTCTAGAATTGTGATTGGAATGTACTGGACATGAATTGACTTCTCAATCAGAGTATATAAACTCAGCTTCCAAATATTTAGGAGTGTTGTATGGTGTATATCTAAACACAGTTTACATTGACCATTTTATTACAACTATCTATATTTTCTCATTCAAGCACAGAGAACAGAATATGTTTTCATAGAGGATCCATGCTGATGAAGCAGCCAAGCCATGCCGCGATAGGCCTAACTTTTATGGATCATAAACACCTCACTCAAACCATAAGATTCATCAGAATATATAAAAAAATAAACAGATCTTAATATATAAATGAGATCTCTTCATGAAGAGATCCTTTTGTTTCAACTGTCACCATCTGTGCTTCTCGCAGTAATAAAACTTTCCTTTGATTTATATGCTGCCTCATTTAACTCTCTAAACACATGCTTCTCACTACTTTGATTTTTTCCATTATAAGATTTAAACTTAGGATCTCTATCTTGCTAACTCTATTAGTCTTTAGACCAACCAATTTCTAGCTTTGAATCTCCCATGATTTGTATGGTTGATACTCTGTCCATAGATATGTTTAATGGCACAAAGAAGGCACATATTACAAATTTATTCGTTCCTTGTCTAAATGCTACATTGAAAGATATATAAGGAGATGAAGGCAAATAAAGAATACCACCAAATCCACATATGGCTAGGTTTCCTTGACTTGCTCCATCAGAGTAACCCCAGGCTTCTCTGTAATCAATATTTCAAAATTTCAAGATTCCTGTGGGTTTTTGCTTTGTTGACTTCCATATTCCATCTTAAGCATACCTTACCTAATGGTTTACCTATATTGGAAGTAACTGTTTCCCTTTTGAAAATCTTTTCACTCCTGGCTAACCATAAAGCCCCTGCCACTTTACATGGCAAAGCCTTGTAATTTGGAACTACTTCATCCAAACACCAATTTTTTAAGCACTCCGAGATAGATTATCCTTCCTATTTCCCCTCCACATCATTTAGTTTTAAAGTCTCCCTCCACACTTCGCTTGGGAATTGGCAGTGCACTAATAAGTAATATATGGTCCACTGATTCCTCAATTATTCTATAGAGCAGACATCTCCTTGGACCTTCCTGACACCTTTTTCTACAATTATCCCAAGTCAACACTTTGTTGGCTAGTGCAAACCATAATTTTTTTTTTGCTTTTAGAGGAAAACTAAACTTAATTTCCAGATTACCTTCCAACACTATTTATTTTCACCTTCTGCACGCTCAAGTACCTTTCCTACATAACCCAATTTCATTGGGTATATTCTTGGAACTTTACAAATTGACCATATTATATTGCACTCCTCATCCTTTAGTTTTATAGCACTATGTTTGAGTCTGGCAATATATAGTTTCCACTCTTTTGCTTAATCCCCTTGAAGGCCTATAGCTGTGAATTAGATTTCCATTCTTTAACCTTCCATAGTATAAAGCCCTCTTCTGCGACATTTTCCAGACTATAAATTTCTAGGGAATAAAGAAGCATTTTTTGAGAATCTGATAGCCTGTAATTATTGATCTTCCCCTATTTTCACTTTACTTCCTACACTAATCTTCCAAACTAACCATTTACCTATCAGTGGAAGGATTTGACTAATGCCTTCCATACCATTGATTTCTCTCCATATTTCATACTTCGTTTCCTGATCCAATCCCTCTGTAGGCCATAGGGCTATGTATTTAGCTTTCACTACTGTACCCTACAGAGCTTCATTATTTATCATGTTCCACACGGCGCTCTTGGCAGTAAGTGCCTATCCACACCAATGAATGTCTTTGACTCTTGAGATCTCATCGTCATTTCTCCTTAGGTTTTGGCTATTTCTTTCATTGGACAAAAGGAATGCCTTCCACCTCTGTTTTCCCTGTCCATTAGAAACTAAAGCATTGTTCCCTAATTGTTCCCAGCATACTCTTCGGAATGTGTCTTAAGGATAGCCAGTACAAATGCACGTGACTCATCAGGTCTAGTTTCTTCACTGGCTATAGCTATAATATGCTAAACTAAACATATTTCCGGAGCATCCAATGGCTTAAGAAACCTGCATAACTAAAGCTAGCCTGCAGAGAAATGACATGTTACTATAGGGAGAATCTAGAATAAGTACTCGACAGGATTCAAATTTCAAATGCTACAAAATATAATCCCTCTGAAAAATGTCAAGTAAATACCATCTCTGAATAAACCTAACTGTTGTTCAGTTTGAAACATTACAAAACCATTCTTCCACGACCTATTACAAGTAGTGATTTCATAAATTCTTTCAAATCCCCTTTTAGATGCAAACATGAAGATTGATATCTATAAAGTTGTAAACGTTTTCAATAAAGAAGATTCAATACACAGAAAGAGTTTTTAATCACATCAAATTTTCTCATAAGGCTCATGCGTGTTCCTATGCAGTGGTCAGAATGGATGCAAATATTGTAAGGACAAGACAACGAGGCCTTATGTAGCTATTCATGTCTAATGGGTAATGAGACAACCCAGTGTTGCGAACCTCCCGATTTTATCTTGAAATCACAATTGTTTGGCCTAGCCGATGTTTGTCGATTTTTAAAGATATTTTTATGGTATTTTAATTTTGCTGATTTTTACCAACATTTTCTTGATTTTTACGATTTTTTTGGTTTTTCGGACCCTTGCCAATTTTATGCCGATGTTGATGTTTGCAACATTGAGAAAACCATTCGATAATCTAAAAATACACAAGCTTGCTATGATCTGGGCTTTAGGACTTATGGATAAAAATGGAAATTTATTTCACTTTAATAAGTATTTTTTAACCAAGAATTTGAATTTTCACATGGATATCACATGGTTTTGCAACCTTTAGGCAAAATCGCATAGGACTTTCCCAGAGACTTAGAAAATTATTCTTTCTGTACCTTTATCAAGATTGTAATGCTAAAAGAAATCCTATTGGAACTTGCTTGAGACTGAAAGCGTAATGGATACCCGGTCTATTTCTTTGAGAACACCTGATTTACATATGAACACTTACATTTTCATATAAAAAAAAGACCCCTGCAACTATTCATTATCAAGTATCATGACTAGCATACATGTTACAACATTTCATAAAATAAACATGGCATCAGATGCATGACCTCACTAAAACTATAAGATCATCACAATGTTTGTAGTAATAAACAAATCTTCCTAATATATGAATGAGATCGAGATACTCCTCCTGTTTCAATTGTCAGCAGCCGTGCTTCTTGCAGTAATAAATCTAGGGGACCTCGTGGATATGCATGGAGATGTGTGCTAGGTTCCTTTCAGTGGACATATTTAATATTTATCATGCAATAAAGGCTTCAATAAGTAAAGCGCTTAGGTAAAGTGGGTTCAAGCTCCAATGTAACAATAAACCACACACTCAAGAAACCAAGTCTCCAAAACCACGTTCAAAACCACTGGTTGGATCCCAATTCAATGGGCATAGTAACTTCCTTGTATTTAACTTACTTCCCCATGCATATAACCCTGTTATAAAGCAGCAGACCTGTACTTTAAATGAGTTGGGTGCATTTCTACTGTTTTGGTGCTGAATTGTCCCTACTGCAGCCAAGCAATTGTAAAACATGTCTGAATAATATATGTTATATGGAAACTGGACTAATGCACCCTTACTTCAGATAAATGCCTTGTAGTATCTGCAAAATGGCGATGAAAAACCTTCAGATCCGCCACAAAAAATTTAATTCATATTTGTGCTCTGATACTTTGCAATCATCACTGACCAAAGTAGATTTGTCTATTTTTATGATAGGTGCAGATTTTTATCTGTATGTATCCAATATATCCAATACACAATACTTCTGTATATTTTCTCATGAGTATTCCAAGAAGACTATACCAAATGGCCCTCATTATTATATTTTTTTTTTAACTACTAAATGGACTTATTCCTTGATTATAACTACATTTATTATCCCCTGGATACCTACCTAGGAACATCATATTCTCCTCCCCAACTATATGTCGTGGTCTAGAACTGCTCTATCCAAACATCAATTTTTGAAATGGCGAGGGATAAAATTTGCTTGCCATTCCCCTTGGCATTAATTAGTTGTTAAGTCTCCCCCACATTTGTTGTGAATTGGAAATGCACTAATAGATGGTCCACTGATTATTCATTGTGAATTGGAAATGCACTAATATATGGTCCACTGATTATTCATTGATTCTATAAAGCACACATCTCCCTAGACTTTCCCATGATCCTTTGCTGCAATTCCAAGTTCCAAGTCAACACTTTGTTGGCTAGTTCAAGCCACAAAAATATTATAGTTTTTATGGGACAACTTAACTTCCAAATTACATTTCTTTTCACCCTCCGCACTCTCAACTACCTTTGCTACATAACCCAATTTAGTTGTGTACATTCTTGAAGCTTTATTCTTTGACCATATCATCTCATCCTTCAGTTTTACAGCATTATGTTTGAGATTGGCAATAAATTGTTTCCACGCTTTTACTAAATCCCCGTGAAAGCTTAGATGTGAATTTTATTTGCATTCTTGGTTTCATGGTATAGAAATTGTTTCCACACTTCTACTAAATCCCCGTGAAAGCTTAGGTGTGAATTTTATTTGCATTCTTGGTTTCATGGTATAGAAACCTATTTTGTAGTATTTATTTGACCAATGTTGCATGAAGTGGGTGTGTGTTTTGAGAAGCAAAGCATTGGAAGTGTCATTTTTTAAAAAATTTGGAAAGTGAAGCATCACAAAAGTGTCTATTATAAATACATATATATAGTTATTATATTGTATTTATATTTAGAAAAAATATCAAGAATGCCAAATTAGTTGCAGAATATATGAAAATATGCAGATTTGAACATAAATCAAAATAGAAATGACATTCATAATTTATTGTACATCCATGATTAATTATTCGAGTATCAACCATCTAGAATTTAGATCCTATCAATTACACACAAACGTGTAAATGTTTAAGTCATATAATAGAAAGTAAACCATTAACTTATGGAATGAAATAGGTTATCTAGCCACTGTCAACAATAACATGACCAAATAGTCATGTTTACAAAGTAGGCCATCAACACACTGACATGTGAATACAAATGGTCCAAAACAATAAACTGAGCTAGTTGTTAAACACCTCTCTACAGAAGAAGTGTTAACCAATTGTGAAGGCACCCATGTTGCCAAATGTTGTAGCTGTAGGGTAGCACTGCCATGCATGTTCCACTACTACTTGACCAGAAACGTTCCACCATCACTTATATCAGGACTCTCATCATTAGTATCATCCTCCATTCTTCTCCTCCTGTCTAAACTTTGTCTCTACCTCAATTCTCTAGGGACATTAGTCAACACTGTCCAATTTTGTTCAAACTACCTTATCCAAGTCTTCAAATAAGGTAGAAAATGCTTACCATGACTGATCAATAGTTTTTGTTTGAGTGAAGGGTTCATTTTTGCTAAGGCCATGACAAAGGAGTTTAACAATCAACACCACCTACTCTAGGGTATATATAGGGCTTGGTACTCTTGACTAAATGTCAATCGCATACCCTCATACATGATAGAATCTAATGAAATGCCACAATCTCATTGATCTTGAAATCTTGAAACTATTAAATATGTTGAATTTTGAATGGGATATGAAATTCTATTTTCTCTATATAAACTCTGATGAGGTTGGAAGCACTGTCAAACATCTTAAAATAATTAATAGTAATGTTAAAATTTTTAAAAAATGTAAACTTTTATTTTATGAATTTAACATTACCATTAGAGAGCATCTGGGGAACATCCAAGGAATGCCTAGAGAGCATCCATGAAGTGTGACGAGAGTGTGATTGGGCACATGATAGTTCCAAATTTCCAGGTACTGTGCAAATTCAGGCTGAAACAAAGTTTCGGTTTTTGGAAGCACGATTCTGGAGATGCTCTAGTTATTGTTTTGCAGGTGCATAGTTTCGAGATCTTATGCGAGAGAGAGGTGGAGAGAGGGGGGTGCAGTTCTTGCAAAATTGTATTAAACTTTTGAGAATAAAGAACTGCTTTTATAAAATATGATGGCCTATAATTATTTATTAAAGAGTATAACCGAGGGTTTTCACTACTTTTACTTTAATTCACCAATTTTCATAACCATGCATTTACCTACCAATGAAAAGGTTATGACTAATGCCTTCCTTTTCTTCTTTCCTAATCGAATCCTTTCTAAACCCTCGGGCTATTCTTTCATTACCTTCATAACTATTCAAATGTCTTCCTACGGTTTAGCTATTCAAATGTCTTTCTTCTTTCTTTTCCATGTTCATAACAAACTAAAGCATTTTCTTTATTTTTTCCATCATGTTCTTTGGGATGTGTGGTAAGGATAAAAAGAACATTAATATATTTATCCAAAGTTAACCTTCTACATCAAAATAGCCATCTACAAAACTAATTTGTAACTAAGCTTTCAATTTTCTCATATAGCCACCCTTAGTAGTCTCTAATCGTATACCCATTAGGCTTTTAAATAAAAGTCCACTGGAAAACCTTTGTATTGTCAACATTTCGAGATTCAAAAAGGATTGATTTCATGCCCAAGTATTGTTGATTGATCATTTGCCGATCATTAAAGTTCTATCTCATAATTCCTAAGCTTCCCAACTTCTGACTACTAATTTCTTGGATTATGACTATTTTGAATGGCCAATGAAATTGGTGCGAGTGTTTGTAAGATTGCACCTACTCACTATGTTTTCTTCCTTCTAATTTTAATTATTATAATTTTATAATCTTTTAATATTAATATGGTAAACTCAAAATTTTGACAAAATTACTACTAATCTTAATTAGTTATACATAAAACCCATTCTAGAATGCCAATATTCTACAACCCCAATGTGGAAGTTACTGTCATGAGTGGTTGATGGTAACATTAAACAATGACCTTTCTTTGAAAAAAAAAAAAAATTAAAACAGTGACCTTGTTTTCTTCTACCGTAGCTTCAGTATCACGGGGAAGCAACCGTGTTGATCGCAGACATTTAAAATTAAAAAGGACAACTCCACTTAGTAAAGGAAAGTGGGGCGATACTTCCTACCTTGTTCCTCGTCAGTGGAGGGAAGCTTCAGAGCCTTTTCTGGGCAACTGCTGCAACGCTCCGCGTGAAATAACTGACCACTTCCCAAGTCCCTTCCCTTAAAATGACCCTCGCAACCACATGAATTCATTCATAAGTTCGAGTGGTATTGAATTCGTGTATTTGATTATGCAGCAATTGAAAATGACAGTCTGTGCCCCATCAGTAAATCAGATCAGCCGGATGAAATTGAAGAACACGACTGAAACGTCTGTGATGTATGGTGTTTACGTTGTATTCCAACTTGCAGTGTTGGGGTCTCTGTTGAACACTTATTCTGACTCTCCCTCTCAGCCCAAGAGTTGTGGAAACGGCATCTCCTGGGTTCCTCTGCATGTCTATATCTCTGCTTTTGTGAGCCTATCCACCCTTCTTGCTCTCGCCTCCGCATTCATAACAGAAACCCACCTGGATTTCATACAAAGCCGGGAAACCCTCTTACAAAATGCTTCTGGCGGTCTGATAAGTACAGAGGATGAAGATATAGCAAGCGGGCGTTCTCCATGTTCAGGGTCTTTGAGTTATAAAGACTATTTTTCGCCTTACAGGGTCGCTCTCTCGGTTTATGTGCTTGTTTCCTTTGTCCATCTCTTCAACACATCCAGGCGTTTACTCTGCTGAAATTCTCGCTCTCTTTCGAATCTTAATTCTGCTCTCTTTCTCCTGCACAGTCACAGAGATTTGTACCAGATGTATGCATTTCGCGTAAATATGATATTTAGGGATATAGAGCTTAAACAAATGGTTGAATCATCCTACATATTTTGTTAAGTTTCTTAATTGGGCACTTCCGATTTCTATTATTCGTTGCAGCATATGTTTGGGATTTACAGAATTGGCTTGGATGTCGCCAATTTCATGGAAAAAGTTACCTAACCTTCTTTGGCATTCTCTTCTCAAAATTCCAAATTTGCCAGCTCTACGATTTATTATGGTTTATGCTCATATTTTCTTGAGGTTGCCTCGTCTGCGATGTATTATGGTTTATGCTCATATTTTCTTGGGTGTTTAGATTCAAATTTTCGAGATTCGTGTTTGTTTTTACTCATTAATATTAATTAAAGTAAAATATTAATATTTATTAAATCTAGAAATTAAAATATTAATTAATACTCTTTAATATTTTATTTCTTTGATAAAATGAAAATAGAGAAGTGATCTTAGATTACACCAGTAGTGTGGTAAAGATTTTGGAAATGAGAAAGGATGTGAGTGATATGAGGCAATACAAAAGAAAATGTTTTTCATCTTCAACTCTTTTGTAAATTGATCATTACTCGTAAGCTCATTAGAATTAGTTTTTATTTTGGCAATGTTCATTTTCTTCTTAGCATTTGTCAAGAAAGAAAGAAAATTCTAGTTAACAAGATTGAGTTTGATTCCTTATAATACATGAACTTCATTTTTCCCTTTAACTAATTATCACCCCATAACTTATCCTTAAATTTAAAGTAATAGCCTTTTTAATATTATTTTTATTCTCCAATATAATCTCCTTCTTTATTTTCCAATGATGGAACCAAACTTGAGCAGTTGTATGCTAACTTGGCTTTAATTAATAAAAATAATATAAATTTGTAATATTTTTTTTAATAATAATAATAATAATGGTGGAACCAAAATTAAGCATCTTTATGGTAACTTAGCTTTAATTAATAAAATTAATAAAAAAAATTAATAAATTTTTTAATAATAATAATAATAATAATTTAATTATAAAATTATATGTCTAATTGAAAATTAGATTGACCTGTTAGATCTTTTATTGGCACAACAAAATTGAAGATTAAATTGACATATTAGATCTTTTATTTTAATTTCTATAAATATAAAAATAATAATTAAATAATCATATATTAATTTAATATGATATTTTATAAAATAAAAAAAATATTAATAATTAAAAAAATAAAAATAAAAAATCAAATAAAAATATAAACCAACATAAATCTATTTTAACTCTATATCTCATCAAATATTAAAAAGTCAATTAACATAATTTTAATTCTTAAAAATAAAAATAGTTAATAGCTAAAAATTTACACTTATGTCCCTAATGCACCTCAATTGGTAATTCTAATGCCAGTTATGATTTACATTTACACTTATATCCTGAGGCATCTCAATTGGTAATCCTAGATAGTTATGATTTACATTTACACTTATATCCTGAGGCATCTCAATTGGTAATCCTAGATATGTGACTCGATTGGTATTCAAAATTATACTAATAATAAATTTAAAAAATATATACCTATATTTACAAGTTAAATGGAAGTATAAATAAGTTTATTATAAATAAAGTTTTATATTTATATTTATTATTTTTAATTTTTGTATTTAAAGTTTTATGTTTTATTTTATTTTCACATTATATCAATTAATTTTCATTTTGTAATTTTTTATTATTTATATAATTTTATAATTTATTTTATTTTTTAATTGTTTTGCTAGAAAATTACAAAAAAAAATTGAGATGTTATGTGTTTCTAATTTGTTGCTAGGGAAACTAGACCAAAGACATAGTAAATAGTTGTCTAGCAACCTCAAAAAAAAACAAAGAATGGCATCATTAACCTAAAGAGGATAAGAGTTGCCCCAATAGAAGAAAAAAACAAAGAATGACATCATTAACCTAAAGAGAATAAGAGTTGCCCCAACAGAGGAAAAATTATCGACAAGTATGATAACCAAAACAATGTACCAAGAAAGGGATAGTTGTTCTAGATGTGAGGTAAGCCAACAGAAACTAAAGATGTAAACATCATATGTATGGAAACAAGTAAAGAAACCTGAGAATCATGAAGATAAAGAGGTGTCCAAGTTGATGGGATGGTCTGCGTTCTTGTAATTGGTCTTTGCCATTGGGCTTGCAAGAAATCCCATTTCATGGTGAGCAAGTATCTATTCAACATCCATCAACAGTAGCTTCAACTCATCCAACTTGTGCAGAATATTCTCCTTAGCCTCTTATTTATCCATCAACACTTTCCTTCCACCATTTGTCACCCCCATTAGGGAGGATAGATCTTTTTGGGCTAGAGTCTCATTCTCCTCCTTAAGCTGAGAGGTAAAGAGATATTCCCAGGAGAAGTTGATTATGGAGGAAGGAGTTTTGCACCCTTTTGTTGTAGCAGCTACAACCACCCTCCAAAATTTTTCCCAAGCTTTGATTTTGGAGCCTTACTTCCTATCCACATGAGCTTATATTGCACTACTAACAAGTATCCATGCTTTGATTGAGACTTATCCTTTTATTTGTGTTTGTGTTCGCTTGTTTTCACACTTAACTGATATTTCTAAGTCACAGGCTAACCTCTTAACTTGATCTTGCAACAATTTTGGGCTTTCCTCCAGAAAATGTGCAATCCATGAGGGCAAGCCAAACCTTGATGATTGAAATTGCGTAGTTCAGACTAGCAGCCAGCCTTGAGCTCGAAAATTGCGCAGTCATGGAAGGCAACCCAGAAACTGCGGAGTGCACTAAGCCAGAAAGTTGCTCAATTCCCCAGAATTATGCAATATTTTTCGGCAGTGTGCATGGCAAGTTTCCCAGAAAGAGCTAAAAAGCTAAAAGCAAAAAATTATCCCTAAAAAGTAAGGATCTAGTTTTAGTTTCCCGAAGGAGGCACACTTGTTATTTTTAGAAACTTCTGCCAAGTGTCGCTTTTTCCTTGATTTTAGGCATGCGTGTCATAAACCCTAATTTTCTCAAATCTATTTAATCAACACCCCTAGATCTCATTTTCACATTTGATCTTGGAGCTCTAGCATTCCCGAGAAGATTAGGAACCTTCAATGCAATCGTCGCTTTTCCGTTTGATTTTCACTTTTCTCGTATTTTGTCGTTTTTTGTTGTTTTGCTTGTGTGAGTGTTGTTTTTCTTATTTCTCTTCATGCTTGCTGGAATTTTAACGTGTTTTAGCTTGTAAAAGTATTGTTTCAAGCTGTTGTTTTCCTTTCACAAGTGTCGCATCAGTTTCTTTGTTTTTTCACCGATGGTCACTGTTGCGGTGACTCTCCTCACTGATTTGATTTTCTTCCCGTTTGTTCATTTTCTGCTCTTAATCTAGATTGAATCATTCATACTTAGTTAGATTCTCACTCAAGCTCACACTATCACTTAAATCTGCTTGTTTTACACTTTCACTGGGCATATCTGCACATTCATTGGTTTGTTTTCACTTTGCCCAATTGGGCACTGCGCAATCCTAAGGTCGAAGCCGAGAGCTTGGTCTCTGACATTGTCTAATGTGCAGTACAGGTTGGCCCAACTGTGCATTGTGCAGTTCCAGGGCTTACTCTGTTTCCTTGGCCACTGATATTGCACCATGTGCACTCTCTCCCAGTCAACTACCCTGGTTGAACTGCGCATTGTGCAGTCTCAAGCCTCAAGCTTCACCTTTGGTTGTTGGGACTGCACAGTGCGCAGTTCTCACAGTCCAGTCTCCCTTGTTGATGAAAATTGTGCAATACCTCTCATTAGTTGCCTGGTTTGCAGCTTGATAATGCATTTAAGGTAGATTTTCTAAATACTGATGTTTGCTTGCCATGACTGTTTTTTTTGTCCGCACGCACCACAGTTGTTGAGCATTTCTCTCCAATATTCATTGTTACCATGGCACCAAAGAGATGTTAGAAAAAATATATATTACAGAGCAATGGAACAAATAAAATATATGCATAAACACAAACACAAGAAACACATAAAACCAAAGAGACACAGATATATGTGGTTCACCCAGTTTGGGCTACATCCACCCTGAACAACCAGTCCTTCCTTTCTATTATCGAGCAAAATGAAGAGACACAACCTACAACAGATCCGATGTAATATCCTCTGTTCTCTCTCACAGTCTCCCTATCTATTTCTCACTCTGAGAATACACATACAATACACAGTCACAATACAATACCCTCATACAAAAGAGGGGTTGCCTTCTAGGGCAAAAAACCATAAACTAAACATAACTTCTATCATCAGATCATTCGCCTAATGAACGGCCTAGATTGACTAGAAATTAGTATACTTTTACAAGGCAATTTTACATCTGTTTTTAGCTTCGGGGGTGCTGCCCCCGAAACCCCCCGCCAAGGGGGGGCTCCATAAAGTCGCAGCCACCCCCCCCTAGACCCCCCAAGCAGCGTTTAATTATGGGTGGCGTTGCCGCCCCATTAAGGTACATGGTTCCAACGCTGTGATACAAAATAAACAAGATAATCAGGCTCCACACCCAACAATCTCCCACTTGGAGACTGATTGTAGCAACTCCACCGTTGCTTCATTTGTTGGACAATGACTCCACTTTGGACCTGGTTGTTTCTCATCTTCATCATCATACTTGAAGTCCAATTGAAACTAAGCATAATCTCAATTTCTCCCTGGTTACAACTTTTGTTAGCATATCTGCAGGATTCTGGCTAGTGTGTATATTTTCCAGCTTCAATTATCCATCTTCCAACACTGACCATATGAAATGATACTTGAGTTGTATGTGTTTAAAACTGGAATGAAATTTTGAGTTCTTTGCAAGATGAATGGCACTTTGGCTATCACTGTATAACATGCCCATATCATACTTCTTACCCAATTCATCCATAAACCTTTGTAACCAAATCATTTCTTTACTAGCCTCTCTAGCAGAAACATACTCTACTTCTGTTGTTGAAAGTGCAACAACACTTTGGATTTTTGAAACCCAACTGACAGTTATTCCACCTACAGTAAATACATATCTTGTAGTGCTCCTCCTGTTATCTCTGTCACATGCCATATCCCTGTAGAGCAATGTTTGAACCACCAAAGCATAATGCTTGATTTGTGGTACCTCTCAAATATCTGAGAATCCATTTCACTGCCATCCAATGTTCTTTTCCTGGATTTTTCATGTACCTGCTTACAACTCCCACTGCATGTGAAATATCAAGCCTTGTGCATACCATTGCATACGTTAAGCTTCCAACTACTGATTCATATGGAACTTTAGACATATCATCCATTTCTTCTTGGGTCTTGGGGCACATCTCCTTACTAAGTTTGAAATGGCTAGAAAAAGGTGTACTAACTGGTTTTGCATTCTGCATATTAAATCTTTTCAACACCTTTTGTATGTACTCATTCTGAGACAATGCTAATTTGCGATTTTTCCTGTCTCTAGTTATTCTCATACCAAGGATTTGTTTTGTAGCTCCCAAATCCTTCATTGCAAATGAATTTGCCAATTTTATTTTGAGCACATTTATCTCTTGCATGTTAGACCCTGCAACAAGCATGTCATCTACATACAATAACAATATAATATATCTCCTATCATTTTTATTTTTCAGATAAACACAATGATCAGAGTGACATCTAGTATAACCTTATTCAGACATAAACTTGTCAAATTTTATATGCCACTGCCTTGGAGCCTGTTTTAAGACATACAAGCTCTTCTTTAGCCTGCACACTAATTTTTCCTTCCCCTTGACCTCATATCCTTCTGGTTGCTGCATATATATCTCTTCCTCCAAATCTCCATGGAGAAATGTTGTCTTTACATCTAACTATTCAAGATGTAAATCTTCCGCTGATATAAGACTTAAAATAGTTACGATTGAAGTCATCTTAACAACAGGAGAAAATATTTCATCAAAATCAATACCTTTCTTTTGTGCAAACCCCTTCACCGCAAGTCTAGCTTTGTACCTATGTTTTCCTCCATCTTCTTCCTTCAGCCTGTAAACCCATTTATTCTGCAATGTAGTTTTACCTGCAGGCAACCTGACTAAGTCCCAAGTCTGGTTATGCATTAAGGAGTCCATCTATTCTTTGATGGCTAGCTACCACTTCTTCCTGGTTTCAACCTACATTTCTTCTTCATAACATTCGGGTTCACCAGAATCAGTCAACAATAAATAATATAATGAAGGAGAGTATCGTTCAGGGGGTCTACTTATCCTAGTAGATCTTCTGACACAACTTTCAGGGGTTTGAGGTGCTTGTTGCTATTGTGGTGGTTGTTGTTGTTGTGACTATTGATTATTATTATTTTCAAGTACCTTTACTTTTTCTGTGATCTCATCAAGTACTGTGTATTCTTTGTTTTCTTTTTCTTGTTTCTTTTCCTGCAACTGTTTCTTATACAAGAAATTTTCATTGAATATTACATCTTTGCTCCTAATGATTTTGTGATTTTCATAATCATATAAGCGATAACCAAAATCATTAACACCATATCCAATAAATGTACATTTCTTTGATTTTGCCTCAAGCTTTGTTCTATTTTCTTTATTAATATGGGCAAAGGCCTCATATTCAAAACACTTTAAAAAATAGTAGTTTACTTTTTACCTGTCCATGATTCCTCTGGAATACCACCATCCAAGGAACTTGAAGGCCCTCTGTTTATTAGATAAATAGCAGTATCTACAGCATCTGCCCAAAATTGTAAAGGCAATCCTGCATGCAATCTCATGCACCTAGCACGCTCCATGATTGTTTTGTTCATCCTTTCTGACACACCATTTTCTTGTGGTGTTCTTGGAACTGTCTTCTATTTATGAATTCCATGCTCTGAATACCTACAATACTTTCTTGAAAGTATTAAATACATCAGATTTATTCTAAATACAATAAATCCAAGTTTTTCTAGTTGCATCATCAATAAAAGTAACATAATAACGAGAGCCACCGAGTGATGATACCTGAGCAGGTCCCCATACATCTGTATGCACAAGATCTAATTTTTCTCTCTTCTTTTCTTTCCCAACTTTGAGAAATCTGACTCTCTTATGTTTTCCATAAATACAATTCTCACAGAAATCCAAATCAACATTCTTCAAACCTGGCAACAAATTTCTTGAGTGAAGAATCTTCATCCCCTTCTCACTCATGTGTCCGAGCCTATGACGCCATAATGTTGCATCTGCTCCTTTGGAAGTTAAAGCATTAATAGAGTTAGAAATACCATTGCATAAATACAATGTACCAACCTTTTCACCTTTTTCTATTACCAGGGCTCCTTTGGTGACCTTCCAAGTTGTATCTGTGAAAGTTGTCACACAACCTTCACTGCCAAACTGCCCTGTTGAAATCTTTTCTTTTCTTTTTTTCAGATCTGGAACATGCCTTACCTCCTTTAATAACCATTGGTTTCTATTATGATGTTTTACAAGAACCTTATAAATTTCATTCCAACAATTTTATAGGGTTTATCATCACCCAAACGGACTTGTCCAAAATCTCCTTGAACATAGTCATGAAAATATTTCTTATCAGGAGTGGCATGTAATGAGGCCCCTGAATCTACCACCCAGGAATTAGTAACATTTTTTAAAGAGAGAATCAAAGCATCTTGTAACACATCACCTGTCACATTTGCTTCATGATTGTTTTCTTGCTATGCGTCTCCTTCTTTTCCCTTCTGATATCTAAAGTCTTTCTTCAGGTTTCCTTTCTTTCCGCATTTCCAGCACAGTATCCCCAATCTGGACTTGGATCTGCCTTTCCTTGATTTACTGCAATATCCCAAGCTCTTTCCTCTTTCCATTTTTCTCTCCTGGGACTCTGCACTCAAAGCATTACCCGATGTCTCACCGGAGCTTTTCCGTCGCATTTCCTCGCTGAGGATAACATCAACAACATCATCAAACTTTAAAGTACTAGATCCAGAGACAGAGTTACTAATGGCCATAACTAAACCATTACAGCTTTCTGGAAATGAGCATAGAAATAAAAGAGGCCTAACTTCATCATCAAAGTTTACCCCTACAGAATTTAACTGAATGGTAACTGTATTAAAATCATTTAAATGGTCTGCAACAGATCCACCTTCTAACATATTCATATTAAATAAACGTTTCATAAGAAATACCTTGTTTCAGGCCGAGGGTTTTTCATATATTTTCACCGATGACTTAATCAAACCCGCTGTTGTTGTTTCCTTCAAAATATTGAAGGCTACCGACGCCGCGAGGCACAACCGTACTGTTCTAAGCGCCTTTCTATTGAGAATCTCCCATTCTACGTCTGTCATAGTTGTCGACTTCTTTGTTTTTCCGCTCAATGGTAGGTACAAATATTTCTGATAAAGATAATCTTCCATCTGCATCTTCCACAACGAGAAGTTTTGGCCGTTAAATTTCTCGACCCTAAACTTACCATTTTCCGCCATTGCTCCCACTCGAATCAGGAACCCTTCTTTCCTGTGATTTTATCAGCCAAATAGACCTTCGGCTTGATACCAGTTGCTAGAAAAAAATATATATTACAGAGAAATTGAACAAATAAAATATATGGAGAAACACAAACACAAGAAACACAGATATACGTGGTTCACCTAGTTTGGGCTATGTCCACCCTGAACAGCCAGTGCTTCCTTTCTATTATCCAAAAAAATGAAGAGACACAACCTACAGTAGATCTGCTGTAATATCCTATGTTCTCTCCCACAATCTCCCTATCTGTTTCTTGCTTTGAGAATACACATACAATACATAGCCGCAATACAATACCCTCATACAAAAGAGGGGTTTCCTTCTAGGGAAAAAAACCCTAAACTAAACATAACTTCTACCGTCATATCATCGGCCTAATGAACGACCCAGATTGACTAGAAATTACTATACTTTTACAAGGAAATTTACATATGTTTTTAGCTTCGGGGGCACTGCCTCCAAAACCCCCCCGCCAGGGGGGGGGGGGGGGGGCTCCATAAAGTCGCAATCGCCCTCCTTGGACCCCCCAGGAAAATTTTAATTATCGGCGGCATTGTCGCCCCATTAAGGTACAGGGGTCCAATGCTGTGATACAAAATAAACAAGATAATCAGGTTCCACACCCAACGAGAGAGATGCTTCAAAAGAGACCACTGAAAGTAGTATTGGGAAAGGAGTATTGGGGAAGCGTTAATAAACTTGCTAGTATATGTCAATTGTCTATAGAAAAGGAGTCAACACTAACATGGGAGAAAATTAATGAAGCTCTTTCATCAAAGAACCTTGATGCAGATCTAGAGGAACAACAAGTTTATCTCAGCATCCAATAGTCAAGACTACATAGGGTTGCGTGCAAATATCCATTCTTCCCATGTGCATATGTCATCAACTATATTGTGTCACACATTGATGAGAATACCATGACATTGAGAAATGCCAATAGACAGAAGCTTGCTACCTTTTTAGCAGAATATTATCAACATATGTATCATCTCCTCGAGCCAATGAAGCTCATAGACTCATAGTTTTATACCACCAACAACTATGTGAGCATAAGAGATATTGTCAAAGACTGGGTGAAAGAGCCATCGAATTTTCAATAGACACCCACCCATTCATACAAGACAAAGTCTCTCAGGAAGGATGAACAACTCTTGGTTATCTTAGCTTGTAGAATCTACGGTCAGCAAAGAATGAAGACCTTTCCTGAAGGGTGGGAAATCTAATTGAACCAGGTTTTGAACAAGGGGAAGCCTTTCAACTAGTCAAATTTGTTGGCTCACCAGTTGAGATCCCATGTAGCACAAGTTCGGGATCCTCCCAAGGGTAAGAAATCAAGGTTTTATATGTTTGCATACTTACTGGATGCAATATTTGCACATAATCAGTTTCCTACCATGACCTAGACATGGACACCACGAGAAACTGTCATGCATATTTATTGTGAGATGCTTTCAAATTGCAGTCATCGAGGAGTAATGGAACAACTAGCTGACCATTTGATCATTCCGCTTTACAAGGTGATCTTTGAGGAAGAATCACCTTGCATATCACGTGGAGAAATGGAGACAATAACAGAGATCGTAGATTGTTTTGCCTCAACAGGTGGCACCTTCATTAGAGTGTTCAACAGAGAGAAGTCGTTGCATGTATTGCCAAGGTATGCCACCGACAAGCTTATCATGCAAGAAGTGTCATATCATCTCGCTACAGGGTTGTCAGCATCCTTGCATAGGAAAAAGAAAGCACCTTGGCCATCCCTTCCCATGCGAATTGGATTATACAAGATAAAGAACTTGAAAGTCATGGATACCAAGGGAAAGGAGATTCTAAGGTTTGCATTCGGTACGTGAGACTTTAATCCATATGATCCCCATAAAATTTGTGAAAACCACTATGCGGGAAATTACTTTCAGCAGCTCAATGAGACATTTCATTGGCTAGAGGAGGATCCATGGATGAATTGCTACAATGCCTCCAAACCCTGTGATTCATTCAATATAGCATGGACTTCGCAGGCCACTCCGTAGATGGCAACAACTCCAGAAGCAACAACAGCAAAAGGCAGCAACTCGGTACAAGATAAAGGAAAGAGAAAGGTTATAGACAATACAATGGGAGAACAAAGTTACAAGATGAAATCAGATCCTATCCTTATGCAAATGGCTTTGGCAGAAAAAGAAAAAATGAAGCAGAGGCATCAGAGAGAAGAGTGGAGGAAGAGAGAAAAGCATAGCTTGTAGGAAGCAAAATTGAGGGCGCAAAAATAAGAACAAGAGTTGAGGGAAGAATAGGAACAAAGGAGGAAATAATAGGATGAGAAGCAGAAGCAGTAAGAAGAATAAAGGCAAGGCACAATAGCAAAATAAACACTTCCAATATAGGTTGAAGATCAGGAACCAAACCAACCAGCAGTAGAGGAAGAGGGTGAGCAGATGCAAGATCAGGAGCTTGCTCAACAGATTGAAAACTTGATTGAAGTTGCGGACATGGAATTGGAACTAGAACCACGAGATGAAGATATTGACCTGATTCCTAGTGTACCATAGGTCACTGTTCAATCTCCACCACCTCCAACCGCAGAGTTAGACCCGAGCGAGAAAGGGGACATAGTTCCTCTTGATGATGATTCGATAATGGATGTGTATAATTTGTCATATGACGAACTCAAGAAGAGGATTGTACAAGCATGGAGAAATCATTTTACGGATGATCATGCATCACCTACATTCATTAGAGAGAGGGTTATAGTGGCAGACACCATCAAGAATCCAAATGTCATTTCCGAAGCCAACTTGACCTTCGCAGGTGCAACGCGATAAAACACTCTTTATTTTACGGCTGAGAATAAAAAATTGGAACACAATTAACATGTTGCCTGGAAAGATATATAACAGCTTTGCGTACTAGCACAGAACACGGCTTCTGCACAATTCTACTTGGATGAAATGAGAGCAGCAATACTTGGTGAAGTATCAACACTTGGAGAGACCATGTGGGACCTCTATGAGGAGCTCATTTCCATACATAAGGCAGTTTTCCGCTTGCATGACTTGTGACAGTAAAGCAAATAATTTTTCAAATCTCTTAAGAATGTGCAAGTTGTCATCACCATCGTGCAAGAATGGACAATTTGATACAAAGGGGAACCACTTAACTTGGTAAAGAAGATGAAGTCACAGGCAGATATGGAGAAAGCAAGAGTTCAAATGTTGATTAAAAAAACAAGCATCTCGCCTCATTCATTGGGAACATTCAGGCCTCATATGTACGGTTATACAATAGTTTGGATTTCATGGTGAGAATGCACAAGATCCCATTGCTATAGTGTAATATGCTTGGGTGGTGGTTATTAAATATCCCTCTCAGGGCTTTCCGGTGCCCGAGCCAGACAGTCAGATTAGCTGTAAAGTTCACAAAGATGTTGCATACATGTTCATGCTAATATCTATAATCGACAAAGTAAGATGGAGATATTACCTCTTTACGGACTACAGATCCTATGGAGAATGCCAAGCATCGAAGTAGAGATCCTTCTTCATCGGCTCCAAATCTAGATCCTGCAATCAATCAAAGCACCCGTGTAATCTCTACAATAGTATAGCTTCTTATTGATTAAACTAGCATATAAAAAGCACGAAACAATACAAATCTAAGCCATTCATATCCTACTTCATAAATGATTGAAAAACAATTGTGACACTGATGCATCGAATGGACAAAACAGGTACAGTTATATTGATTTATAAAAAGGAGGATTACAACTGTCAGTTGCACCAAGCCCTCCTCAATCTTCCAATTCCTCTCTCTCTTTCTCTATCTCTGAGTGTGATGATGCTCAAGGCAGAAAGTTCTCAATGAACTTCGTCGATCTTCAAGTCTCACACTACAACAACGAAATTCTTCTCCACATATAATCAAACCTTCAACCTTAGACCAAGAGCCCATAGCTCCATTTTATAGGAGATGGAGAGGACAAACCTTGCCAATCCTTTCAAGCTGTTCAAATCGGGAAAAATCTAGATGTGTCCTTCCTTTACTTCACTTTTTCCTTCTATAGGAGTTCAGTTATGTTTGGCAATGCCTAACAAAAGGTCTGTGCCATTTAGTTTCTATTTTGAACTGATTCCCTTTTGAGATAAAGCTGGAAATGCCAGTCAGATTTCCACAAGATTTTTTCCTTTTCACACTTAAACACGGTTAACGCTACCCCTTGGGCAAGACAAAACGTTACCCTAGGCACTAACACTCCCTTTGCATGGCTCAGGTGCGTTATAACATTGTCTAGCTATTTCTGGGGTGCGTTACCTTGGCAAAAATGGTTCTTGTCTAGGTCATTTTCTTCCTTCCATGTTACCTTCTCCTCTGAGCTGATGAGGAGGTCATTTGTCCTGTAACAGATGCCCCCTAAAGTGTGAGATCAGAGATGAAGACGATGGCCGAAATACTTTATAACAAGTGTAGTAAAATGAGAGGAATTGAAATAATGAGGAAAACCTGAAACAACAACATATGTCAGAAAATATAGTATTTGTCTTGAGTCGGGCATTCCCGTGCTCAGTAGCTAATCAACATGATTTCTCCATAACAGAGATATCAATAGTATGTCCACTGATAAGCATAACGTGAAAGTGTCTGTCATAACAGGATCAAACTAAAAATCTGTCTCCAAAAAACAATATCACAACTTGGGAGAGGAAACATAGTGGTAATGGTGTAACCCTCAACCCAAGGTCTTGGTCACTGCTTCACTAAACTGCATGTTTCCATACATGTGAATGAATGAGTTGTAGTCGAACATGCAGGAAATCGCCTGATTACCAGTAAATAACAAAGACTGTTAACAGACACGATGGTGGCCACTAATAATGATGATGGTCCCCAAGATGCACAGTATAATATAGCGAGTGTGAATAAAAAGGAGTTGATGTCGAACACCTGCAGAATCATTCGATTAGGAGCCAATAATGAGAACCCCCAACCAAACATAAGATGACCTGCCACTGATGTCTTCAAGCATCTGGGTATTGATGTGTTTCTGGATCAATTTCCTAGGTAAGATGTTGAAGTCGATAGGAAAAGATCTATCAAAAGGTAGGCACTGAGGCAACCTACATCAGTTGACATGAAACGGGAAAAGATGATTTTATTTGATGGAAATAATCAAGAGCAAGTGGGAATAATTGACGACAAATAAGTTTTGATATATGCTGCCTTTGGTTGATACAAGGAGCAGTAGATAGCAAGATCCTATTGAACAATAGAAGGCACTCTAACAGGGTACTAGGCAGCTTAGGCTTAATGAACACCAAAGAGTATTAGGATTCACCAATGCAGGAAAACTGGGAGACGAAGGCTAAACTCATAGATGGTAGGGTTTTGTTAGGATATTCTGACACATAGGAAATAGTTAAGAATAACTTAGTCTAGTGTAGAGTTAGGTAAAGTGTGTTTCTTTACCATGTACATTTGTAACTTATAATCCGACGGTCACGATTTGTAGTGATCCGACGGTTATCTCTCACCTCGGTATTAACGGCACTTGATCCATGGCTTAACACCTGATTGGTCCATGATCTCTATTTAAAGAGCATGGAGGGTCATTTTTCCGGTAACCGTTTATGAGAGAAACATATGTAACTTTTCTTTTATATTAATAAATTCCCTGAAGTGGTCAAGGCTGGCTCTTGTGGCATGGACTGCTTTCCTCTTTGAGGTTTTAACCATGTCATTATACCGGTGTATTGATTTCTCGATCAAGGTGAGCGGTGACCTTTGGTTCTTGATCTACTTTAACCACCCTATAAATTCCTACAACTTTTCCTATTTCTTCATCCGGGAAGCCGTTTTTTTTTGAAACGACCTAATTTTTCGAGATCTTTCCATTGGAGCAGTTAGTTTCAGATTTTATCAGATTTAGTTTTAAAAAAAAATGGAAAGTGCATGCCCGATTATTCTTAGCAGCACCAATTATTTCCAATGGCGACCTCACATGGTAGATATACTTAGAAGTAAAGGGCTTTATAGAATAGCCACAAGGCTAGAAACTAAACCTTCAAGGATGATAAAGTTTTAAAAATGGGAAAATAAAAAGATCAAGCACGCAGGGCTGATAGAATGTCCATTGCTCAAGATTTTTGATTTCATATCCTTGACATTGACACCCTCATGGCCCTGGGACAAGCTAACATCGCCTTTGGTATCTAAATCAAATCAAAGGCTCCATTTGAAAATGAGTTGCTTACTTTGGACCCCAATAATTTCTCCTCTATTGAATATTTTTTGTCCAAATTCAAGACCCTTAGAGTCCTCATCTATTGCATTCTTACTAAGCTTGGCTCTGCATACTTTGTATTTGTTTCCACCTTCCATTCCACTAGAGAAGCCATCATTTCTTCAGGAACCACCTACAAGAATCCCTCTTTTGATGCATTTTGTGATTCTTTGATAAGAGAACAAGAAAAGCTTTTACACCTTGGTCTTATCACTGCTGGAAACGCTTTTAAGAAAGCCTTAGCAGCCCAACATCAATCATATCAAAATAATCCCAAGAAGTAGTATCCTAAAAAGTATGGTCCGAAACTAAACAAGGGTCCTAAGAAATTTCAGCCACAAACTGAAAAAGCAACTCACCAAAATGATAAGGCATATAAAAACAAAGGAAAGAAGACAGATAGAAATTGCAAATTTTGCAATCGTGATGGCTATTTAGAGTCCAAATGTTTTAAGAAGATGGAAGCCTTAGAAGCAGCAATGAAGAAGCACAACATCAATTTGGAGCACTCTTCACCTTCATCTTCAGGCATGGCACTTTCTACTTGTGGTTGTCAAGCATCAAGATCTGGTTATGCATTAAATGTATCTTCTTCTTCCCCTTCTCATGAGTGGCTCATTGATTCTAGAGCTTCTTACCACATGGCTAAAAATAAATCCATGTTTTCTTCTTTAAATGATTGTAACACCAAACATATTTATGTTGGTGATGATAGATCTCTTAGTGTTGTAGGATCTGGAACCATTCATCTAGATAATAGTCAGTTTAATGATGTACTATGTGTTCCTACCTTGTCATGCAACCTTCTATCTGTTTATCAGATAACTCATTCAGGTGAAGGGAAAATAGTAGAATTCTCACTTCATGATGTTGTAATCGAGGACCTCAAAGATCCTAAACATATTTTAGCTACTGGCATTGCTGATGATTCCACAAGGTTGTATAAGTTTGACAACTTTGGGTCATCCTCTCTTCCCTCCGTTTTTGTTGCTCATAATGATGATGTGAGAAAACTTTGGCATGAGCGATTTGGTCACTTAAACTATCACTCTCTTCAAACTCTATGTAAGGAAAATATGGTGACGGGCCTTCCTATGGTATCTTGCCGAGATGGTGTTTGCTCCGGATGTGTACTCGGAAAACATCATCGAGATAGTTTTGACAAACATGCCTCTTGGCACGCTTCAGCCCCTTTGCAGCTTGTGCACAGTGATTTATGTGGTCCACTTCCTGTTGTTTCTTTCTCTGGTTGCAAGTACTTCTTAACCTTCATTGATGATTTTTCCAGACGCACTTGGGTATATTTCTTAAAACTCAAGAGTGAAGTTTTTAACATGTTCTTAGCCTTTAAGGCCTTTGTTGAGAAACAATCTGGACATCAAATTCTTAAGTTAAGATCAGACAATGGCGGAGAATATGTTAACAACAAATTTATCAACTTCTACACCGAGCATGGCATTCAATTTCAACATATTGTTCCATATACTCCACAACAAAATGGTGTAGCTGAAAGGAAGAATCGCACCTTAAAAGAAATGGCTAATTGTATGCTTCAATCTAAAGGACTTGGTCTCAATTTTTGGGTAGAAGCCATTAACTATGCAAATTACATAGTAAATCACACTCCTACTAAGGTTTTAAAGAATATAACTCCAAAAGAAGCTTGGAGCTCAATCAAACAAGATGTAAGTCACTTTCATGCTTTTGGAAGTGATGCTTGAACCCATATTCCAAATGCGAAACATAAAGCCTTAGAACCTAAGAGTGAAAAATGTATTTTTGTTGGATATTCTAAAGATGTCAAAGGATATAGACTTCTTCAACCCAAATCCAAAAATATAATCATTAGAAGAGATGTAAAGTTTGATGAAAATATATCGGCCTGTGAGCCTCGTTCAGCAGGTGTGCCACCTTTGGCCTACGAGCTTGATTCAGCATATGTGCCACCTCTCTCTCTCTCTCTTCTATTTTTAATAACATTCCTTCTAGTTCAGATGATGACAACAAGGATGACAATCCTCCTCCAGCTCGTGAAATTGTTCCTTATATTCCACCGCTTCCAAGATAGGTCCGCTCTACTCGGGATGCAGTAGGTTCTCTTGCAGGTGACCCTGCCGATCAACGAGGTACAAGTTCTCAGTTCGAAAGAGCCTCTTCCTTATTGGCTCAAGTTCCAGAAAAACTTGATCTAGAAACCTTTGAAGAAGCCTCCGGTCATCCAAATTGGGATGAAGCTATGAATGAAGAGTATCGTTCCTTATTGGCAAACAATACTTGGGATCTTGTTCCTCTTCCAAAAGGAAGAAAACTTGTCAGATGCAGATGGGTTTACAAAACAAAGTTTGGACTAGATGGAAAAGTGGATAGACATAAAGCTCGTCTTGTTGCTAAAGGATTTTCACAAGTTGAAGGCATTGACTATACTGAAACCTTCTCCCTTGTTGCCAAAATGAATTCTATCCGCCTTGTTCTTTCCCTTGCTGCCTCCTTTAAATGGGAAGTCCATCAGATGGATGTTAAATCCACCTTCTTACATGGAGATTTGCATGAAGAAATCTACATGGAACAACCCCCTGGCTTTATCCAAAAAGACTCCAGCCTTGTTTGTCGCCTTAGGAAGTCTCTCTATGGTCTCAAACAAGCTCCTCGGGCTTGGTATGCCAAAATGGATAGATTTCTCTTAGATAATGGCTTTTCTAGGTGTCATTATGACAACACTGTCTACATCAAGAAGGTGGGTAATTCCTTCACCATCCTTTTTCTTTATGTTGATGATCTTATCCTTACTGGTAGTGATCCAAACCATATAAACCATGTGAAGTCTAGCCTTGAAAAGAAGTTTGAAATGACAGACTTAGGACACTTGCATTATTTCCTTGGTCTTCAAGTCTTGCAATCCAAGGAAGGAATTACCCTCTCTCAGTCCAAGTATGCATGTGATCTTCTACACCACTTTCACATGGAAGACTGTAAGCCTGTCCCTTCTCCCTCTCAGTCTGGAGTCAAGCTTTCAGTCAACTGTACTACCCCTGAAGTTGATGCTACCTTATACCATCAACTTGTTGGCAAACTTTTGTATCTAACCCATACCCATCCTGACCTTTCCTTTGTCGTTGGTCTTGTTGCTCGGTTTATGCACCAACCTCATGAAAGTCAATGGAAAGCATATAAAAGAATAATTCGATATATTCGAGGTACAGTTCAGTTCGGGATTCATTATAGTGCAGGAGCATCTCCCTTGTTGATTGGTTTCACTGATTCTGATTGAGCTGGTGACCCTGATGATTGAAAGTCCACTTCAGGATATGTATTCACTCTTGGTTCAGGACCTATTACTTAGTCTTGTAAGAAACAAAGTGCCATCTCCATTTCTTCAGCAGAAGCAATCGTGGTGCAGTTGAAGCCAACAAGGAAGCCATGTGGCTTTGTTAGATCCTGTCTGAATTTGGTCTTCATCAACAACATCCAACTACACTTTGGCGTGATAATCAGAGTGCCATTCAACTATGTAAAGATCCAGTTCAACATCAGTGTATGAAACACATTGAACTCCACATACACTTCATCAAAAAGCTCATTCATGATCGTGTTCTTGAAGTGCAGTATTGTCCGACCAATGATCAAGTAGCCGATATCTTTACGAAGGCTCTCACAGAAGCAAATTTTACCAAACTTCGATCCATGCTTGGAGTTCAGGAATGTTGTCATTAAGGGGGGATAGGCTCTAATGCTTCCTTCCTTCTCCTATTGTGTCACTTTTGTAAATCCTTCAATCCTATTCCAATTTGTTCTTAATGGGGGATGTTAGGATATTTCGACACATAGGAAATAGGCTCCTTTTGTGTCACCTTTGTAAATCCTTCAATCCTATCCCAAGTTGTTCTTAAGGGGGGATGTTAGGATATTCCGACACATAGGAAATAGTTAAGAATAAATTAGTCTAGTGTAGAGTTAGGTAAAGTGTGTTTCTTTACCATGTACATTTGCAACTTATAATCCGACGGTCACGATTTGTAGTGATCCGACAGTCACGATTTGTAGTTATCTGACGGTTATCTCTCACCTCGGTATTAACGACACTTGATTCGTGGCTTGGCACCCGATTGGTCCATGATCTCTATTTAAAGAGCATGGAGGGTCATTTTTTCGATAACCGTTTATGAGAGAAACATATGTAACTTTTCTTTTATATGAATAAATTTCCTAAAGTGGCCGCGTTGGCTCAGGGCGTGGACTATTTCCCTCTTTGATGGTTTTAACCACGTGATTATACTGGTGTACTGATTTGTGATCTCTTTGTGAGCGGTGACCTTTGGTTCTTGATGTACGGAACTAACCCTGTAAATTCCTACAGGTTTGGCTAAATGCGAAAGAGTTTTCTGGGAAGTGCCATGTTCAAGATTTTGTGCTGCCAAATCAACCTTTTGAAAATGTAACAGAAGAAGTATCCATGTTGTCCAAATTTTTTCCCTGTCTGATTAAGTTTAACGAGTCCAGATGAGTAAACTCGGTGATTTTTTCATATTTAGAGAGTCTGAAAAACATCGTAAAAGACAACTCCAGGGGGTACCTTTGTCATGTTTGATAACTAGGTGCGACGAAGGGAGAATAGTAAGCCCGAAACAGTTCATTTTCCATGAGTTAGTCCATTGAATCCAGAAAAGTGATAAATCTATGTTTGATGGACATCTGCCTCATTTTGTTATGAGTACGAGGAGACGAAGTAAACTCAATGTTCTTTGTGAAATTTTAACAAGTCCAACAAGGAAAAGCTCAGTGCTCTGAAATTTTAACGAGTCACACGGAGAAAAACTCGGTTACTTTTTCTATTTAAAGAGCTTTGAAAAAGATAAAAAGAATGGCTCATATTCCTTTGTCATGGTAGTTTAACAATCCTAACGAAGGAAACTTGGGGTTTTTTTAGTTTTACGAGCTAGGAAAATTTCCTAAAAAGAAAGCTCGAAACTGGGTCAAACATGGTCAGATCTTCATATAAACATTGATAACCCATCCGAGCATTGGTAACATATGAAAACCAATAGTTACGACAAAATGTAGCATGAATTTACAATTTTATGGGACTAGTTGGTGGAGTCTGGTAGAAAGAGCTAAATGACACAATTAAAAGGAAAAACACAGCAGTCATATACCTTATTGTGCACAAATGGTGTATCCTGCATACGCACTCCCCACACAGGATCTGGTCAGATTCTATTAAATAGAGTTTATGAGATCCAACTTATTCCTAAATTAGACAGAGAGAGGTTGAGAGAATTTCTCAACCATCAAACCAACTTCTCAAATATGGAATGTAAGCATTAACTCCAACATCCCCCCTTAATGATTACATTACATGAAAATAACAAAATAATCAAGCTTATCAGTAGATGCTCCATCAAGTTGCCTCATAACCCTCGGAAAGGTGTAGTTGGCAAGTTGGATTCCCGAGTTCGCTTCCTCAACTCCCGAATCAAGGACCTCCCGAAGTCAATTACTGGACATCATCCGAATCTATCGCATAACCTCATTAGGAAACCACTTCCATGTCTATCACTAATGAGGGATCCTTCCCTAGATCCGCAACTACCATACTATCTGGACAACCATCCATATTGAGCCATACTGCCACTTTATCTCTTTCAAAACAATTGATTGCAATCACTGAACTCCTAGTCATTCTATGGACGAGCTCCCATCCACCGAGATACATGGGTGCCAACCGCTGTACTCGCCAGTTATCTAGAAAAGCCGTCTAAATACGGAATGTATCCAGATTCAGCATTACAAAATAACCTCCTTAATTCATCACCACTTAATTTACAAACAAATTATCATACTAATAATTTAACTACCAGCAATTTACTTCTCACAGCTATTGAAAAAAGGTCAGGATTTAACCATAGGTTTGGGTGAAGCAAGTCAAAGTTGAGACCCCTGCGAGGTCCAACCTGGTATACGAATGGTTTCAGAAAAATATGGTGCCCGTATGTGGCAGAGGTGAATCCCAATCCTTGCCTTACCTACCTGCAGGTCTGGAAGGAAACACAAATATAAATGTCTGCTTAAAGCAGGCAAACAAAAAAGCGTTTAACAGAATCACACAGTGCTCAAGGATTACTTAATCCAGACAGGGGCGTATAGGTTTGATGTTGTTGTTAAAGAATCGGCATCCGAGCAATACCAACGTGAAGTATTTGTATGAATGCAAGTAAAGGGGTTTGGATGCTTCCACCGAAAAATGTAACTTGCAATCAAATCAACTCACAATTGGCTAGCAGATCAATAAACACAGCAATAGTGACCACCGGTGTTCTGTTTTCTGGTAGTGATTTCAATAGATGAAACCATTGCAAATCTGCTGAAGGAAAATCCACTGTTCTCATGTCTGTTCAGAACGGTTAACTTTTTCTCTGTCGATGGTGTCATGTCGCAGGGCTGAGACATCAGTGGTGATCTGAGACACACATGGGAGCGCTGGTTGGCCAGCGAAGTGGAGGACCTCACGGACGCGCATGACCATGAGAAGCTCTGCATGGAGACACACAAGCAGACCTCTTTCACAAACCCCGCGTTTAACCCACGCAGGCTCTCGGGAATGCAGCAACGATCTCAACTGGTGACTGCGTTACTTCTATGTTACGATCAGAGATGTGGGTCGATCCACGTTCACACTCCACAGCAACAAGGTTGGTTAATGGATTCACGCAAACAACATGGTGGCTTTAGCAGCATCTTTGCCAGCAAGACACCTCCTCATCGAATTTTCTGGAACACGTTACAGCTGTTTAGTTTTCCTCAAGTGTTACAGATTCACTGTAGATCTCTCTTGCCTCACTGCGCCACATTGCTCATCTGCCTCCGTTGCCTCCCGCCACCAATCAACATCGTTGAAATTAAATTCGATGGTTAATCTGATGCACCCACAACCTACATTTTTTTACAATATTAAACGCATCAGCATGGAAAAATTCGGATGCAAAGTCGTACGACTTTATCAAACAGTAGTGCAACCAACACTGCCTTGTGTTGGGTTTACGAGGGCTTTCGCGATAGAGATCGATCACACCAAAGCTCCACACTCATTTCTACACACAAGTCTACTCAGCGATTCGACTTGATGCTCCGATACCATGATAGAAATAGCGAAAAACACACAATTACAGAAACACAATCATATATTATGCACAAATGGTGTATGTGTACACGCACTCACACACACAGGTTACAATCAGATTACTCTATTAAATAGAGTTTCTGAGATCCAACTTATTCCTAAATTAGACAGAGAGGTTGAGAGAATTTCTCATATCACAAACCAACTTCTTAAATATGGAATGTAAGCATTAACTCCAACAAGTCTTACCTCCAGAATGGCTATAAGAAGGCAACAGAACTTCATTTTCACTTTTTTGAGTGCCGTGATAGAGCTCTAGAGTAAAAAAGTGGTGAAACTTCAGCTGTCGATTGTGGATGAACCGGGAAACGGTTTTTCATTCCGTGAGATCCAAGTAAGAGCTTGAACCTTCCTCTAGCATTTCATTATGTTTTTAGTGTGTTTTGTTGGCTAGAAATATAGATTTTAGCATGCCCTAAAAAATTTAAGCAGCTTACACTGGTGCTTAGTGTTGTGCCCGCGTTAAACGCACTTCCTGAGAAGATACAGAGTGTTAGCACACACTGTATGGCACTATAGCCCGCGTTAGCCGGAAAGGTTGATTTAAGAACTAGTTTTTTATCATTCTAGAGCGTTCCAGCCAAAAACTAATCCAGTGAAAATGTTGCTTGTGTAGGTGTGAGGCTATTTACCATGAGAATTTAGCGCGAAAGGGAACATGAGCAAGAAGAACGTGAAATGGTTACTGATGCAGCTACGTTGCTAGTTCTCTACAGATGCGGATTACTGAAGTATGCTCGGTTGGAGCTGATGAGAGGGCAGGAGGACATTCTGAGGTGGATAATCCAGCAGTGGGATGACCGCCAACATGTCTTTCATATCGGGGGTAATGAACTCTCGATTGAGAAAGATGATATTTATTTTTTGACTGGCCTGTCATGGAGAGGACCGAGGCCCAATCTGACAGGTTCCAGGGCTGATCCCCACACTATTACTGATTTGATTCGTACCCACTGCATAAACAATACTGTGGCAATAAGTAACTAGGTGCCTATAGCACGGGTGGCAGCGAGACTGTTGAAGTCTCTCTTGTGGATGATAGTTCGGTTGGCCGAGGCCAAGAGTCAGCACGTGGCCACCAAGGCCCAATTATTGTTAGCATTGGATTGTATGCAGCCTTAGGTATTTGATTGGTGTGAAGGTGTTGTCTGCCGAGTTTGTGCAGAGTTAACAACATGTAAGACCCGAACCCAAAGAGATTTTGGGTATGGCACATTTATTGTATCTTTCATACTAGAGTGGGTGCTGGCTATAAGGCTAAGAATGATCACAGATGCATTGGGACCATGGGAGCCAAGACAGGCTCATTGGGAAGCTTTGATATCGCAGACCGGAGAGGGTCCAACCCGTCACTGTTTTGATGATGGATTATTCGAGTGGCTTGAAGACCAGATCATAATGATTGAAGATTATCCCTATGCAGGGATGAACTATACAAGAGATCCAGAGTTGGTATTGGCCTCGAGCACTCAGTGGGGCGTAGATGGTAAGAAATATATTAATCAGTGCAGTTTGAAGTATTTTTGTATCTTTTGAATGTTTATGCAATTTTTTTGTTTAATGGGTGAAAATGTTTTTTGACATGAAGCTTATTGCTTGACACAGATGTGGCACCTGTCTGTCCAGCCGAAGCCCCTTGCTATGCAAGGCGAGGAATGCAGCTACCTGGGGTTGGCATAGCAGCAGAGGTTGCAGTAGCCACCGAAGAGGGTGATGACACACAGATTTTGCATGAGATTACTAGAAACCTAGAGGGCTTAAGTATGGGTGTGCCGCCTCTTCCCATGAGAGAGATCCTGATTCGTCTACAACGGTATACAGTGGGTGTGTTGGAGAGATACTTGGTGCCTCTGAGGATGATAGCTAAAGCAGTTGCTTGCTATTTTGAGTAGCAGGCTTAGTATGAGGAGTGGATAGATGTGTAAATGTCATAGTGAGGCTTAGTGAAGCCAATTTTTGTAAAAACACCTAAGTTTTGAGAAGTTTTTTTTTGATGTAATCTAACTGGACACGACATATATATATACATATTTTGGCAAAAAAAAATTCCGTGTGATTTTTAATGTTTATGTATTTTATATGGTAAAAATATATATATACTCATGTAGAACTCTTTCTATAACAAATGGGACAAATGCCAATCTAACACATAATTTTCCAATGAATCAACTAATGCATTAAATTCTCTAAGAATGTGTTCAAACGCAATGGTTTGAAAAGTGACTTTCTAGAAGTCGTACCCTTAAGAAATAACATAACAAGACTGGATGACAGATGCGATAATGATTGTTTAACTACATAACTACAAGTTGGGAATCTAACCTGACCACCAAATTGGAGATGTCGCGAGATGCAGCTTCCATGAGGAGTTGTATCACCGACATGTACTCAGCAATGTTGTTGGTGGCATTTCCCAGGAATATTCCCCCAAAACCAAGGAGTTCCGACTCAAGTGTGTAGAGGACCCAAGCATCTGACGCAATGTGCCTAGTATGACGACTAGCAGTGTTCGCATACCCAATGTATGACAAAGATAGCAGAGGCATTTGCGTAAAAGAAAAGAGTGTGTATGAAAAAACACTCAAAAACCCAAAATATCCAGAGAAATAAAAACAAAGGCAAAACTGATATACATAAAATTACAAAGCATATGCCTAGTGGAGAACTAGGCGAAATACTTCTTCAGATAGAGCCAGTTACGGGGCTCCGTGAGTGGAATGCCATTATATTCCCGAAGTTCATAAGCTCCTTTTGAGAGGACTTTGGCGACTATGTAAGGACCAAGCCATAATTTTTGACATGTTCCTGCCCCCAATAGGTCGTGTCTCTGGTCATAGAGTAGAACGAGATCACCTTCTTGGAAAGAACGAGGCTTGACAGATTTGTCATATTGAGCTTTGACTCTGCACTGGTGAGCTTCGAGTGCCAGTGTGGCATCTCGATGAGTTTCGTCCAAGTGATCGAGTGAGAGCAAGCACTCTTCTGTGGCAGTGGTGCTAGGTAGGAGTTCAATAGCGAGCTTAAGTGATGGAATCTCACACTCGATTGGGAGTACTGCTTCCAGGCCAAATGCAAGTTGGAATGGCGTGAAGCCTATAGCAGTTTTGACTGACATGTAGTATGTCCATAACGCGAATTATAACTTCCGATGCCAGTGGTTTTATGATTGCCGATTAACCGACGAATCATGGTTTTGAGGACACCATTTACGACTTCGACTTGACCATTTGCTTGCGGGTAGTAGGACGAAGACTGATTTTGTCGAAAACCTGGCATGGAAGTTAATTCCGTCATCATATGGTTCTGAAAATGTGATCCATGATCTGTGATGATCGAGAGGGGTACACCGTAATGGAAGATAACCTGATTGAACAGGAACAGAGCAACGGTTTCTCCATCGGCCCTAAAAGTGGGAATGGATTTGGCCCATTTTGTGAAGTAGTCGACTGCAATTACAGTGTAGTTGTGTCCATCAACATAAGTAGGATTGCATGTAACAAAGTCAATTCCCCATTTAGAAAAAGGGCTAATAGAGACAACCAAATGGAGAGGGGCGGGGTGGGCGTGCATTTTCTTCGTGAAAATTTGACACGGATGGCACTTCTGGACCGTTGTAATGCAGTCTTTAAACAAAGTGGGCCAATAATAGCCTGCACGTAAGATTTTTTGGGCAATATCTATGCCAGAAAGATGACCGCCTCACGCCCCCGCGTGGCAGTCATTTAAAATGTGTTCTTCCTCATTAAAACTGAGACAACACCGAAGAATAGTATCAATACCACGACGATATAGAGTCTTGTTTAGCACGAGATAGTGTTTCTCTTGGTGGAGAATATGACGACGTTCGTCGGACGTAAGATTTGGGCAGAAGCGTTGAATTTGGAGGTAGACAAAAATGTCTCATACCAAGGATTAGAAGAATCAACTAAGTAGACGGATTCATCAGGAAATGGATCATGAGCTACATCTTCTAGGTCGATTCTAGGAAGGTCTAATAAAATTCGGCGAAGACTAGAGATTTCTTTACTTTGGCAGTCGTGAATACCAAGTCAAATTGTTGGAGGATTACAATCCATTTGGAATATTGTCCTCCAATAACTTGGCGAGACAAAATGTGTTGCATGGGATTCTAAAAAACAATGACGGTAGTCTGCCACAGTAATATATAGTGTCGGAGTCGGGTGACAGCAAAGACCACCGCAAGAGAGAGTTTCTCCACATGTGAATATCGTAGTTCAGGTCCAATGAGACCTTTTGACAAGTAATATATCACATGTTCACTATCATCATCGTGAACTTGAACCAGGACCATTCCAAGTGAGGATGGTGAGGCTACAAGGTAGAGGAGAAATTCACGTGAGTAGTTGGGGGCACTAAGAAGTGGGGCAGAAACGAGTGCTCTTTTCAAGGCGTCAGACGACAGTTGAGCTTGGTCATCCCACAAATATAATGTTCCTTTCTTTAATAAACGCATAAAGCCTTTCGTCATCTCGGCATAGTTTACTATGAAACGACGTAAAAAATTTTCCTTCCCTTGCAAACGTTGGAGTTGCAGAATGGATTGTGGTGCAAGAAATTCGATGTTTGCTTTAACCTTATTGGGATCAACCCTAATCCTGTGCTTGGAGACAATAAAGCCCAAAAGGCGTCCAGACTCGACAGAAAATACACACTTATGTGGATTTAGACGTATATTGTAGAACCTACACCAAGCAAAGATTTGTTTCAGATGCGCGAGGTGATGGGACCACTTCTTGGAATGGGCCGAAAGGTCATCCAAGTAAGCCTGTATAATATGCCTAATGTCGTGAAAGGCATAGTCCATAGCCCTTTGAAAATTTGCTCTTGCATTCTTCAGACCGAATGGGAGTTTGTAGTACGTAAATGTGCCCCAAGGACAGATGAAGGCGGTTTTATGTTGGTCATCTTTTTTAATTGTAATCTGGTTATATCCCGAGAAACCATCCATAAAGGAAAAATATTCACATCCGGCACAATCATCAAGGATCTAATCTATGAACGACATAGGATAATTTTATTTTGGACAAGCGGCGTTCAAATCATGATAATCAACACAGACCCAGATGGTGCCTTGTTTTTTGTCTACGGGGATCGCATTGGAAAACCATTTCGTTAAAGGAATGGGGTAGATTAAACCAGCATTTAGAAGTTTTTTGACTTCAGTCTTAATGGTGGCCACTTTGCGCGGGAGGACAGGTCAGAGTCTCTGCCGAACAGGTTTGGCATTGTCATAAACTTTGATTTTGTGCTCGACTATAGACGGATCTATGCCAGGCATTTCATCATAAGACCAAGAAAACACATCATGGAATTCCTTAAAAAGGGATGTGAAGCATGCAATTTCCTTGGGATTTCAATCTGCTCCAACCTGAATGTTTTCCACGATACCCATTTTGAGTGAGATATCGATGAGCATAGTCTTAGAAATATTTCCCATGTTCCCTTTCGAATCGATAGTTTGAACAGTCGTGTAAACGGAGGGAACAATCTTAGGTGGGTCAAAAGATGGGATTTGAGTAGTTATCACGTCCGAATCGAACATCGAAGCGCAATGGTGGAGCTATCCCCAAGGTCATTCTTCTAGAGACATGACCTCTCGAATAGCTTCGTCCGTAGCTAGGACTTCATCGAGGAGATCTTTAGAAAGAATCGTGATGGGCGGGAGGTTTGTACCATTGGTTGAAACCGAAGCTGTGGAGGGTTCAGATGTAATTTGGATGGCTTGATAAGCCAACTCATTTGGTGAGAGCGGCATCTGATCTCCATAGGAATCAATGTCTGAAGGCGCCAGTAGGATCCATGGGTCGTTAGAGCCATCCAAAGTGGTGGATATCATTGCAACCGTATGTGGAACCTCAGGCGGCGGGAAAGGAAAGTAACCCATATGGGAAGATGCCTTCAGAATAACAGTACCAATATTGACGTATGAGTCAGGAACGCCTCCTACTGGGGGTACAGTGCTACTTGGGAATGTGGAATAATCGGGGGTGCAAAAGGATAACTGATCCACTGTGACTATTTTCCCATCTAATGGAAAGAGGATGATTTGGAATACCGAAGAAACGATGGTAGTCATTGCGTAAGACCAACTACAACCCAACAATGGATTATAGTCGAGATGACGTTCTACAATTTCTATGTCCATCGTTATCGTTTTCCCACTAAGAGAAATGGGAAAGCTAGTAAGGTAGCCTTTTGGGAGAAAAGTGTGGCCATCGAAAGCTTTAAGGGAATTCGACGGTGGAGACAAAGTAGGAGAACCCAAATCGAGCCAGCAAGTAGTTGACATAACGCAGGTCGAAGCACCTTCGTCTATGACAGTACGATGGATTGGTGTCCCTTTCGACATAACCTGCACCTGGAATTAAAGTTGGTGTGAGAGGCGAGGTTTAGATTTCTCCATTTCAAAGATAGCTATTGTAGAATCATGGGGATCAATTCCACCAATGGCCGAAAGTAAGGCTTTCCTTTGTGCTGGGCAAGCTTGCAATACTTCGAGAGCAAACATAGCTAACGGTGCTTGTGCCAAATCTTCTACAATGTTGTAGTTTTGGGCGGCACGTGCAGAGGCGTTATGAGTCGTGTATCGAAGTGTCCCTTTGGGGGGATGAATTGCGGGGTCAGCATCAGGCCGTTCGATATGCAAATCGTTGGGTGGCAGTGGATTTGAACTAGTACCAGGTTTCTAAGTATCAATGACAGGATTTTCATAGAGTTTGGCTCATATCTGGAGTTCAACACTCTCTATGCCATAAATGGCGGACGATCCTTCACCGGAAGGATATGTGCCACCATTGCCCATTTACAGGGGTTGTGGTGGGTTTGCAACCATGTGTTGTTGTTGCTGCTATGGATTAGGGAAGGGATTATGAAGAACGACAGGTGTTCTCCCAGAGTCCTTGTTTGTGATAAAATCTGTGCATTCCTGCAGTCGAGGACATTTGTATGTCAAGTGGTCCTCCGCATGGATTCTGCAAGGAAATTTCATGGGTTTCTCCTTCCCTTTGTCGGTTTTAGCAGTGTTTTTCTAACTGGGATTATTCTGATGATTCGACTGCTCTTCCGAAGAAGAGGAATTTTTCTTGTTCTTCTTGTTCTTGCCACTAGGTTTTTGTGAAATTTGCACAGAATTTACCATAGTGGTAGGAAGAGTAGTCGATTGGTTAGGGGCGTTGGCAGCCGAAGATGGCTAGGAGGTTTTCCCACTAGACTATTTTATGGCTACGCCAGAGATTGCACCATTGAGACCGTCAGCGTGTGCTCCAGGTTTTTGAGTAGCGGGAGGATTCGGATTACCAGGGGCATGGGGGAGTAGATCATATATCGTGCCAGATTGCGAATAGATTATATCTAAATGTTGTGCATGACGAATGGATTGATCTTCCGTGAACGCACCGGATAGAAAAATGTCCTTAGCTAGGGTTGGTAAGAGTGACATACAAAACCAGTTAGATAAGAGATGATCCAGGATTGGTGCTTTGACTAGCCTCCTCCTACGTCTCCATTCATGAATGTGATCAGAGATGTGGGTGGCGGTGTCTTAGCGCAACGAGGTTAAGAGTTTCATGCCGGTTTCATATCTAATAGGTAATTGGAAATTCTTAAGAAATTTCGTAGCTAGGGTGCCAAAAGTGTTAACGGCTCCGTGTGGTAACTCAATGTACCATTTGGCAACGTTGCCTGTGAGAGTGCGGGGGAAAAGTCGAAGCCGGATACTATCATCCACCATAGAGTTAGAAACAAACCATAGATGAAAGGTGGTGACATACGTGGCCAGATCGTCCCCTTGTTTCCTGTCGAATTTAGGGATGTCAGACGGAATCTTGTGCGGTACTGGAGGCTAGAGTGGGTTGTGGTTGATGGGATCATTGGTCAGTTTATAGATGTCGAGAATGTCTAGAGCTGCCAAAAATGGCAATTTTGTGTTTACCCCTGGATCTAGCCAAGGAAGTATTGGCTGACTATTCGGACCATAGGGTCTGCCCATCAATGTGTTACTAATAGGATAAGTAGGACTTTGTTGATAAAATTTCCCTGTGGGTGGGTGTGTAGGGATGTATGGTTGTTGTCCATAGGGTATATTGTACTTGGGGGCTAATGGTTGGTTTCCCCCAGCGTAAAAGTTTCCCCCTTGTCCAAATGGATTTTGGAGTTGGTTTTCCCATATGGATGCAATAGAGCTAGTCGAAGGCATGCTGCTATTTTCATATTTAAGCAACAACATAGATACTATACCAAAATTTTGACCACTTAAAGGAATAGTGTTAACAATGGGTTGTCCCATTTGTCCTAATAATTGCAGGGGTACCGAAGTGCCCCATGTTCTCTGTGTGTTGGTGACACTACCCCCTGGCATGGTGGCCAAGGGGTTTGAACTCAGCAAAGGGTTCCAACCGAAAGGGTTGCTAAAAGGAACCGAAGTAGCCCCGCTTGTGGGATCCATAGGTCCCGGTGTAGTCACTGCAGGAGAAGATCCTGAAGGATTCAGAGATCCACTAGCAGTTGTGGTGACCGTAGTTCTAGCACTAGACATAGGCTAGCTGCTGGGGCTGCCGATTATTAGCGTAGAACTAACTACCGGCGGGGAAGATGGTGGTGAACCTGGGTTGGTTTCCATTGGCTTCGACCCCATGGATGCTAGTTGTGAAATGGATGTTGGTGCGACCAAAGACATATCTTGGCTTGGTGTAATATAAACTAACACTGGCACTGATGGATCAGTGAGTGGAGGATTGCAAGGAGGTATGACTCCTTTCGTAAAAGTATCCTCTGGAAATTCCATGTGATATGGGGCTATGTGAAAATCAAGGTTTGTCACTGGAGACTACTCTTCCGAAGAAGGCACGGGTTCACCGAGACTCAACTCCTCCAGTGTTAATGGAGGGGGACCTCGCTGTCGTCGAGACAGATGGCAAGGGTCAAAAGACGCCATGGTGACCAGTTTATTTTTATCAAATTTTAATTATTTGTGATGTATTATAAAGTCTCAGTGATGGTAACCACACACCTAAAAAAGAAAAAAGAAAAAAGGACTTTCTAAAATCAATCAACAAGTAGCCAGAACATGGTGGCCCTGTCTGAGTACTACCGTTTGCTGGAGATGAAACCCAGTATCACAATAGCATACAGAGAGGGTTAGTCGTAAACATAATTACGGTTACTCTAGAGCTTCACCCGAACCTCAGACAATAGGTTTAAGCACTCTTGTGAAGACGATTACCCTCCCAAAGACCGAAGACAGAGTAGGTCCGTCTGTTTTAGCTACTAGGACAGCCCATCCCAGTCACCTTGCGTAAGTCCCTAAAAAGTTTGGCAACTAAAGATACCTCAAGTCACAGACATAATCAGGGGGGTCATGGTCATAGACACCACACTATATGGGTAGAACACCTAGATCCCTGATCTAGTTTTGACATCCCCGAAGGGAACCCCAATATATAGCATGCCCACTGAATGCACTCGAAGGTGGGCTACCTTCTTGTTGGCTCGAGGGGTCCTAACCCAGGTTTAAGTTTAAGGTTTGCCAACAAACCCCTATACTACTGGCCCTTTCGGTAGTGACCTGCTTTTGCAGGCCAAAGTCTCACCCGAAGCAGTATGGGAGGGTGTTGGAACCAGGTTTCTGCACCCTGAGAGAGAGTAGGTAAGTCAAGTTCGTAGCCTCCGAGGTTCGTACCAGACAGATCTATTCATTGAAGGTTCGCAGTAGAAATAGTACAACTCACAACTCAGCCCAATCGAGCTGTTATCATGTATAGATCTATTCAGGAGCTTCGCATCCACATGTGTCTTGCCAATTATCAGAACAGAGCAAAGTATTCACAGCTAATAATAATTACATATCATAAATATCAGATCACAATTACTTCGCAGCCTAATAAAATGACATAATCACTTTTTGTAGCTTAAATCAGTAACACATAATCATATATAACATAACCAAGTATCACAGATTCACATCAATAGTAATTTCGAACAGATTCAGAGATTCCAATAGTACTTCTGCATTCATTATTCTTTCATATCTACTTACAATACCCAAAACCAGCCTACGCACACAACCTAGTGGGGTCCAAACACAGCACGACTGAGGATCTTTGTGCACACAGTTGCAGGAGTCCTTACCCAAAAAAACCCTAGACAGATCTACCAGTTCGTACGTAGCATCAATTCCAATTCTTCTCTGCCTTAAGACTTAAAATGTTCATCTATTTATAACGATTTAGCCTAAGCTTTCCTGTGGTCCGCAAACTGTGTTTTACGGACTCTAGGTCTACCCTTTGACTCGATACAATGCTTTCGGGGATTTTACCCACCCCAAAACCCCTGCGTTAGACTAAAATATGCCAAAAATATACAAAAATACTCAAAACTATCCCAATTCGCAGCCTTTGGAGGACCCTATTCCAACAGTCCCCCAACACAATCTGGTGACTTTTCTCGAGTCACTGTGGTGGTGGGTTCTCCACCTGCTTCTCCACCTGCACTTGTACCAATGCTCCAGCCATCTAGTCATTTGATCTGATACGGTTTGAGCCAACTACCATTGACGTAGCCTGGTAGCATATCGCTGCGCAGGGTGGCTAGCCTAACAGCTCCGCCATTCGTGATCTCCTTAACAGTGTAGGGACCAAGCCAGTGCTGTCGAAACTTCCCAGGATGCTTTTCAAACTGGCTATCATATAAGAGGACTAATTCACCCTTCGCAAATGTCTTGTGGCGAAAATTTCAATCATTCCAGGCTTTATTGCAGGCCTTAACCCGAACTGTGATAAGAGAAAGTGGCAAGACTTCCTCTGACTGTGGATGATTTTGTCACCCTCCTAGAGACAGCCTAGAGTTGCCATAGACCAGTGCCTAGGACATCTTAAATATAGCAAGGAGTCCTTTATAGTTTGGGTTGTCAGTCCAAGGGACTCACCTACTATCTCTTGTTTTAAACAAGGAAATTAAATTAGATTGAATGGGTCCAATTTCTCTCTCAGAGACTGATACAAGGAAAGGAGTAGTGTAAAGACATCATATAAAACTTCAGCATGAAAGTATCAGACAGCTAAGAGACCGCTTTACTGTAAAGAGGGCCGATTCAATGATATATAACAGAAATCAAGTATTAGGGTGTGCAGGCAGTGAGGAAACACAAGAAGATATTACTGGCAGAAGGGCGCACCAATTTACGAATCCTTAAGCCACTAACATAGCGGAAATTATGAAAAGAGTGAACATGGAACAGCATATCACTTCTAGGCCTATTTAAAGTGCTTGACTAATTCCAGAAAGGGCACCACTTAAGATGAATCCTTACTGCAAATTAGTGAGCCACTCGCATTCTAGAACATGATACAAGAAGAAATTTTGCATGAAAAGAGATGATATATTAACACATAAGAAAAGTTACATACTGGGATATATCAAAGATCAGAATCCTCAATACAGTCATAACCCCTCCTCACTGAGACCCTACGGGCTCTGAAACTTCATACAGAAATGTTACAAGATGAATACAATAGTCTTCTCGCTGCACAGTTCGCTGACAGAAATCTGGAACCTCTACAATGTCTTGTTTTTGAGTATTTATAGGGAAGACAGAAACTTCCCGAGGAGGAGGAAAACGAGGCACAATTAATGACTCAATTTGAAACCCAATGGCGGAAAATATTCGCGCCTTCTCTTATGAATGACTGGCTATAAATGATGGTACTGAACAGCCTGCTCAAGAAATAAATGTTGGGAGATAAAATCTCCTTATATACAAAATGGGAGAAATAAAATATATACAATTTGCTGCCCGCGGCTGAAAGAAAATCTGCTGCCGTAAGAGATTTGGAACACTCTGGATCTAAGTACTGTACTCTCGGCTTCCGGCTATGGATTTGAATCCTGGATCTTTAATGCAAGGCGGACGCATCTGGAGAGTTCTGAGAGTTCATATCCCTGTCTTCTTTAATGGTGGTCACCTCTCCCACCTACTCTCGGCTCCTTCCTTTAATTGCTGCCAGTATGATCTGTCCTTTGTTATGCTCTGGATTTTTCAATGGAGGCGGAAATTTAATGCACTAACAAAGCCAAATGAGAACCTGCAAAACCCGCAAACCATTAGAGAAAAACGACTCGACGATATGGAGTGTGGTTAGAACAGCGGCCATGGAGTCGGTAATGCATTTTAGGCGAAACATTGAGAGGATGCAGGGTGACAGGAAGCACATAAACACAATGAGGAAATGGAGAGTGACAAGGCAGAAAACAATGGGGCGACAGACACGTCATCAGGACACACGAATGGTGGAGGAAGAATGAAGCGTACACTTGTGAAACATGATGACACGGCCACAGGAGGTGGGACCCGAATCGGCAATCGGAATCGGAAGGAAGAGTAGGTAGAGCGGGAGTGGCACATCTTTTATGTTCCGATTGCGATTGAAAACAGGGCGGCGATCAACCCAGGACCGTTCGATCTTGAAACAAGATCGATGGCTGTGCTTGCATCGGGGGGAAATAAAGTGGTGGAGACATGAAAACCGCCGATCGATTGCGCGCGGACCCACCATAGATGTTAATTTCCGCACCGTCGATTTGGGCTAGATCGGATGGCCAATATTGCGTCCGATTGTTAAAACAGTAGGCCCCTTCTTGCTTTGGATTGTGGTTCTCGGACCTGGGTCATATGGAGGCCGAAGCGGGAGGGAGCCAAAATCTTAAAGGATCGGCCCGATTACTTAAATTTGAATTTGAACTATCGCGATGCAGGCTTTCGGGCGGATATAGTAGCATCAAGTAGGATCATGGGGTTTTAGGCTACGGCAGGGATGAATATGTCTGGCTTACCTCATTGTAGTGTGTCCTCCTCCATGACATCAGGTTCTGCCATGTTCATAAATGCTGCGATACACAGACTAGGATTAATATATGCCATTGGCATAACTGCCTCCTTACCATAGACCATCCTGAATGGGGTTTTTCCTGTTAGCTTTTTGTAGGTTGTTCTATAGGCCCATAGAACCAATGGGATGTGCACGTCCCAATCGCTGCGATCGGCATTGCAGACGTTTGTTAGTGCTTGCTCCAAGATTTTATTAAAAGCTTCAACCACATCGTTCGCTTGTGGGTGATACGGTGTGCTCTTCGTATGATGGATCCAGAACTCCTTGGTCAAAGCTTGGATTTTTTCATTAACAAAGTGCATACCTCTGTCTCTTATGAGGATCTTCGGACATCCAAATCATGTTAGGATTTGTTCAAATATGAAATGCATAGCGGTATCTGCAGTAGAATCCTTCACTGCTTGTGCTTCGGCCCACCTGGTTACGTAATCAGTGGCAGTAATAATGTAGCGCACACTCGTCTTCTTTCCTAGTGGGTTGATAGGTCCTATGAAATCGAAATCCCACATATCAAATGCTTGTAGAGCTAATTGCGGTTGAAGGGGAATTTCATCTCTGCGGGACGGCCTCCCTGTTCATTGGCGCATGTCGCAGGCTTTACAATAGTTGTGAGAGTCACTATGCAAGTTTGGCCACCATAACCTAGCTCTTAAGATCTTTTGCGTCGTTTCTTTCCCCGCGTAGTGACCTCCTGATACTCTGTCATGAGCCTTTGCCAAGATAGCGTGCCTTTCATGCTCTAACACATATCTCCCCAATACTTCGTTAGCTCCCATCTTATATAAATGACCTGCGATGATGGTAAAATCTGCTGCCCGGGTGACTAACTCTTTCTTCTGTTGTACCAAGTACTCTGGAGGTGTCATCCCAGTAATCAAGAACTGAATAATATCAGCGAAGTGTGCATCTACTACCTTAATAGAAAATAGTTGTGCATTAGGAAATCTGTCTTCCAGGTTGGTTGGCACCTCACCACTCTCAATTCGGGATAAGTGATCCGGCCCAGCATTCAACTTTCCCGGCTTGATGATGATTTCAAAGTCATACTCCTGAAATAGCAGCAACCATCTATAGATTCCCCCCCCCAACACAGGCTTATTTACTAGTTACTTCAAGGTTGAATGGTCTGTGAACATTTTGAAGTGTCCTCCTAACAAGTAATGCCGATATTCCTACAAAGCGTAGACCATGGCCAGTCCCTCCCGCTCTGTAGTGGAGTAGTTGCATTCCGCACCACATATTTTCCTACTTGCAAAGGCAACCGGATGGTCGATATCTCCTTCTCCTAGCTGCGTAAGGACAACCTCGAGAGCAATGCCTGACGCATCGATGTGAACATGAAATACCTTCTCCCAATTAGGAAAGATGAGAATAGGCGCCGAGACCATATTTTTTTTAAGTAACTCGAAGCTCTTTTGACACTCGTCATCCCAAAAGAACGAAACATCCTTCTTGAGAAATTTTTCCATAGGGGCAGTAATCAGCACATAGCCATGAATGAATTTCCTGTAGTAGCCCATGTGTCAAAGGATTGAGCGTAGCTGTTTCTTCATTGTTGGTACCGGAAAGTTTATGATAACTGCGGTTTTGGCAGGATCCACCATCAGCCCTTGTCGATAAACGATGTGGCCGAGCAAGATTCCGAAGGGTATGCAGTAGATACATTTTTTTGTATTTAGGGAAATCTGGTGTTTTCGGCAGGCGTCCAACATCATGTGCAGGTTTGATTCATGCGCCTTTATTAGGCTGAAGACAGTCCAATCATCGAAATACACTTCTAGGAATTTTTGGATGAATTCCTTGAATAATGCGACAACGACCCGCGAGAAGATAACAGGGGAATTCTTGAGTCCAAACGGCATGACAGTATACTGAAAAGATCCCCACTCAGTGGCGAACGTGGTTTTGCTGCGGTCCTTAGGTGCAATTCTGATCTGATGGTATCCTGAGAACCCGTCCGTGAAGGAGTATGCTTCCTGCCCTCCCACGTTGTCCAAAATTTCATCTAAGAATGGTGTAGGGAATGGGTCATGAACGCAGGCATCGTTCAACTTGCGCAGGTCCACACAGATCCAAATCTCACCCTTAGTATTTTTCTCCTGAACCGCCATTAGACAGACCCAGTATGACTGTTCAACAGGTTCGATGATACTTGCAACAATCATTTTATCAAGTTCTTCCTTGAACTTCTGCTTATACCTGGGGTTCAACCTATAGGGTCGCTGCTTTACGGGGCACGCGTCCGGTTTGAGAGGGATATGCATGATCCCTAGGTCCCCCATGATCCCTTTTAGCTCCGAAAAATTTGTCGAGAACAAGTCCTGATATTCTGTGAGTAATTTGGCCACTTTGCCCACTGAATCCTCATCCCAATAGTCCCCAATCTTAGCCAAATTAGGGTGCTCTTCCATCCCAATGTTGACTTTGCGTAGCTTGAGAGGCTTAGTGACGTCCACCTCTTGCAGTGGAGGTCCTGCAATGGCACGCCCCGTTTTCGACTCTGGGATAGAGACAGACCGCAGATCATCTTCTCCTTCTTCCATTTCCAAACTGCGGCAGTTGACAATATCCTGCATCTGTGTTTCTCATGTCGGCATCCCAAATTTTACAGAGGAGCTGGATTCCCTAAACACAAATGTATCTATATCCTGCAGAGCTTCGTCGAGCGCTTCTGAACCCCCTATCAGGCCGAATGTTCCTATGAATTCATTCTTCAAATTTTCCCAGTGGCGGGTGCATTGATGTAGCTCCGCATCCAGGTACCATGCAGTAGGGATTGGACCTAACACATGAATGAAAAAGTGAACCCATTATTCCATGGTTCGGTCGCCCCACGTCTTTATCCAAGAAATTAAGTGTTCATGTGGATCACCTGGGCCAAGGAACGTCTTGACCCACACATTCACCAGAGGCTCAAAGCACAAGAGCATCATGTCCTGACAACCCTCCCAGTCCTGGAATACCCCCTTATGCATATGCCACCATCTTATAGGTGTTGCACGCATGGCTAGATTAAGGGCCCATAGCCTTCTTTCTCTGGGAGCCTCAGCCTCAAATGTTCGCAAAAATTCCTTAATATTACTAGATCCATCAAAATAGGGTAGGTCTCTTACCTCTGAGGAAATGCAGAGGAAGTCCTTTGTGACCCGAAGGCATCGCAGTGCAAAGACATTATGTAACCAATTTTTCCAGTTCTCCATCTCCCCGTCAGAGTCAGAGAATCATTCATTGTCCTTTTCCCAGCATAGTACACCATCCGCCGTGGGGTTGATCCAATATTCCTCCCGCGCAGTCAACTTATAAATGTGATCTACATCCTCTTCGTCGCGCACTGGCTCTATATATCATTCACCTTCTGCAAGATCTAATGGTACTATCACCCTTGTATCGTTATTTTCAAATTCCATGCTTCTCTTCTTCAAGTTAATGTTGCCTCCCATATCTATGGCCCAGTCTAACCCTAAGAGCGCAGGGTAAGGGTCCACATCTTCTACAATCTAAATTACCTCAAAATCAGCCCGGACCTCGACCCCTGTGATATCTACCACGATCTTCGAAAGTCTCCCCAAGGGTATAATCTTCTGTTGATTGGTCATATGCAGCTAGATAGTGGACCACTCCAACTTAGGTTCTCCCATCCGTTGCCATGTTTTTTTTGGTAGTAGATTTGCATCTGACCCCGGGTCCAAAATAACCTAATCCATTTCATAGTCACAAATTTGTGCTGTCAACCGCATCTCCCTACCGGTTCATTTCTTATATCTGTATAGTTTGTGCACATCCTTGATTTATGGGGGTAGGTTATGCCGCGCTACGCAGCTATCTATTAATTCCTGAAGATTCTCCACAACCTTTGGGTTGCGTAGTAGCTTCATACATGCTTGCAAAAAGGGTTTGACCTCCTCATCTGCCTTGAGGTTCGCAAGTGCTTGAGAAGTAGATGCCTTCACCTCAGAAAAGTCTTTGCAAGCTGTGACAAATGTTTCTTTTTCCTTTTTTAGATCCAAACCTTCCTATTTGATAACTTCTTGTCAGATCAGAGGTTCAATCGCAACCTTCTCCCCAGGTCCCCTGGTGGCCATTCAACAACGCATTACGACATTCACGCTTGGATCTTCATTTCGCAGTTTAGCCTTAACCTTCTGCACTTTCTGTGTAGGTGTCGGCTGCTTCTCCTGCATCTTCACTATCAAGATTGGACAATCTTCAATCACATGGTCCAGCTGTCTGTAATACTGGCAGGACTGCCTTGTAGGGTTCAGATAGTCCCTTGCAAAGTGCCCAACTTCGCCACAATTATAACAGATTAGTTGCCCTCGTCCCCGACCTGCGCTTCCACCTTAGCCCCCTCCCCTGCCCCTAAATGGGGAGCCACCTATGCCTATGGGGGATCTCAGCGACGCAGGGTCTTTTTTTACTCTATATAAGTTTCCTCGATCGATCATCAAATTATATGTCCGACAGTTTTGTTCATCATGTCCTACTGACCTGCAAAACCAGCACCATTGCTACTTTACCTCTGGGACATACCCAGTAGGGCAGGGATAGTGGTTCATATCATGCAACCCTGCAATGGGGCAACCATCGCACCATAGTGCTGGCCCACTTGATCCTGCAGTTTCCCTAGGGCGTAATGGGCTAGGTCCACCGACCTGCATGTAGTCTGCTAACAGAGGACAATTATCCTTGGTGTGACCATTCACCCTGCATCATATGCACCATATTTCAGGGCTAGCTTCTTCTCCTCACTCCTTTCATATATTCTGGATCTCCATGTGCATTGCCTCCAGTTTTCCTTGGATCTGTTAGACGCCCAACTAGGTATCATCCCTGGGTGTAGCTTCTAACTTCATAGCGACCTCCAAGGATTTTTCCTACGATTCAAAAGTTTGGTGACCCATAAGTATGCGCAGGTGCAGCAACAACATAGCGATGAACCATTCTGTGTGTTTCCTGTCATCGTACTGAAATCCTCCTTCTCTGATTACCTTCTTCAATCATTGATCGACCTCCCACATAGACTCAGAAGGCCCTTGCTTGAAATCCTTCAGGTCCACCATGATTTGTGAGTAGGACTTAGGCTTCTTAAACTGTCGTTTCAAGGTTTTCTTAATCTCTTCAATGGTTGCATTCGCATTCTGGCCGATGTATCCCATGTACCAGTCCAAGGCTCTTCTTTAAAAGGCGAGGGATAGCTGTGCCCTTTTCACCGCATCACTAGTTACGTTCTGTGCAGTCCATACGGATCCTGCGACAAACCAGAACTGATCCATGTCTTCATCTCCCACACCCTTAAAGGTAGGTAACTTCATGTGCGCACCCATGTCATCTTCCGGTGGTGGCAGAGGTGTAGGTGAATTCTTACCCCTATGTTGGTTTGAAAGTGGTGTGGCTGGAGGACTCTACGCAACTGCTTCTCTTACCGGACTGTAGACAGATCTATCTCCTTCTTGGTTGGTCTTATAGTATTTTCCACTTCGCGTTGTACTTCTGTCCATATCAGAGGTCATTCACTTGGTGTGGCTACACATAATACTCTTTTCGCACAGTAATATTTTGATCAATAATGGTAAGGTTTTCAGAAACTTACCTGGGAAACCCTTGAAAAACCGTTTCTTTGCTTCAGAATAAGATACGAATTGATCGATGGAAAACTCTGTCACAAACCCTCCTAGCACACTATCCACCCAGTGATCCACCGTGCGAGTGATGGTGTTATCAGTCTTTTCTAACTGTTGGATCAATTCTGGGGTCCACTGTGCGACCCGCTCGTCTTTCCAACACTTATGGAATTCGACCAGCATTGCGAGCCACTCCTAGAGCTTGATCGCAATTGTTACAAAGAAGATATTGTAGATCTCCGTGAAAATATACTTGTTCTTCCACTCTTCGGTGGTCAACTTCTTACTGCATTTTTCTTTTACTGCGAATTCCTGAACTTGTTTTTCAAACCATTCATTGATTTCTTTTCTTTCAGGTTTCCAGTACGGCCTCGGCATTACCCGATCTCTCTCGAAATTCTCCCGGTCCTGGAAATGGAACCATTTGTTGACTCGAGGGGTCTTGACCCAGGTTTAGAGTTTAAGGTTTTCCAAAAAACCCTTATACTACTGGCCCTTTCGACAGTGACCTTCTTTTGCAAGCCAAAGTCTCACCCGAAGTCGTATGGGAGGGTGCTGGAACCAAGTTTCCACACCTTGAGAGAGAGTAGGTAAGTCAAGTTCGCAGCCTCTGCGGTTCGTACCAGACAAATCTATTCACCGAAGGTTCTCAGTAGAAACAATAAAACTCACAACTCAGCCCAATCGAGTTGTTATCATGTATATATCTATTCATGAGCTTCGCATCCACGTGTGTCTTTCCAATTATGAGAATAGAGAAAAGTATTCGCAGCTAATAATAATTACAGATCATAAATATCGAATCACAATTACTTCGCAGCCTAGGCAAATAACATAATCACTTTTTGTAGCTTAAATTAGTAACACATAATCATATATTACAGAACCAAGTATCACATATTCACATCAATATTAATTTCCAATAGATTCAAAGATTCCAACAATACTTCTGCATTCATTAGTCTTTCAGATCTACTTACAATACCCAAAACCAGCCCGCGCGCACAGCCTAGCGGGCTTCGCACACAGCAGGGATGAGGATATCCACATACACATTTGTAGGATTCCTTACCCAAAACAACCCTAGATAGATCTACCAGTTCGCACGTAGCATCAATTCCAATTCTTCTTTGCCGTAAGACTCAAAATTTTCATCTATTTATAACGATTTAGCCTAAGCTTTCCTGTGGTCCACAAACTGTGGTTTGCAGACTCTAGTTCTACCCTTTGACCTGATACAATGATTTTTAGGATTTGACCCACCCCAAAACCCCTGCGTTAGACTAAAATATGCCAAAAATATACAAAAATACTCAAAACTATCCCAATTCGCAACCTTTGGAGGACCCTGTTCCAACACTTCTCATGCACCCTGGTTTTGTCTCGTGCTTAACTCTGGTGGTAGTGGATTGGTCCCGATAATATGAGTGTAGTAGGATTTCACTTATTAATGACTCTAGTCTCAATTTTTGAGATAACTTCTCCTACCCCAAGATCCTAGCCTGAACTACTGTTGGTGTGAGTTCAGAAACATTATATGATTAATTTTATTATCGATTGATTCTTAGTGTACTTTATTATTAGTCTTGTGGAGGGGGATTGGACGTATGGAATGTGATGAGACTTTAACTCAAAAAACATGCAGAAATATGCTCTAAATATTCAATTCATTGAAGGGTTTTTTCTACAAGGAGAGATTTATTTCAACATCCGTGCACCAAACATTCAAATAACACATTTCAACTTTAAAGATTCAAGCATCTATCTATCTTCTCTTAACATATTTTTAACCAAAAATTTTCAGAATTAATTCAGCTAAGTTCAGAAAACTAAAAGAAAATTTCTTCTTCAAAAAGTAGATGCGATTGACATTAACTTTTTAAAACAAGAGCAAAAGACAAAAATGCTAGCTGGTAAACAAGCATAGTGATCCAGCAAGAGAAGCTATTCTAATGGCCAATAACTCCACAGCCAAAGGGAAACACAACAGAGGTGTAAACAACAGATTTTGGTTGGGTAACGTTGGCAAGCAGAGGCTACAAAGCGTTAATATTGAGACTAACGCATTGTTTTTGAGCATAGACTGTGTTATAACGCTCTGAAACACTTACAGGAGAGGCGTTATTCAGGGTAAATTTGTACAGATGGCTAAGCAAGGTCTAATATGGACTTTGAGCTTTTGAGATGTTCACTGAGCATTTAAGCTGGTCGGAAGGATATGTGAACAGAGGGAAAAAGGGAAAGTCATAGGAACAACTCGGAAACTTGGGGTTTAATCCCCAGTATGGTCGCCAATTCTACTATAGGGTAATATGCTTGGGTGGTGGTTATTAAATATCCCTCTCAAGGCTTTCCAGTGCCCGAGGTAGATAGTTAGATTAGCTGTAAAGCTCACAAATATGTTGCATACATGGTCATGCTAATATCTATAATCGACAAAGTAAGATGGAGAGATTACCTCTTTACGGACTGCAGATCCTATGGAGAATGCCAAGCAGCGAAGTGGAGATCCTTCTTCACCGGCTCTAAATCCAGATCCTGCAATCAATCAAAGCACTTGTGTAATATCTACAATAGTATAGCTTCTTATTGATTAAACTAGCATATAAGAAACACGAAACAATACAGATCTAAGCCATTCATATCATGCTACATAGACGATTGAAAAACAATTGTGACACTAATGCATCGAATGGAAAAAACAGATATAGTTCTATTGATTTATAAAAAGGAGGATTATAACAGTCGGTTGCACCAAGTCCTCCTCAATCTTCCAATTACTCTCTCTCTTTCTCTATCTCTGAGTGTGATGATGCTCAAGGCAGAAAGCTCTCAATGAACTTTGTTGATCTTCAAGTCTCACACTACAAAAATGAAATTCTGCTCCACATATAATCAAACCTTCGACCTTAGACCAAGAGCCCATAGCTCCATTTTATAGGAGATAGAGAGGACAAACCTTGCCAATCCTTTCAACCTGTTCAAATCGGTAAAAATCTAGATGTGTCCTTGTTTTCCTTCACTTTTTCCTTCTATAGGAGTTCAGTTATGTTTGGCAATGCCTAACAAAAGGTTTGTGCCATTAAGTTTCTATTTTGAACTGATTCCCTTTTGAGAGAAAGCTATAAATGCCAGTGATATTTCCACAAGATTTTTCCCTTTTCACACTTAAACACGGTTAAAGTTGCCCCTTGGGCGAGACAGAGCATTACCCTAGGCACTAACGCTCCCTTTGCATGGCTCAGGTGCATTATAATGTTGTCTAGCTATTTCTAGGGTGCGTTACCTTGGCAAAAATGGGATCTTCAAGTCTCACACTACAACAATGAAATTCTGCTCCACATATAATCAAACCTTCGACCTTAGACCAAGAGCCCATAGCTCCATTTTATAGGAGATAGAGAGGACAAACCTTGCCAATCCTTTCAACCTGTTCAAGTCGGGAAAAATCTAGATGTGTCCTTGTTTTCCTTCGCTTTTGCCTTCTATAGGAGTTCAGTTATGTTTGGCAATGCCTAACAAAAGGTCTGTGCCATTTAGTTTCTATTTTGAAATGATTCCCTTTTGAGAGAAAGCTATAAATGCCAGTCAGATTTCCGCAAGATTTTTCCCTTTTCACACTTCAACACGGTTAAAGTTGCCCCTTGGGCGAGACAAAGCATTACCCTAGGCACTAACGCTCCCTGTGCATGGCTAAGGTGCATTATAATGTTGTCTAGCTGTTTCTAGGGTGCGTTACCTTGGAAAAAATGGGTCTTGTCTAGGTCATTTTATTCCTGCCATGTTACCTTCTCCTCTGAGCTGATGAGGAGGTCATTTGTCCTATAACACCCATCAATCGGCTCACTCACCGAAGCTAAACACAAACATCAAGTTAGGCAGGAGATCAAATAGTACTTGGTGCAGCTGAAATTGATTTCCACCAAGGAGGATTTGGAGTTGAACAGACAGAACATGCAAAATTACATCGGTGGCCCTAACCAAATCAGAACAATGTTATTCATGCTTGAGAAAGAAGTTAAGATTGGTTCCAGGTCATTATACCTAGATGCTATGGAGGCTAGATTCTGCTTATAGCCAGACACCATCACGCAGTTTGGGGATGTCATCACACAATACCCAGCTTCACATCAATATGTGATCGAGAAGCATCAAGTAGAAGCTGTTGAGCTGGATTTTTCCCAAACTCAAGCATTATAGTGTTTTGTCTTGTTAGGCTGTCAAGTTGTCTCTACCCTATTTTGTATCATATGGGTATGAGTGGAAAATATAATATTATATGTAATTATTGTAAAATTTAAATTCGAAGTGTCTATATTGGAATGTGAAGAGTCATAATGTAATGTAATGAGTCATTTTGTAAAGAAGTTGAAGAGTCATGAGGGGATTCCAAGAGTCACAAAGGGGCGTGTGAAGAGTCACTCCCCTTTTTTATAAATATATCCTCATAACTCATGTAAAGGGCTTTTGGGAGCCAAGATTTTGATTAGGCTTAGGATTAGGAAAGAGCTTGGGAGTTTTGTGAGAGACTTGGCTTCTTCGTAGCGCAGAGGGAGTATACTTATTTGGAGAAGCAAGTGTTGTTGACTTCATGTTCCACTATTGGGGCAAGAGGTTCGTCAATGGTGTATGTATGATTGGAACTTTCACTTTTAATAAAACTCGAGCCGACACGATTTCATGCATATGTTGCGGATATAGTAGGACTATTCTTGTTATACTTGCAATATGTGTTATTTAACTTATGCATATGCTTATGAACTATTTCATTTTCATTTGTATGAATCTTGTTGGATGCGTGTTGATGTATTAATTCATCACCTTAACTTGTGGATTATTTTGCATTAGTTCGTGTGATGTCATTATGCTCGTGTGTTCCTTCCAAGTTGTGTACTATTACAGGCTTCCAAGGGATGCTCTTCCTTCTCCTTTCGTGTGTTTGAACCTTCATGCATCGCACTTGACGTTCCGTAGGGTCACACACTTGTTTTCACCAAAAACACCATGCACCACTCTATGTGTATTTGCAACCAAGGCAGATCATTAACAGCCCACTGGTGCTACTCATACTCCAAAAGGTGTGAGGTCTAGTTTGGATTTCATATCGAGGATATCCCCTGAATGTTGGCATGTACAACACCGTCAACATTTCTGGCGCTAGAAGGAGGGGCAGATGACAAGTTGAGCTCTTGAAGTATGTTTTGAATTTCCGCACTCATCTAATGACTTATCCCCAACCTTCATTTTTGTCCCATAAAAACTTTGTGCAAATTCCATGGCGAACTTATCATTGTGCCCTTGAAATTTATTAATAAAATTGGTCCACCCTTCTCCTTGAACCTAGTTTTATAAGATGCATACTCGGGGCTAGCACGAAATTGAGCGAAAGTGGGCTCATGTATTTTGGCCCCCATGCTGGAGATGAAAAAATGTTAAAGACAAGGGGGGAATTAGGAAATCATAGGATAATCCACATGGTGCTATGAAACTTGGCAAGGTTATGTAAGCAGAGATAAACAACCCTTAATTCTAGGGTTTCAAATAGACTATGGGACTGATTAAGAAGGGCGGCCATGTTTCATATTATGACACGAACTAAGTCGATTTACAATGATGGTGAGCATTACCAAAGCATATATATCATGATAGACGACTAATAAGTATAATGTGTTATCATATAATACAATACAGGTCATAGACAATAGAGAATTTTAATGTCATGAGGGAAGAGCATACGAAATCATGATAACACATAATTTAAATGAATGGAGGACAAGACCACCAATCAAAATCTATTACTCACATCTTCTGCATTATTCCAAATAAATGAAATCTTGTCCATACCTTTGTTTGAATGTGTAATGATGGTTATAGGTTTGAAACAATGAGTGGTAGGACACCTTTAACATTAGCAAAAATGCTTTTGCAATTATTGAATCTGATGTAGATAAGTTGCTACTTTGATAATGAAATTATGAGGTGAACAAACTAATGCTTATAAATTTTAATGTCGCCACCAAGTTTAATGATGTCGAACTGGAGCTTGAACACATTGATACACTTTTGGTTTTAATATTATCCTTATCACAATCTTAGGTACCGAACTTATTCAATACTTAGACTTGTAACCTATAGTAAGTACTAAGTTAAGTACAAAATTTCTGAAATTACCCAACAAAAATAAAGAAAATATTGAACCACCAAGACTGTGTTGAAAGAACAACTAAGAGTCACTCCATATTAGCTTGGAACTGGTCTAGAAAATTAGCCTTAGGAAGATGATGAAAATTGAAATCTTGTTGTTGTTGCTTCAAATTAATACTGGTACTGCCATTCCATGGATTTTGACCCAACCTACAAAGGTTGTTGTCTAGTGTAATTTCAATTTTTGATAGTGAAATGCATGAAAAAAGACTCCAAGGGGCTTCTTTCCCGTCATTATTTTGTTAATCCCATAAAATAATATCTCTATAGTTAGCAAATTCCTATCTACTTCCATCCGATAAATTTTAATGAGCCTGAGTTAGCTTATGCTTGGAGTGTTCAATTTTAGAGAGTCTGAAGAACTCAAAGTAGACTCTAGGGGGGATTCCTTTCCGTAACTATTCTTCTAGGCTTGGAAAAGAACAAATATGTGCTTGGAAGATCCCTAACTACCCCTCTCCCATTAATATTAAGGAGCCTATGTCAGTTGGTGCTCAAAACATTCAATTTTAGAGAGTCTGAAGCTGTTCAAATTAAAATCCAAAGTGTCATTTTATGTAATTATTCCATCAAGTCCGGATAAAGGAATAAAATTACACTTGATATATTTCCTCTTTATGTGAGTTGTGTAGGAAAAGAAAAATAAAGGCCATCATTATTTATATTCATGTGTACATATATACATATATATTTAAATAATAAAAATTTAATTTGAAGAACCAAGAAGAGTTGGATCCCCTTTATCAATCAGATCCATTCATAGGTTTTGCAGTACATTTTACAAAAATTCTTGTTTGGAAAGTGGGTGGTGGTATTCCTTCAACCTCTGTCCGTTCACCGCAAGTGGAGTCTAATCATCATCAATGGTATTAATTTTAACCGAGCCATTATCAAAAACTTCCTCTACTTCATAGGGTCCCATCCATCTAGTTGAAAAATTCTCTTTAAAGTGTTTAAACTTGTTGTCATACAATAGTGCCCAGTCTCTTGGTTGAAATTTTTTCTTTTTAATATACTTTTCATGTCATCGAGCCCTTTGATCCTGCACCAACATAGTCTTTTGGAGAGAATCCTGCCTGATTTCGTCAAGTTCATTTAGTTAAATCAAGCTATGTTTTTGAGCTTCATCTAAATCCATCCCTAGTTGAGCAACAATTCAAAATGTTTTTACCTAAAATTCAATGGGCAACAGTACATTCTTCCCATATACAAACTCATAGGGAGTATACTTCGTCACATTTCTCCATGTTATTTGGTAAGCCCATAGTGCTTTTAGTAACCTTTCAACCCAATATCCATGGTGCAGATGAATTGTTTTAGTAAGAATAGTCTCCAAGAATTTATTGGTAGATTTTGCTTTTCGATTCACCTAAGGATGGTAGGGAGTAGACTTTCGGTGCTTAATTTGGTATTGTTCAGTGATGACTTTTACTAGTTTAGAAGTAAATTGTGTATCTGTGTAGGTACTCCAAAATGAGTAAATATATATTCAAATACATAATCTACAATAGAATTATCAGTGATAGAATATAAAGTTTTAGCTTCCACCCACTAATGTCACATAATATGTGCAGACTAGGATACACCTCTTCTTTTTGGTCATAGAAGAAATAGGCCCTACGAAACCTAATCCCAATTTTTCAAAGGGGTCAATTGATACATGGGTTTGAAGAGGCATCTCATCACTTGAAACATGTTTTTCCATTATTTGGAAAGAATCACAGCTAGAAACAAACTTCTTGGCATGTTTAAAAAGAGTGGGCCAATAATAGCTCGCATGTAGCACTTTGTAAGTTTCCCTTTTGTCCGCAAAGTTCCCACTACATGGTTCATTGTGATAAGTTTTCAAGACATCATACATCTCTTCCTCCCGCACACATCTCTTCATGATTAGATCTGGTCTAGTGCGGTATAGGTCTCCTTCTATCCACGAATAATTAGCACTTAGATGAACAATCTTATGTTTTCCCTGGCAGATAAATTTTTTGGCAGCATGCATGACACCAATTAATTTCCACATCAGCAAAATAGGGAGTATAAGTAGAAATGGCAAATAGATTCTCATAAGGAAAACAATCTGTAACTGGGGCAGTGTCCTATGAAATCTTCATTCTAGAAAAAAAATTTGCAACTGAATTGTCTCATCCATGCATGTAAATCACAGTAATATTAAATTCTTAAAGCAGAAGTAACCATCAAGTGATTCTACCATTTGTAATAGGTTTTTTCAAAAGAAATATAATATTTGAATGATAAGTATGAACAAAATTTTCATAACCAGTAATATAATACCTGAATTTGTTAATAGCATGGACTACTACTAACAATTCCTTTTCAGTGACAGTGTAATTCAGTTCTGCATGTGAGATATTTTTGCTAACAAAATAAATAGCATAAGGAATTTGATTCTCCCTCTGTCCTAACACAACTCCAAGGGTTGTATATGATGTATCAATGAAAATATGAAAATCAAGGGAATAATTAGGCCCTCTCAATACTGGAGCAGTTGATTGTCTATATTTTTATACCTGAAAAGCATTTTGAAAATCAATATCCCATGAAAAATCAACATCTTTATCCAACAATTTAAACATAATAGCAACAAGTTTGGTAAAATTTTCAATAAATCTCCTATAATACCCTGCATGCCCTAAAAAACTTCTTACCTCTTGCTGTGATGTTGGGATTGGAATTTGTGAAATTACCTCGATTTTTGCAGGGTTAATCTTTATCCCTATTTATGAAACATGATGACCAAGGAAAATTCCCTAAGTTTGCATAATTTTACATTTTTCATTGCTGAGGGCTAGATGAGTTTCCTAACAACGAATCAAAACCTTTTCTATATTTTCCAAAGCCTCTTGAAAATCATTTCCATACACTGTGAAGTCATCCATATAGACCTCCACACAATCATGTATAAGGTCAGCAAAGATGGCTAAAACAACCCTTTGAAAGGTGGTTGGAGCATTACATAAGCCAAATGGGAGAACTCTATAGGCATAAGTACCTGAAGGGTAGGTAAAATTAGTTTTCTCTTGGTCTTCTAGGGCTATTTGGGTATGATTGTAACCACTATACTCATCTAATAAAGAGAAATACATTTTCCCTGATAAGGTGTCGAGTACCTGGTCAATAAAAGGCAGAGGAAAACAATCTCTCAAAGTGGCCATGTTTAGCTCCCTATAGTCAACACAGATTCTCCATTTACCATTTTTCTTAGGAACAAACACTAAAGGAGATACCCATTTGTTGTTAGAAATGGGATATATAAAACTTGCACTCAAAAGTTTTTTGAGTTCATCCTTGAAGATTTCCTTAAGGGTTGGGTTCATTAGTCTTTGTGGCTGCCTTACAGGTCTTATTTCTTCATTGGTGTAAATATAATGTATGCAGGTATTTTGGTGAATCCCTTTCATATCCAGGTAGTCCCAAGCAAATTCCCCATTTTGTTTTTGGTCATTTCCACTACTTGTTGTTTATGTTATATACTTAAAGTTTGTACCTATATACAATGTTTTTCTAAGGTTAATTTAAATAGATTGTACATCCACTTCCTTGTTCTCTCCTATAGCTGCGATAGTGAATGTTGCAAACATAGCAGGATAGAAAGTTTCCTGAAACTCGAATGTGAAAACATGATTATAACCACTAAAAGAAAAATTGTTGCAAGACATGTTCTTCAGATTTTTCTTGAAATCCCCTTGATTGTTTTAAGGTTAGCACAGGAAGCATACATTATTCCTCTCCATAAGGGATTTCCAACCAAAGAGGGACTTCAACTGCTAATTGAGCAGGTGGAAAAATTGTCAATATTTGGATTTGAGATCCACTAGAGATGGTCATTTCTCTAGTCCTGCAACCAATGACAACATCAACAATAGCTAGCCAAGGTCAGCCTAAGACTATTGGGTGCCTTGGTTTAGTAGTTTTCAGAGAGATTACTCTAAAATAAATCAAGTACTCCCAAGAGGCTACTGTTACCACCACATCTTCTAGGAATCTAATGGGATTAACAATAGTTTTGTCTGCTAATTCAATACAATAGGTGTAGGTATTACCTGGTTTAGTTGCAACAATGTCATGGTATAAATTGTCATTTCATTAATGGTTGCTCCCAAATCTAATAAGGTGTTCGACAGAAAGTCCCATTGATTCCTATAGTTAGCACTGGGTTCCCTGGATCATCACATTTTGATGGAAATCCAAATATCATTTATGACATTTGGATAATTACTTTAATAGTCTAGTTATTGTTTTTCTTCCTTCCTGGTTTCTTGATACAAAGATCCCTAATTATTTTAGTGTAAATATGTATATCTTTAATGTCTTGTAATAAAGGGATCTTTATACAAAAATTTCTTAATTCAGATTCCAAATCATATTCCATAAGTGACTCTGTCTTCTTTACAAGCAATCTTTCAGGAAAAGGAGGCTCTTTAGGTTCCAAGGGTTCTTGTGGTTCTCTTACTACATCGTTCTTTTATGTTTCCATTTGTTCATTAGATTTGTTTTCAGACTCTATGTGCGAATCCTCCTGTTGTATAACCACTGCATATTTATTCTTCTAATCATTTTCCCAGACCTAAGTTGAATTTCAATTATAGGGAAGAAGTGATAACATAAGTGGGAAAACGTTGCAGTTCTTTGTTTTGCACAGGTTGAGGAGGTTTGTTATTAGGATAAGATATGGGTTGTGCATGGCATTTTTTTTCCTTGGAATATTTGAGTTAAATGATTGATGCATTTGTTGTGAAGATGGATTGGCATTTTGAGGTAATGGTAGTGGTTGTTGTAATGGGGGTAGTAATGGTAATGTGAATTGTTGTTGTGTGGGATGGGGGGGTTATACCCTTATTGGTACTAAGGAAAATTAGGTGTATATGGTGCATAAGGTGGATATTGTGATTAGTAATGGGGATATGAGGATACTGGAATTTGGGACTGAAAGACATTCCCAAAATTTCGCTTCAAATCAAAGGTTTTGATTCAGTCTTAAGGGTAATTTTAAAAGCTCATGTTCAGAAATCTCTTCATACCAAAACATATCTATTCCAACTCAAACGATGTTTGATAAAGGGTAATATTGCAAATTTGAGCAATATTCTATGAGAAACAATTCCATAAACTCAAGCATTCTTGAATAAAAGTCATTCCTTTAAAAAATTAATTAAGCAGAGGTTTAAGGGACTGAACATGAGGTCAATGGTGGGCCCTTTCCACGACCTTAGACAAGTTAAATTGCTATAGTAGAATTACAAATTAAAAACACATAAATTTATAAGAATAGAGGTTGATATTGCTATATTAATGGTCTTCAACAATGCATAAGTACAATAGTTCCAAACTGAATTAAAAACAAAGTTATACAATGTCCATAGGCATGGTTCTTTCTTGCTTCTGCTCGTTAACTTTTTTAACACTGTTGGTTGATCTTCTTAAAGAGATCACGACCTAAAGATAGATTTAACTTAATAAACAAGAAATATTATACAAGTATTAATTAAGGTAAGGCAAATCCTCGAAGATCATTATACAGTCTATGATATCTAGAGGAATTTGATCGTGGTACTATCTTTAGGAGGGTGTAATTGTCACTGTTGCCAAAGAACATGAGAAGTTTCCTTGGAATTACCATCAAGTTGAATGATGTTGAATTCTAGAACATGGTACCGAATGAAGTACATAACCAAGTATTGATGCATCACGAACTTAGATGTTGAGTCACTAGTGACCTGTCAATGCCATCAAGTCTCCACCCTCATATTTAAGAATCTTAGCAATATTTAAATCAAAATTAGTCAAAAGAATATAAATTCACTTAACATCTACCTGGACTAACCAAAGACATATAAAAACAAGGCTAGTTGTGATTTTTACCTCCATTCATGAACTGGAACAGTTTGACAAGGATAGGATGCCTTTTGAGGTGTCAAAAGGGGTCAAAATGGAGTAAGATATTATGAAAGGTAGCAGGATAAGGTATCCAAAAAGTGACAAAAGTAGGGCCCAACAACAAGCATGCATATGTATTGAGGTGAGTGATTTTGTGCTGAAGACTTAGGGGTTTTCAAGGGCTTGCACTGTTTAATCCATTCTTTTACATGTACCATGGAGTTTAGAACATGACAAAAACAACTTTATGTGCCCATATTCGAAATTCTGGGAGTGACCCAGCTTTGCAAATGACAATGAGACTATGGACTGTAAGAAATAATGACAATAACAACCTGACATATGTTATAGTAGCTTTGAGCATGGTTAATGACTAGTGTGGTTGATCAATAGGCTTCGTTTTGGTACTAGAAAAAGAAAGAAATTGTGCAGGGAATGCTCATTGTAATGTAAATAAAGGTGTATGGATTCATGACAATGATGAGGAGGTTTTTTTTGCAGAAGAAACATCAAGAAAAAAAAAATTTCATTAGAATATCTAGAGCTTGAAAATGTTGTTCAAGCACAATCACTGCCAACGTACCTCATAAACCATATGACCGAGAATAAAACACATAACATGAGGTAGTATGGTCTAAGTAATACTTACTAATGTTGTGACATGGGCCGCATTTTATAGCCTCTACCTTATGCATAGCCCTCGTATGTGAAATACCATTTTAAACCAAACAATATAATGACTCATAAATTGTAAAAAAAAAACATTGCATGCTATGTTTAAAAAAAAAAAATGCCCCCAACCTTTTAACCACATGTAAATGCCACAAATATATTTGATAAACTGTAGAATCAACTAGTAAATAGATGAGTTCAATAATGACTGAAATATTGAATGGTATATAAATGTGTTTTTGATCACATATACTCATAAGAAAATATTCCTTATTGATTCAAATCATAATTGAAACCCAAACATGTGTATCTTGAACATAAATTGATGCAATAATGCAGATTCTTATAACCCCGATTTAAGGTAGGGCACCACCTACTATTATTAATTTTCTTTTACTTTTTGATATTTGTAATTCAATTTGTTTGTTAGGGAGAGAGGTTCATTTAGGGGAACATCGCAATGATTTACAAAATTTTTAATATTGACATGTGTCAACACAACCTGGTCAGAGTTCCATATATGTGTTAAATATTGTGTTGGTATAGACTATCCCAGTAATCCAGGGACTAGTATAAAGGGCCCACAACATTGGAATGAATGCTAGTATAGGCCTAGACGGCGGAGATCGGTATGAGCTTGGTTTGGTATGTGTTGTAGCCCAGGTTGATATAGATAAGCCTGGTAGGTTGAGGATTGATAGAAGGGCCTACAATATTGGAGTGTGGGTCGATATAGATAAGACCAGTAGGATGGGAACAGGTAGAAAGTCCCACAACATTGGAGCATGGGTTGGTATAGACTAAACTGGAAGGCAGAGTCCAAGATGAACTCGCCTAGGAGTTGGGGACTAATATAATCCCAGTAGGAAGGGTCTAGTACATGAATCACTCGGGAGCCTGGGACTAGTAGAGGGGCCCAGAAACATGGTATATGAAATTAGAAAAAGAACTAAAAATATTTATAACTCGAAGATAAAGTTTTATGGTGACCCCTATCTTTCTTAATCACGACCATCAATCTACACTTAATGTCAAATTAATCAAGATTAAGTGAATACTAGGATGAGATTAAGGTAGGTTAATTATACTAGGGTACTAGAACCCTTGGGCTCGTATAATGTGGCACAAGTATGACGTGGAAATTCCACATTCATGATAGGTTGCAAGCTTGATGACATGGCAACTACAACGTGTCACACGTGGGATACAAATTTGGCATTTTTTGTAGGATATGTGTTATATTCTTTCCACGACTAGTCACGTGCGAGGGGTCACAGGGGAGGCGATAGCACCCCCTATACATTGTGCCGGGCACAGCACGGGGGCGACAGGGGGGACGGAAACACCCCTTGTTAGGGTCCGGGGCAGCGCCCGTGGAAAAAAATTTTGGTCCTTATTTTCCGGTGGGTGGACCTGCCCATGGTTTTGTGCATGGGTTTGCACATGGTTTTGGGGCATGATGGTTTTCAGCCCCTGGTATTTTATAGATCCGGTCAAGGGAACTACGGTTATGTTCTAATCCAGGGTTAATGGATTGGGGTTTATGTATGCTTCGGCACGAATATATGTGTTGTAACACTAAAAGGAATATAATGAAAAATCAAGCTAGTTATCCCGATTTGGGATCCAGGGGAAAATCTCCGTGTTTATCTGTTTTATGTTTTATGCTCTTGCTATTGTTTATTTTCTATTTTTTAAGATTTGTTTGCAGATAATTTCTGTACAGGGTTAAAACCTACATTTTTGGCCTACCAAATTGACATTTGATATGTGACACATGGCAGGTACATGTCAACATTCAGACACATGGAAAGCTCTGATTGGTCGTAGCAGTTGACATGGAGTGTAACTTGGTAGGTGATGTAGCTATGGTGGGTCCTTCCCTGGGTACCATGCACTAGAGTGAAATTTTGGCTATGAAAGATAAAGTTGGGTTGGTATGACTTAGTGGTGTACACGTGGCAGTGACGAGGTGGTAGAAGGAACACATGGTAGCTCGTTTCTCTTCCACCATGGATTGACGCGGTAGACCAAAATTTCTCGGGGTCTATGCTAAGACTATATTTGGTGATGTTTTGTGTACATTTAGTTTGGCCAAAATGCTAGTTGAAAACCAAGGTTTTTTTCTAGAATAGCGTGAATCCAAAGGATAGACCTTGCGAGCCCATACTAGGATATTGGTCCCTAGGAGGTTAAAACAATTATAAAGCAATGCACTATGTGCTTGGCTTGAGTAATGGAGAAATTCTTGTCATGTAGCAGAACTGGAAATTGATATATCTCGGGTTATAGAGACACCAGGCATCCGAGGATGCGCAAAGAATCCAGGAGCCACCCATGCAAAAAACATTGTTAAGTGTTGAAGATCCATATGCCAAATATAATGAATAGGTGAGCTAGCCATTAGAGATGTGGTCCCAACACTCAAACATATAGGGTGACAATGGAGCCCCTAGAGCTGGAGTTCGTATTAAGTAATCTGGGTAAACAAAATATCTGGTGTCTAATATTATGTTACACTTAATTGGACTCGGATCCATATTTGTTGGAATACTTTTAAAAAAGGCCATATTATGAGGTGTAAGTCTAAAGTGAAGCCCTTGGGTAGTCAAGGATCCATGGAAATAAGACTTATCTACATCATTTGGATTGGATTTCTAGTTGTGAAAATAAAAAGAATAATCTAGGTTTTCTGGATTGTGTGTCAAACTTGCTATGAATTTGTTGACTTAGTTAAGTATAAATAAGCAGAGAAGTTTGAAAGGAGGTAGAAAGAGATTGTGTGATTACGCGTGTGGATGTAGTTGTGATTCTGTAGTGCAAAGAAAAAAAAGTACAAAGAAAATGAATGAAGCCCTATGTGGCCAAAAGTGGAAGAAGTCTGAGAATGAATTCTATGCAAGACATGTGATCAAGGAAGAATTTGAGGATGAATTCAAAATAGATAGGCCAATAATGTATGCAAAACGGAAAGTTGAAAAGTAGAGAGTGATATGTAGAAGAATAAGAGATCTTAAGGAAGAACAATTTGGATCAAGAAATTTGTAAAAGGAAGATTAATTGGAAAGCATGTGGATCTGAGTTTGAAAATGTATGAAAAGGGATCTAATGCTAGTAAATTTCTTCAGGGGATTAGTGTCTCCTTCTAGCTAGTTCTAATAAATAATTTTAGGGGATTGATGTCTCCTTCTGGTTGGTGCCACTAAATCATTTTAGGGGATTTATGTCTCCTTCTGGTTGTTTCCACTAAATTATTTTAGGGAGTTAGTGTCTACAGGAACATTCTTATAAATAATTTTTGTAGTTTTATCCCATAAAGGTTTCTATGTATGTTTGGTGTATTATTACGTTGCTAATGTTATTGATAATGTATATGCATTGAAGTGTTTTTACTTATTAAAATTGGCCATTATATTGATTCACCCTCTTGTCAGTATAGTCATATTTCCAACAGAAAATCCCCTATATGTACATGTAGGATGCAATGTTCATGCATAGAGCGAACCAGTACTACCTCATTAAGGATGGAAAATCCTTCACCATCAATGTGTGCAAGGGAAAGTCCAAAATTTCACTTGTAAGTTCCAACCAACCCAAGAAACTGATGAGTTCTAGTAAGAAATATATTTTATTGTTTTTAAAAGAAAATTAGTCTATATAAGAGTCACTAAGAGACAATTCACCCCTAGAGGGGTGTACTAAGGAATAGAAACAATAATTGGAAGAGTTGTTATAGGCATACATGGGTGTGTTTCAAAAGCCTAAAGGGATACCACCCAAGAGGTAAGGTGGAACACGAGATCCGTCTATTTTTAGACTCCCCATTTCCAAACATTGGGCTATACATAAATTCATTATAGAAGCAAGTGAAACGAAGAAGCAATTGTAATAACTATTATAACTAGGTGTCATTTCTCAAAGTACCCGACCATGTGGGTCATTGATCATCATTGTTTCAAAAAAATATGGGACTTGGCATGTGTGTATTGATTACAAGAAATTAAATAAAATCATGCTTAAGAATAGGTATCCCCTACCTAGGATAGATGATCTATTGGATCAGTTGTAATGAGCCAAATACTTCACCAAGCTAGATTTAATGTATGGATATCACCAAATTCGAGTTAGAGAAGAAGATACTTGAAATACCACCTTGAAAACTAGACAAGGTTTATAATAGTGGTTAGTCATGCCATTTGGCTTATGTAATGCGCCAACTACGTTTATGAGGTTAATGAATGATATACTACAAACTTTATAGATTCATTTGTTATTTTATGTTTGGATGATATAGTAGCATATACAATGCTACTTGGGAGGAGCACATCTCACATTTGAAGCAGGTGCAAGAGACATCAAAGAAGAACTGGTTGCTAAAAAATCTCAAGAAGTGTGAGTTTTCACAGCAATATTTGGTGTATCTAGGGTATGTGATAGGTGGCAGAAAGCTGAAGAGAGATACTACCAAGATGGAGGACATCATGAAGTGTGAGGTGCCTACTAATGCTATTGAGGTTACGAGTTTCATTAGGGAAGCATAGTACTTGAGGAAATTTATAGCTTCATTTTTAGCAGTAGAAGAACCACTCCAGGTCATAACAGTGAGTGGCAATATTTTCTAGTGGGGAAAGGGTAAAACATGGGCATTTGAGGAGTTAAAGAAGAAGATAAGTTAAGAACTGGTTTTGGCATTACCAAAATTGCAACGACCCTTCACAATGGAGATATATGCAAGTAGGTATGTTATTGGAGTAGACTTGATGCAAGGAGGAAAACCTTTATGCTATAATTTTGAAGTATTTCATGAGGCAGTTCTCAAAAACCCTACCTACAACAAGGAGCTCTATGCCATAGTGCAAGCTATGAAGAAGTGGAAACACTATTTGATGAGAAAGAAGATAGTTATCCACACAAATCACTTATCACTACATTACTAATAGGCCCAAAGTATGCTACATCAAACTAGGCATTAAAAGTTGATGGTTTTTCTACAACAATTTCATTTAGTGATCAAGTACAAGAAGAACATCACAAACAAGTTGGCCAACATGCTTTCAAGGCAACTCACATCAAAGATCATAGCTTTGGGAACTCTTATGCACATGGAACCATTCACCCATGATACATAAAAAAAAGCATATTCAGAGGATGGGGACTTCAAGGAGGTGTTTCAATAGTTACATATCTAGAGTCATATGCATGCCGGTGACAAAACAATTGGCTACAATCTCTAGAATGAGTTACTCTACATGTTGGATAAATTATGTGTTCCCAAAGGTGATGAATACAACTAATTAGAGGGGCTCACACCTCCAAGGTTGCAAGGAACTTTGGTGTATGGAAGACAACAACCAACTTGCAAAGGTATGTTTATTGGCCATGGATGCAAGAAGAGTTAGGTAGGTTCGTAAAGGGATGCATAATTTGTTGTACCGGCTAGACTAGTAACATGAAATAATGTCTATATCATCCCTTGCATGCACCCACTCATCCATGGGAAAACATTTCCATGAATTTTGTGAGAGGTTTACTGACAATTGGGAAGGGACATCAATACCCATTTGTGGTAGTTAATAGGTTCAACAATATGTGTGTTCTGATTCCCTGCAAAAATACCATTAGTAGGCAAGAAGTTGTGAACTTGTTCTTTGGAAAAATCTTGGTGCACTTTAGGATATAGAGAAGCATCATTTTAGAAAAGGACACAAGATTTATCAATGCATTTTGGACTACATTGTAGAAGAAGATGGACATGAAGTTGAAGAGGTGTAACACATTACATCTACAAATAGATGGGAAAATAGATTAGTCAAAAGGAATTTCATGTAAAATTTGAGGGGTGCAATCATAAACATTCAAAGACCTGGGATGAAAATTCAGTATATATACAACACTAATATAACAAAGAAATCTACACTTTATTGGTAAGTCCCCATTTGAAACTTGTTTTGGATATTTTCCAACTTCACCTTTGGGTATTGCATATGGAAAATAAGGAGGAGAGAGGGAGGATATTACAGGGGATGCCTTGAGGGAATACAAATTTGTGGAGAAGATCAGACAAATTCATATATAGGTATAAGAGATAGTGCATAAGTCATAGGAAAAATATAAGGGTAGACATGATCAACATAGGATAGAGAAGTCATTCAAGGTGGGAGATAGAGTATGGTTACAATTGAACAAAGAGAGGCTATAAGGTCCTAGTAATGAAAGTGAGGCTCTATGATATGGTCCCTTTGAGATATTATAGAAGGTGGGAGACAATGCTTATATACTTTTTATACCCCCATACTTGCAAATTTACTCAGTGGTGAATGCAGAGAATCTAAAACTCTATGAGCCTTCCATGTTAGATTAGGAAGAGGAATAGGTCCTACCTTTTGTAGAGGATTTGACACCAGATGCTCAAGAAAAGTTGACAAAAGCTACAATTTTGCACAAGAGGTCCAAAACTACAAGATAGGGGCATCATGACCTCTACCAAATTAGGTTGAAAGAACAACTTCCAAGCAAGGCAAGGCCCACGTCCATCATTAATTCTCACTACTGCTTTTAAAACTATTATTGCACATGGTATGAAGGCGATACTTTGAACTAAAAATGGATTCGGTTTGGGAGTTCATGGTTTTCTATGTGGTGATTGCAGTGACAAGGAGAAGAAGAGCCCTGCTTTTGTGGAAGGTAGAATGATGCAGTTTATGAATACATTGTGTGAGGCATGAAGGTGATTCCCCATTTTAGTGAAGCCATGGATCCAAGCTTTAAAGCATGAACATGATGATTGGTTTGTGTATTGGTGTAGGTTTCTAACATAGTTAGTTTTATATGATGAAATTCTTGTAATGTATATATTGAGATTAGCAACCTCATTGTGAAGTTACTTTGTTATAATTTGTTACTCTAACAAATAACAGGTGAAACATGGAGATCCATGGATACCATGAAAATAAGATACTCATGATGAAGACAAAAATGATCATGATGTGGAAAATTGCAAAGGAGGAAGATGATATTCTCGTCATGTATATCATGCATCTCTTATGCTACAATATTTTATGATACATCATGACGAGAATAACAAATATTTTATGAGATACATGGTATACTTAGGAATGATATACATGAATAATATTTTATGAATGATATGATGATATACATGATGAGTTCTAGCTACATGTTTTTCTCCTTGAACTATTTGATGAATGGTGCACCATAAGTCTTGATTGGTAGATGCAGAAAATGTAACTTTGATATGGATACATCCCGTATCCAAACTACTTTCCTAGAGAGTCGACGAGTACAACAATGGAACCCATGTATCTTAGTAGATGGAAGTAGGTCCATAGGATGACCATTCAATTAGTCTTCATAGTTAAATTGATGATAAGCGTTGGAGTACAATACGTTCCCAGTTAATTTCAGGCATTAGTGGTATGATTCGTTTCTAGCTGATACATGATGACAATTCTATAGGTGAATGGAGGAGCATTGTTATAAGCTGGAAACAAGTTTTATTGTTCTCACTTAAAAACCAATATTGGCTGTAGGTTGAATTTTTGGAGTGGAGTGGTGATTTTGTAGTAAAGAGGACAAAAAGGTCTTGGATACAACAAAAAGATATTTGGGGTGTGGTACAAAGAAAACAAGTGATAATATGTGTGGCAAAGACGACAAAGATAGTGTTGAAGCATTATGGCAATTGTGGATATTCAATGGAGCAACAATGGCAAATGTTGGATTATGGTGGACAAATGTAGGTATAATGATATGATTTGGATAAAACAAACTCGTGACCATGTTGTTATGTGAGTCACACCATGTATTGGTAAGCAAGTCTATGTCATGTTTAACTTGATGTCACGGTCCTTGAAAATTTGTAGTAGTTGGCATCTCCATGAGTTGAAGTGTGTTGTATATACCCGTATGTATGTAACACGAAAAGGGCATATCATTATAAATCCTAGAGAGACATGCATACCCCTTTATCATGTATCGGTAATAATGAATTAATAACTTGTCTATTTTAGTTTAATAACCTATATTTTGGAGTTCTTTAACACTTGGAGGAGTGGGCCTTGTGTTGGTTGAATGCTCTATAAGTGAACCATATTGTTGGTTGAATACTTTGGGAGAAAAAGTTTTAAATTTTGGGGGAAGGTTGAATGAATCATGTACATGAAGGGATGCCCTAGTAAATTGATGGTTGGAGTTGTTAGGTACCCATACATTTTGATCGCTGGTTGTTCCACATTTTGATAGCTGGTTGTTCCTTTATATCGATGTCAACAATTTGGTGATGTTTGCATATTCGAGGTATAAAGTGAAAATACCACAATGGAGCAAAGAGAAGTAGACTTTGTAGGTTTAGTGAAGCATTTATAGCATAGGAAAAGACATTGAAGACCTTGCAAATTTGGGTGAATATAACATCAACATCATGTGACCTACCGTGTAGAACACGGATGTTATGGAAAGGGACAACACCACCGAGGAAAGTGGGTCGATACTTCCCACCGTTTTCCTTGTCCGGGGAGGGTACGTTCAGAGCAATTTCTGGGCAGCTGCTGCAACGCGCAGAGTGGAAATAAGTGACCACTTTACCATGTCCCTTCCCTTAAATTAACCCTCGCAACCACATGAATTCATTCACAAGTTCGAGTGGTATTGAATTCTTGTCTTTGATTATGGAGCAAATGAAGATGTCAGTCTGTGCCCCATCAGTAAATCAGATTAGCAGGTTGAAATTGAAGAACACCACTGAAACATCTGTGCTGGTGGGTGTTTATGTTGTATTCCAACTTGCAGTCTTGGGGTCTCTGTTGAACACTTATTCTCACTTTCCCTCTCACAAGAAGAGTTGTGGAAATGGCATTTCCTGGCTTCCTCTGCATGTTTATCTCTCTGCTTTTGTGAGCCTCTCCACCCTTCTTGCTCTGGCCTCCGCATTCGTAACAGAAACCCACCTGGATTTCATACGACGCCAGCAGATCCTCTTTCAAAATGTTTCCGGCGGTCTGATAAGTACAGACGATGAAGGTATAGCAAGGGGGCGCTCTCCATGTTCAGGTTCTCTGAGTTATAAGGCTTATTTTTCGCCTTACAGGCTCGCTCTCTCTGTTTATGTACTTGTCTCCTTTGTCCATCTCTTCAACACATCCAGGCGCTTAGTCTGCTGAAATTCTCGCTCTCTTTCGAATCTTAATCCTGCTCCCTTCTACTGCACACTCAGGATTTTTAATAGGTTTATGAAATTTGCATAAATATAATGTTAGGGTTAGAGATTAAATAAAAGTCGGGGAGCAGTTCTCAAGTATACATGGTTGGTCGGTTTTATCTGTATTGTGTATTGTTGGTTTGTAGTTGGTTGCAGGGGATTGGATCACGAGATTGATGGGAACCAAACTTCTCTACTTAACTATTGGATCTCATTCTCAATACTGTGTTTACTTGACTATTTATAATGGGCAGTTTTCCTTCTCAATACTGTGTTTACTTACTTTGATTATTTATAATGAGCAATTTTCAAGTCTTCCTTGCAAGGGAAGGGATTGGATTATCAGTAAAAACCAAATTTCTCTACTTAATTATTGGACCACATATCACTATTTAATTATGGAACCACATACTCATACTATATTTACTTATAGAAATTAATATGTAATAAATAGCCTTCCTTCTCATACTATATTTACTTATTTAGACATGCTCTTTTCCAAAATCCTCACTTTGCCATCTGCATTGTATCATGGATTATGCTTCTGCATTTACAAGTTTTAAACTCATGTTTTTTTGAGACTGGAATGATTCAAATTCAAGGGAAGCCAGATTGGGTATCCATATATTGTCAATAAGGTTTAGAGTATCTATTTTTATTTTAATAAAAACATTAGAATGATAAGGGTTTTTAGGAGTTTACATCCAATCTTTCGCTTTATGTTTAGTTGGGACTAATATGCATACTTTGAAAACTGGAGATGGATCCCTAATTTTATTAGCAAAACATCATGTACATTAATAAATTAAATGATAAGACACTCTCTATATATAATGTTCATTATTTATAAAAAGAAGCTTCCTTAATTTTATTTAAAAAACATCATGTACATCAATAAATTAAATGGTAACACACTCTGTGTATAATATTCATTTACATTTATATTATTTTAGCATTTTCTGGCTGATTACTTTTCATTGTACATGCAAATAAAAGATTACTTTTCATTCTACATGCATATGGAAAAAAAATAATGAATTTTGTTGATAAAAAATAAAGTATTTCTTTGTAAATATATTTTCATTGGTTTATGAATAAAAATGAGATTCAAAAAATAAAATTTAAATAATATGATTATTAAGAGTAATGAATTTTGTGTAAATATTTTAGGAAAAAATGGATTTTATCTAAATATATTTTTATTGGTTGTGTATATTTATAGTTTACTATGAAGTAGATGTCAAGTTAAATGTTTAATATTTAACAAATTTAATCTAATATTAATATCATTCACTATAAGAGTAGATGTATAAGTTTAAATGTTTAACATTTGTATTTAAGCTCAATTAAAAAAAAATGTTAGGTCTGAGACTTTTGTGATCCATAATGTAGATAAAAGAACTTTCGGATTAATCACATCATTAAGATTAGGTGATTAATCCAAAAGTTATTTTATTTACCAAAAAAAAAAAAAATGTTAAAATTAATAAACAAAAAGTTAAAATTAATAAATAAAAAAGTTAAAGTTAAATTTGGAAAATAATAAAAAGGTAAAGGAAATTCCAATTGGCTCAATTAATAACAAAAAGTTAAAGTTAAAGTCAATTTGTTATATTTTGATTTTGTCATTAATTTGTGAATAGGCTTTGTTACAATACCATGGCTTATCAATATCAAAAAACATAACTAATTTCAAAATCCAAATATTATTTTATAAATAAAGTTAAATTCGGATTGGTTCAATTAATAATAAAAATCAAGGTTCCACAGTCGGATACATTATGTAGTTTAGAATTTCTAGAATCCTATGTAATATGATTGAAGAGCCGACATTTCTGGTGAACACTTCACCCATCTTTAGGAGGAGGAAGCTTAGCGTAAGATAGGAAGAGTGCAGACCATGAAGGATAATAAAAATGATTAAAATAATTAATTAATTAGTGTTTTTATTAACTGTGATAATGGTTATCAATTGAGTCAATCTTGGAAACCCACGGTCCACTTTCTATCTTCTAAATGCCCTTCCTCCAATCCTAATTCTAACCCATCTTAATACTTAATTTTATTAGTAATTTCAAATTAATTTAAATTATTTAATAAAATTAGATCTAATTAATCTATCTTTTATCTTAACGACTAATTCAAATGACTCAAATTTATTTAAATTATTGAATTAGTTATAAATAGGGATTTGCATCACTCAGGGTCCTCTTTGGAACTGCAGTGGCTTTCCATGGTGTAAAGGTCCTATGTTAAGTTGGACCCCGAGTGATATTGACCTTATTCTCTTAGTTGAAACACGGGAGCATGATGAATGTAGGGTCCCTCACCTCAACGATTTCACTCTTTGGTCTGGTTGGATTAAGAAATCCTCTCGGAGGGGTTTTGTTGGTATAGCCTGCTATATAAGGAACACTTTTTCCTCTCACATTCGACTTCATAAAATCGACCACTTCAATCAATACATTTGGATTGAAATCTTTGATTCTACCATTAAGAGGATCTTTCTTGCAATCTGCTATTTCACTCCCATCAACTCTACATCTTATAAGAAGAACAACCTGGATAAGAATTGTCCTTTTAATTCTTTAGAAAAATACATCTTCAACTTGAGAAATGATGGTAATATCCTTTTACTGGGAGACTTTAATGCTAGAATAGCTACTAACCAAGCCATTACATTAAGCAACAACTCTAACCCCGACCCCTTGTGGCTTGATGAAGATAGTAACTTAGCTAATAAATTCAAGAGAAAATATGAAGACATTATCAAGAACTTATTCGACATCGAGCTCCTCAAGCTTTGCAGTTCCCAAGACCTAATTATTTGTAATGGTATTAACAAGTGGTCCCTCTTTGGTCAGATGACATGTTTCCATGTGCTGGGTAGCAGTGTCATGGTTTATGCAATTTCTGACATCCTTGTCCTCAACCATATTACAAACTTTGAGCTTCCTAATGGATTTGAGCCTGACTCTAACCACAAAACTTTGTCTCTATCCCTCAATCTTGCTATGCATATCACCCACATGCAGGAGACCAGTGAAAGGAAAAGACACATTCGCTTCGATAGAAGTAAAACCGAACTCTTCTTAAGGGATGTAGAGAGGGATTTAGGCCCCATGAATTATAATAATAACATTGATCAAATTTATTACCATTTCACTACTATCCTTTCCAACACAATTAGCAAGTTTTCTAATGAGATTTCATTTAAGCAGTCTAATAGAACTTCCAATCCATGGTATGACAAAGGTTGCAAAATGGCTAGGAAAGTGATTAGAGATGCCCCTAATGAAATCATTAAGCTGCAGAATATCAATATATAAAAAAATATCATCAAGAGGAAGAAAAGGTCATATATTAATAAAGTATTATCTTCTCCACCTTTCTAAAGTCTCGCCCAAAAAATTTTGTCGGAATGTTCTTGTCCGTAAAACCAAAGATAACCATTCCATCCCCTTAGAAAACTAGGACAACTATCTTATGAAGTTGTATGACTCTTCGGACACTATGGGAACCACCTAAATCACTCCAATTAAGGAGGATGTATTCTCTCTTGACGACATTGAGTCTGGTATTAATAAGCTCACTAATGGGAAAGCTAAAGATATTGAAGGATACCAAGTTGAGATCCTTAAAAAGGGAAGATCTATCATCATTCCTTATCTCCACAAGCTTCTCAATTTGGCTGTAACGCATGGCTTCCCTCTGCTTTGGATGCAAAGCCTTATTGTACCTAGATTTAAAAATGGGGACAAGAGTGTTCCATCCAACTACAGTACCATTATAGGCTCATTTTGGAGAAGAAGCTTAGCCTTTGGCTTGAAAGTCAGGGAAAAAGAGCTAAAGGACAAGCTGTTTTTATGAGACATCACTCGACTATTGACCTTCTTGTCACTCTTAGAATCATTGTGGAGGAATTTCATAATATTAAAGCCGATCTCTTTTGTTGCTTTGTGGACTTTAGAAAATCTTTCGACACTGTCCCTCAAGATAAAATTTGGGAGAGACTTAAAGAGATCATGGTCCCTCCTGAGCTAAGGATTGTTGTGATCCGTCTCTACGAGACCGTCACTGCCAAGCTTAAGACCAACGAGGGGTAGTCAAAAGACATTAAATGAAATATTGGAGTTAAGCAAGGGTGTCCCCTATCCCCTACCCTTTTTGGCATATACATCGATAAGCTAAAGGAGTGTCTGGAATCTGTGAGGTGAAAAGGCATCGAGCTTGCTGGTGTTCTCATTACTCTTCTCCTCGATGCCGATGATATCGTTCTTCTTGCAAAAATCCATGAGGACCTTGACAAGCAACTCCAGATTCTTCATGACTACTGCTCCAAGATGGGTATGACAATTAATACCGACAAGACTAAAGTCATGATCATTAAATCCAAGAAGATCACCCATGGTCGTGTCATGTATAATAACCAATGCTTAGAGTAGGTTTCTTCTTATAAGTATTTGGGCATTGACTTCCCGCATCATCTCAACTAGAATTATAACATTGAGAAAAATGATTATTGGGGGCTGGAAAGCTTATTATGAGCTTGAAAACAATTGTAAGTCGGTCGATCTTTACATTTGGAGTAAAAAGAGGTTCCACTTTGAGACCCTTGTCACCCCTGTTGTCGTATACAGATGTGAAATTTAGGGTTGCAGTATATCCAAAGAGTCATGGAGGAAGATTGAGATGATTCAAAAGCAATTCGTAACCTACAACCTTAAGATCAAGGGAAATGATCCCTATCCTATTGTCTTGATTGAATTTGGTTTCCCCCCCATTGAAAGTACGACTATGTTTAGATATCTGATGTATAAGAAGAAGCTTGACAACATGCAATAAAAAAGGCTCCCTAGAATTGCTTCTAACTGTAGTCAAGCCTCAAGCGCGGGTGGCATAAGGATGCCCAGGCCAGGCTCAATCATTAGGGAATTAAGGAGGAGATCAGTATGGGAAGCAAAGATAATATAAAAAATACTATTACCTCCAAGTTTAAGGACAAGCTGTGGGAGGATCTAGAGCTGGAAGGTAAAAGGAAGCTAAGATACCATAAGGAAGTGATCAACCCCACCCTTGATAATCAGAATTATCTCTCTGTGTTGTCCAACAATAAGAAAAAAATGAACATCTCTAAGATAACAACTAATTCCCATGAGCTTCAGAGTGAGACCGGGTGGTGGTCTATTCCCAAGACACCTTGGAACGATAGAATCTATCAGATTTGCGATTCTAAGAAAGTGGAAGATGAAAAGCACTTCCTTTTAGACTACCTGAATCTTACTCACATTCGCTCTCAATTCCCTACCATCTACCACACTTCCAATCTTATTGACCTATTAAACCAACCCACCTATAGCGATCTTGGAGCACTTGTTTCCCTTCTCTTTGACAATAGAAACAAGATTTTGAAGAATCAAACTTAGATTCTTTCTCCTCTCTTAAGGTCTGATAGATCGCATTGGTCTTAACGGATGGTAACCATCATCATCATCATCATCAATAATAATAATTATTTATTTATTTATAATCATTTTTCTCTAACGTTTAATTTTTTATTTCCTTCAACTTCATTGAATTTATTAATTAATTATTTTAATTTATCTAATTATTTTAATCATTTTTATTATCCCTCTCTAACGACTAATTTTGATTTATTTTAACTTTGTTGAATTTTTCACGGCTAGAATCTATCTTATTTATACCTTCATGGTATGTACTCTTCCTATCTTATTCTAAGCTTTTAACTTTGTTGAATTTTTCACGGCTAGAATCTATCTTATTTATACCTTCATGGTATGCACTATTCATATCTTATTCTAAGCTTCCTCCTCCTGACGATGGGTGAAGTGTTCACCCAAAACCTAAACTACATAATAATAAAAAGTTAAAATGAAAGTCAATTTATTATATTTTGATTTTGTTATTAACTTGTGAAAAGACTTTGTTAGAGTACCATGGCTTATCAATACCAAAAAACATAACTTATTTCAAAATCAAACTATTTAATTTTATAATATATTTTTAATTAGATTGATCCCTCTAGCCTTTGGTAAATCAGGAGCTAAGATGGATCTATGCTAGTTTATAAATAAAAGTGATTACTAAAAAGATACTTTTTAAAATGATGTTGTTATAATATTAATAAAAAAAAAATGTCTAACCAAGTTTAATGTATATATTTTCCATGTACATTGTGTCTATGAGTATTAAAAATGGTAATAGCATGTGTGGAAAATACATTTATACAAAATAAATAAATAAATTTATTATATTAAAGAAAAGATATCACTAAATAAATTTAATATCATTATGTTAACAACTATGAGAGTCCTCTCCTCGAAGGTGCCTTAGAGTGGGTGTTTCCCCTCGCATTGATATTATGCTAGCTCACACAAAAGAGGGATATGACTCCCACTCTACTTGACACATTATAGCCGACACAAGGTTAATCATCATTTGAATATTTCATGTTGCATATGGAGGCATAAGAGGACTTAGTAAGAGAACTCCATGTAGAGCTAGAAGACAAGATTGACAATATAGAGGACAAGCTAACCATTCTAGCCAAGAGATTAACTAACAACTCTGCCTCCTCAAATGAGGGTAGTGACTAGCCAACACATATTCTTGGATATTCTTCCCAATAGATGAAAACTCCTTCTCCTCAAATGAGGGTAGTGACTAGACATCACAGATGCTTGGAGATTCTTCCCAATAGATGTTATGAGTCATTGGATTTTTTATTGGAGCACTAGTCGTATTTTTTGTCTTCTCATGTGATGTATGTCAAGGTTTGGCACAAACGATATATTTTTATAATTTTCTACATACAAGATGCTCTAGTTAGACGAAGTCTTAACAATCTCAAGACTCTGAACTTATGTTTTTGGTCTAGTTTCCTTTTAGGCAAACCAATGACATAATTTTTTTGGTCTATGTAATCCTCATTTGACATAATGAAAAGTGCCTAACTTAAAAAAAAAACTAATAGAGTTCTCTAACACCAAAAAGAGGAAAAACTAGTACTGAAAATGTCAACTTATCAACATTCCTTAGAACCACTCTTGCTTTTACCATTGATGTTTATGCCATCAATGCCTTTGTAGCAATATATCTAGGTGAGAAGGTAGTTGCAAGAAAATTTCTAATATTTCTTCATCTTCAAAAAATCTTTTCTATTTTTCATCTTCAATTTTTTTTTTTTGCCAAAAAATTTATTTGTGATCCTTATATTTGATTTTTCTAAAAAATGTATTTGTCTTTGTTTTCAGTTAAACTTAACATTCCATCCCTTATCACCTTTGACACATAGACCACCCCCCTACAATAACTTTGTTATTTTAATTTCGTAGAATGGTTGTTACTAATCTTCCTCATGAAAAATGTTAAAAGTGACAAAATCCAGATAAAATTTTCAATAATCAAGATGGATTAAAATAAAGAAAAAGATAATGGTTGGTGTGCCTTATGCATTTTTAGGAAACTCTAAAAAACATAATAATAACAATAAATAATATATATGAAAATATGTAAAGGTGTGTCTTATCCATAATGACATGACTCTTCATATGAACGGGCACCCCACTTAGTATTTATAAGAGGGAGGAGGTGGGGGTGGTGGGGGCACATTTCTATCATTACGTTAATTTATATCTATCAATACATTTATTTCAAATATATGTATTCTTCAATATCAAACATAATATTTTTTGTTTAATACATTTGCGTCAAAGCGTAAGCTTGCTTTGAGCACTCTATTTTTTTTCAAAGTAATAGCATCAAAACTGTGACCTAGCTAGTTAAGGCTAGGAGCATGCTGACAAAAGCGATGGAAGGGTAAGTGCACAACAACCTTTATGACCAAAGATACAACTACATGATTTTTAACTTTAATAACTTAAATATACACTATTAGAGTTGAAATTAGGGAATTAGATTGTACTCATTCCAATTATCAAACTTGATGAGCCCAATATTGCTATTTAATGCCACTACTTCCCCATGTCAGGATTGGGTAATTTGTGCACCTATTGTATTCCTTGGATGTGGTAGCCATTTGCTAGGCTCCCTTTCTTGAATCAAACCCTAATTATCCATCACTTGACACCACCATGGTAGGCCTCTACCCAACCATTAAAAGTTGTTAGGGTAGAAATTTGAATGAAGCATCACCAACATAATGGTTGTGAAATTTGACGAGTTACCATGATTCATGGAGAAGCATGCAAGCTCACGCTAACCTTTTATCTAAAAAATGCATCCCTTCCAAAGAGGCGGGACTTGGTGCACATACTAGCTCTAGAATTAGTGCAGTTATTCGAGTAGTATGGTACCATTGATGAAACTACAATTGATTTAATGAGCCATCCATACTTTCACAATACAAATTAGTTCGAACTTAGACATGCATGGCTTAATCTTTGAGACAAACATATGACTATTAGAAGGATCAACCAGGTAAAACAATGTTGGTGGAGTGCTTAGTGCAACATCTGCATATCCCTAGTTGACATTGCTTATGATTGAGACTAGGATGATATATGATCGTCTTCGAGCCCCCAAATTTTTTTCTTTATTAATGAAGAAATCCTTGGAAAATGCTTTCGAAGTAGTTCATCTTTCATAAATAAATGAAAGTGAAATACGAATGCCTCGTGGAAGTCCCTTATTAATCATTACCCTGGTCTCGAACACCAACACAATAAGACCAGACTGCTATCACATTATTCCATGCTAATGTATTGAGATCCAATTGTGACATCTATTTGGAGTATAAAGAGACAAATCCTAAAGTGGAACCTTGCACAGTGGAAAAGTTTAAAGTATGAATTTTTCACTTGAATATTTTTGGTAGGATTTATGAATAATGCATAAGGATTGGTCATAATGAGAAAGTTTTCAAATAGGAACTTGTCATATCAATATTTTGGGTAGGATTTATGAAGAGTGCATAAGGTTCACCCATAATGAGGAATATAAGCATCCTTCTAAAATAAGTGTCAATGAGACTGTGTCCATGATGCATGAAAGGGCACTCAACTCAAGTGTCTCAATTTAGTCTCTTAGATTTGACTAGTTTTTGACGTCTTTTCGTGATAGGGAAAAGAGTCAACCTCATAGGGAATATTTTTAGGTTCCCTCTACATTTTTATAGACGTGGTACTCCTCTCTATACACACACTCATATTTTCAAAATAACTTAAATATCAAAATGTAAACATTTGACGCATGCAACTAAGTGTGAACAAGGTGTTTTCAAAATTAAAAAAGATAACAAAAATAAACATATTCTTCAATATTCATTCCACGAAATTCATCCATTCACACAACATGAGGGGACACATTTGAAGTAAATTCAGTAGACATAAATAAAAGAATATGGTCTAGATATTAGAGAGCTACAAAATGATTTCAAGCATTTAAATTCATAAGATCATAGGAAAACATTCATGAGATCCCTACTGATTTTTTAAAAGTATTATAACCACAAATGGGACGTTCTCTAGAAAAATCTATCTGCAAGTGTCAAATAATAAGTTTTCAAATCGAATAAAGTTCCTAAAACACTTGAGAAAATCATGATATTTAATGCAAATTTGAAGGCGTTCATCCCTAATGGATTGGGATTAGGCTCCCATGGAACATTTAATATAAGGGTATCTAAAAGAAAGAAAGGAACTTTCAATCAAGGATAGACTTTAAAAACATATAAGACAATTCATAAAGATGGAAGATCAAATACTGGGAAGAAAGTGGGGAATTGCTTCAAAATAAATAAAGAACACACACAAAAGTGTATAAGGGAAAAGTGTGCAATGAATTGATGATGATCTCTTGCAGATGTTGTTGAAGCATGTATATATGTGGCTATTGTTTCTGATCTCAGACCACTTAGCAACTTGTTCATGATTAATGATTTTTTTTAGGGATATTTAAAAACACTCTTTAATGTATTCCTTCGTTGGTGGGACTGTTATATCTTATTTAACCCTTAACAAGAACATCTCTTCCTTCGAGTATTGCACATCTAACCGTAATTGTTCCATCGTAGCCAATGCATCTTCATGTTATTAAAAAATGTGACCAACCATTTCTTGATTTGAGCTTCAGGGAATTCAACGAAGATTTTGAAGTCGACACTATTAGGGTAGTATAATTCATAGTATCACAAGGTGATTGAATATTTTCTCTTAGTCATATGAAATTATAAATAATATTTCATTTTGCAAATTATTTCCAAAAAATATAAATAAAAAAAATGAAAAGAGGGTATTTGAAAAGAAAAAAAGAATAAAAAAGAAAGACAAGAAAAACATAAGAAGAATAAAAATGATGATGAAAGAACCCCATGAAAAAGAAAACAGATGTGAAAGTGATGCAAATTCAAATGCCACTACTAGATAAATGGTTTGTTTTTTAAGAATAAATAGAATGTTGTGTGCAACTTATTTAATATGTCACAACCATAAGTCTTTGTTTCAATCATACAATGTAATCATGGTCAAACAAATTTGAATTTTTGTTAATTAGATTAGAAAAATAAGTTATCCAAACTATTTAATCCTGGCTAAAAATAGTTAGGTAGATGAATAAATTGATCCAATTGTTTAAGCTGGATCAATGAAAGAAATGAGTAGGTATAATTAGATTAGGTGTTTTCCCCTTTCAAAAACAAATAAAACAAGGGTTTGCACATTTAAATGCACCCTTTGTTAGTCAAAATTATGTTTAGTTAGGAGAAAATTGAAGTGAAAAAGGTTGAAAAAGGTGATGGTGCGTGTATTACATTATATATGCTCTTAACCTAAATTTTAAGCGCTTAATAATTTTTATCCAAAGTCTCAACACTTATTATATAGAGGGCATAAGCAACAAAAATGTTTGTCGGATATCATTAAAAGGCACTCATAATCCGATGGTCCAATCCACATGAAGTCAAATCAATGGTTCATAATGCCTTTCGGCCCCCCTGCCCATCCTAACTTTTTCGGTTTGCCCCTCACCGACCCCATGGTAATGTGTCAACTCCACACTATTTCATACCCCTCCCCCCCCATATTCTGCTTACCAGGATGCCCCCCTTTTGAAAACCACCAACCTGCTTGTCTTTCTCGCCAAAGCTTCCCGCGCCCTTACATCCACTCCAATTACAACACCTGGCGTTAACCATTGCACATTGAATTTTCCCAGGATTACCGTTTACGGTTCGTAATGGTTCTGCGCCCCTAAAAAACCTCTATTGTTGCCATAAAAACTTCCCTATTACACCATTTTACACTATTTTCACACATATTTACTCAGTTCAATCACTCCTCCTCATTCCAACTTTTTCTGGCACAATGAAAGCTCCTTAGAGCTGGACAAAGGAACCAGTAAAGCACAGAGAAAAATCCATCCTTATCACCAACAATCAACTGTCAGTGAATTCCCAGCAACCTCACATTGTCACCTTCCTTTTCCTATAGTCTAAATTCTCAAAATGCCTCCAAAGAAGAAAAAAAATGACAATTTAAGAAATCCTATGCTCCCTCTTGCTGTCGAGCTTGACCACATCCCCCTTGCTGACATATAGTACAAGATCACAGAGACAAAGTGTGAATTCGATATGTTCAAATTATATTGTTGGATCGAAGACAATCACTTAGACCAGAGTGATGAAATTAGACTCTGGGAGTCCAATTTACCCCTGTATATTTTTCCTCAGACCCACAATTTCCCTATGTTATTCCATAATTGCCAAGCTTGTTACTTACCCAATCAAAGAGCTATTGTACCCCCAAGTGGAGAAATTTTATTTAGAATTATCCCTGAAACAATCAATCAAATGATGCAAGTCCCTTAAATTGAATCCAACACCCCTTTCTCAGTGGAAGCCTTGAATGATCTATACCAGAAATTAAATTTCTCCAAGAGATCACAAAATTTTGAAATATTTCTACCTGAAAATGCCCAGTTACCCAAGAATAATCCACCCTGTTGTCACACAGAATGTCTAAGCACAACGACAATGGCTCAGATCAGGGGCTATCACCCTGATCCCCAATCTCTATATTTAAGTTTTCTCCTTATAGTAGACTAAGGGGGGTAGACCCTATGGAAATGAAATGAAGGAGAACTAGTTGGGAACCAACCAGTTCGGGAGACACAATTAAATGACCAAATAGTTGTGAAATATCTAGCAAGATTAAATGATTCAATTGAATTTGAAAAAACTGATACCAGTGCCTTATGGAGGAAACTATCCTGCTAAGGAAATTACAACCAAGTATTTGATGAGAAACTGCTATTATGCAATGCTAATGCAAGGAAAATGATTTGAAGGGGCGAGATGAAATAAGCTTCGAAGATGATTGGTGAAGTTAAAAATCCTAAAGTACTTAGGTTATAAATAATCCGATCTAACCACTAAGTGCTTAAGTGAGAGTACCAATTATGAAGATACCATAAGATTACTTAATAAAAAGAGCCACAATAGAGCTCTGAAAAATATCGATCAAAATTACTTGAAAAGATTTCCCAAACATTAATATTCAATAAACATCCAATAATTCAAGTAAATGGAACAAAAGTTAATTAAACAATAAGTGATTTTAATCGATAACAAACATTCCCAAAACTCAGATGCCAATGATCATCAAACCCAACTGAAACATATGATTTTTACTACCACTTAAATCTCAGTAATTATTCATCTAGATATACCATGAAAATTTAGATGCTAAATAAACATTTCATCAAGCAATTTATGGATTAAATGCTATTCTTAAAAATGCAAATCCAAAAATTAAATTTTGTCCTATAGTCAAACCTAGGATATATTCTTCAGCAAGATTTCCGATCTGAAATATAAATTGCAACAGTAATTTAAACCATAGATTAGCAAACAAACGATACTAGCACCAATGCCCAAAATGACTAAAAATAGTAAAAATTATTGAACTTGAAGAAAAATATTTTTTAGGGTTTGATTAAGAGAAATTTCAGATCTAATATTTTTATTTCAGCAGTGAAACAGTGACAGATCAACAAGATAAACTGCCCAAAATAGCTGCCAAATACTTCCAGAAATAGTAAAAATATATTAAAACAATTTCAATTTTAAGGCTTTAAGAGAGTTTGATTCAGTAATTTTCAGAATTGATAAGTTTATAATAACAATAAATTGATAACAGATCAACACACTAAAAATATTGAAAATGATCCCCACAATGTCTAAAAATAGTAAGTTTTGCCGAAAAAATGAAAATTCAAATTTTTTAGACCTTATTTAGGATATGCATAAGAAATGTTCAGATCTGATTTTTCACAATTAGGCAGTAATTATCAGCAAGCTACAAAGTCAGATCTAGGCAAAATTAAAGATGGCCAAATGGCCAAAAATTCTAAAAATGAAGATTTTGCAATTCTAAACAATTTTGACTATATAAAATGTGTTTTTAAGGCCTAATTATTTGTGATTTTCTTGCTGTAATAAAATTTGCAGAAAATAAGGGTTAGAGCTCAAACCCTTAGCCCAAGACTTTGAAGATCCCACTGTTGAAAATTATTGAAATTTTGGGATAACGTTGCCGCTTGAAAATTAGAATTTTGGAGACCAAAATCCTGTAAAAATAGCCTCAAAAGCCTATACGTCCTCAAGGGTCTAGATCTGGCTCAGATCTGAAGATTTCCTTGGTTGATTTTTCAGATCTATTCCTGCAAACAAATATTGAGCTCAGATCTTGCCCTCCAAGGTCTAGATCTGGCTCAGATCTGAAGATTTCTTTGGCTGATTTTTCAGATCTATTCCTGCAAATAAATATTGAGCCCAGATCTTGCCCTCCAAGGTCTAGATCTGGCTCAGATCTGAAGATTTTTTTGGCTAATTTTTCAGATCTATTCCTGCAAACAAATATTGAGCCCAAATCTTGCCCTCTAAGGCCTAGATCTGGCTCAGATCTAAAGATTCCCTTGGTTGATTTTTTAGATCTATTCTTGCACAAGTTAAAAGAGAAAAACCCAATACCTAATATGTACAATAATAGAGAAAAACCTAAAAACCTAAATGTTAGAATTCAAAATTATGTTACAAAACTTCAGATCTACACATGTAAATTACAGATCGATAGCAAATATTTAAATATCTATGCACAAGAGTTACAGATTTGTTAGATATGATGAGCATAAGTATGACTTCGCTCCCAAATTTGAAGATCTGAGGCTCTTACTAGTCAAACCTAACTTTAAATTCAATAAAGTTAAGATAAATTTTGTAATTTAGGCACAGGCCCTAGAAAAACCATGTAAAAAAAGAATTTAAGATAAGCCATGGGAATTAGATCTGGAGGGCTCTTCAGATCTTATTTCCTTGGAAGTCAGATGGTCCAACTGAGGACTTCCCCAAATGTCCAATTCTAAATCCGAAAGATTTTTGCACACTTAAATTTAAATTGTTAAATCAATAGAGAAATAAGATAAAAAATAAAATTTTCAAGCGTTAGAGATAGCTGCTAACTTAATCCAATTAATATTCCTACCCTAAATCCAGTAACCTAAGAAAGATATCTGTGAAATCGATTACTCTACAAGAGCTATTAATCAACAATTCGTTAAAATAATCACCAGCAGAATATAAAGAACAAGTTTACCATAAAATGCTGAAGAGGAACACCACCATCAAAATAAAACCCCAAAGACTTTGTTTGTATTATTCAAAAATATTACAGGAGAGCTTCAAGAAAAAGTACAAGATCAAGATATCGGATCATTGAAAGACTGACAAAAACCTCTAATTTATAAGATAAAAATCTCCAATGGCTAGTTCAGTTGATCCATGTCAAAGTAATCTTGACCGTTTAAAAAGATCTAATCATCTTTTAATCTCGTCTGTCGAAATTATAAATTTTTGAGGAAATTCGAATTTATCATTTAATTCTTTTTTAATTAACTCAAAAATAATATTTTTGAGTTAATTACCTCAAAATTTTGACTTTGACTTAACCACCAAGGCTGAATGGTCCAAAATTTCTCGAAATTCCCAATATTCCCTTAGCCTAAGACCTTTAAAAATTTATTTTTTAGGGACCCACGAATTTTCTCTTTTAAGAATTTTAAATCACCTAGGACTTAAATTAATTAAATTTCTAGCTTAGGATTTTTAATTAATTTGGCCAGAAAAATTAATTAATTGACTGAGAGGGAGATTTAATTATTTTTCCAACTCTCTTTACATAAGATAAATTCATTTTGACACATGAAGCGAAAAAAACCCTTTTGGAATAGACCCTCAAATAGCTACCCAATTCTGCGACTCAAAACATGATCTAGTATACCAAGTAGTTTGTAATAAAATAATCTAGCCAATTAGCTAGGATTATTCCCAAACTTCTTTTACAAAGAATCGATAGAAAACATTAGGACTCACTTAGCATCTTACCGAAAAAATATACCCTAGATTTGGGGTGAGGCTGGAGGGAAAAACTCTGTTGATCACTTGTGTCGAGAAACACAAATGAATCAGTGAGATAAAAAACCTCTAAGATAGAAATCGTCACCAAAATACTAGGCTTACCTAGGTCGTTACATACATTATGGTCTTACTTAGATCATTTACATCATAAACATGCAGAATATGTTTACATCATTTACAAAACTGTCGTCTGATGATGAAATCTGAATGGAGTGAACACCTCAAACATGATGAATCCCATTTGCAAAAATGGGGGTGTACTGCTATGGTGTCATCGACACATAGTGGCCAATGCACCCTATGCCTCATCCATGTTTCCAGACCAAGCCAAACAAATCATCTCCATACTTTCATGCCTGTTAGGCTATTATTCAGATGAATGCATAGATGAACTTATCTAGGTTTTCTCTCTATTTTTTTACACTGATGAAAAACCCTCTATTGTTTTTAATTTTAGCCAATTTCTTGCTGACAACATTCATGAACAATTCCTCAAGTTACAAAGTGAAGGAATGTTTAAATATGATTCAATTCTAGTTTATATGTTCATATATTATTAAGCAGACATGTTCCCATTCACGCTCTAGAATATGGATGAAGAAGGAAATCCACAGTCAGTTATTTTCTAGACTTCCTTGGTAAGGAATAATTTAAAGGAATACACTTTCAAAGAATATATAGATCAGTTTGTTCATCCATCCATATGCTTACTAATCAGCAATGAAGAACCTAGGATCAATGATGAAATTCCGAAGATTTTACATCACAGAGAGAAGGCCAAGATAGGAGACTGGTACTTGTCCCAGATCTACACTGAAATGAGAGTGTATGGGTGTGAGATTCCACCCTACAAGCTGCCCAAATACCTCCCAATGAGATTATTTTCCTTAGAATACATCAGGTAGATGATTAATTCAGATGAAATCCATTTTGTTTCTGCCAAAAATAAATCTCAATTTAGGATAAAAAGTCAAATTGGACCATTTATTTGTAACAATAGGTGAGGAGGCAGACATTCTCTTGAAGCATATGAAGTTTCCATTAAGCTTCACATGGTCATATGACCCCTGTGGCATGATCTTGAAGCTAAGAGTGGAACAAAACACCTCTACCTATGTTCATACACAAAGGCCTGAGATTGAGAAGTACATGAACTAGATTGAGTGGGAAGAGAACACTTTATAGGAAGCAGAAGAGTAGCTTCTGTCTACATCTACTTCACGGACTCCGACACCTCAGGAAAAGAAAGAGAAAATACTAAGAGAAGAGGGCTCCCCCTCAGTCACAAAGGTCTCAGCAAAAGAATAATCTTAAAATAGATTTTCTAAAGGAAGGATAAGGACCAGATACCATAGTACTTAAAGGTCTACATTAAGCATCGTAGGTAGACAATGTATTTACAGGGTCTCCAACAACATCATCGATTTCACAAGGGAATCCAAGCACAACTCAAACATCAGAGCTGATCCAGGGGCAGAAGGAAAAGAGTATCTTTGACAAGTATAAAGAAATAAAGATTAGAAATGATATCCTAAAAACTAATACTTATACTCAATTCTAGAAGAAAAATTCCACTTCTCAGCACATAATGTTATTAGCTTTCGACACAAAGAAGGGAATAATGCAGATGGAATTCTTACAAGCACAGGCCCCCCATCCAAAAACAACAACATATTATAAGAAGACCTATTTTGAATTTGATACAAAGGACATCCATCCCATTGATCAGATGGAGATGCACAAACAGACATGGGAGATGATATGTTTTACCTTGACAAACAATGCAATGAATGCTTCTAGGTTGCAAGTGTCACTCAATAATGTTCAATCTCAGTTGAAGATTGAAAAGATCTCATCTCTAGCAAAGGACAACAAAATCAAATCTTTGGAAGAACTGGTCATCAAAATAGGATATGACTCTGCCAATGTCAAAGCAACAAAAGAACTTATCAAAAATAATAATGTTGACATTGCAACACTCAATAAACAATTAAAATTACCATCCATTGAGGATCCAAAGACTAGGGAAATAGGAGAGACAAAGAGCCAAAAGCAAGACATGCTCAAACTAATTATGGATCAAAATGCACAAATTGGAGATATGGTAGTGGAATTGGATAAACTAGTGAAAGAAAAGGAGCAGAATGCACAATTATGCTTAGTCCCACTAGAGGCTATACCTATTACAACAATACCGCAATCAGGAATGGCTGCCTCAACCACAACAGGGGCTTCTACATCAACAACAACCCTAACTCAAGATTTAGATGCTGCTGGTAAATTGAAAAAGGCTCTGGAGGACATGTCCATACAAGGAGAAGAAATAAAAAGGTTACAAGGACAGATAAAGGCCCTGCAAGATTAGAAAATAAGTATAGAAACTTTACATCTGGGCGAATTACAAAAGTATCAGAGTCTCACACGAATATTACAAGTAGGAAAGGAGTCTGCCATGGCTCAGACCTTAGCCCAAGATAAGGAAAACATATGGATAGATATCCATAAATCCATGAATGATATTTGGTCTTCCATTCAAATTATATTTGATTATAATGAGTTGATTCAAAAGTCCAAGGAAGCAATTGTGCATATCCGAGATAAGCTAGGTGACAAGCCCACCGAAGCCACAAACCTTTTCGGATTTTTGAATTCTAAGAACAAGTATGAACTAAAGGAATTCTAGATTGAAGACATGATTGATACAATACTGGAAGTGAAGAAGGTATTATCCAAAAATAACCTCATGTTGTCGTTGGAAGAAAAATTTCAGGGGCTATAAATTGGTCTCAACAGATTCTTCAACAAGTTTGAAGTGCTAAACAAGAAATTGTTTCCAAGTTTATTTGTAATAAAGGAAAAAATAATCACCCTGGATTATTATAACAAGAAATTGATGGATTTAGCTAAAGATGGTTCTAAATTTGTAGGCATACATGGCAACATTATAGGAAAATCCTTTCTTAAAGCACTGGGAAATGATTTAAATATCCAACATGAGGTCAAGCACATTTTCGTTATTAAACCCACGTTTTCCAATTATATAGAGGTATATTAAATCTACAGGAGGTTACTTAAGTTATCTAATCAAAGGGAATAAAGGTGGGAAAAGTTGTGCGAGTTACTTGAGAGAATAAGTAACTCTATTTTCAGTAACAGGACCAACAACACAACAAGAGTCAGGAGGACAGATCAACAAAAGCCTCCTCTAGAATAGGGCCAACATTCAAACAATTCCAACTTGTCCTATTCTTTTGTAATACAAGATGTAATTTGTTTTAGGAATGCCTAAAATACATCTTGATTTGTCTTGACAAGATTTTTCTTAAAATAATTTTATAAGTACTTCAGATTTCGAGCTATTGAGGGTTGATTTTTTGCATTCCATAAGGCAATTGTACCTTTTTCAAATTTGATGGGTTGATCAGTAATAAAAAGGAGTCTTTCACAGGATTCTTGTGTTGAACTGTTGGTGAAGTGAATCTCTCACTTTATATGTGTTTATTTCTATGTTTTCCATGCTTATGTTTTCATAATTTGAATTATTCTATAGAAATTTGAAGAACACAATTTGTTTCAAAATACACTCTGTTTCTGGTTGTGAATGATTTTAATGTTTTCTTATGAAGTTAAGTTAAATAATTATTAAATTCACTTTGCTTAATGGAACTTCTTTCATTTATTCTCTTACACTTCGTTTAAATTTACATAATCCAGTTAGTTTAGTTACCTTGCCATGGAAAGTCTTTATAAAAATTGAAATAGATCTTTGGATAGGCATCTTCCTGGTAGGCAAGGGCTGGGACCTTGCACTGAGAAAAACAAAACAATCTCAGTCAATCAAACAAACACTGAACTTAATAGCTAGCCTAATATTATTGAGAAAACAAAGCTAAATCTGACCGAAGATCCCTCTCTGGAGTTGGAAGGATTAGATTCCCAAATCCCAAAGTGGTTTTGTAGTTACTTCTGTAATTTCTCTTACAACCTCGAAAATTATGGAGTGATAACAGGCACCTAGTGAGACTTTAATAACTTCCAATTCTTCTTTTAATACATCTTTAGGAATTAACATGGAGTCCCTAATAATTCATGGGCCCTGTAAGTCTTTGACAACTGTGATGGATTTGACGAATAACCATTATTATTTGGACACTTTATGATAACATCCTATAAAAATTTTATTCTTGCATACAAGCCTTCCTTGATTTATTTTATCCTTTTTCCTCTAATGAGGCCTTGCTTGTTTCTTTGGAATTTAATTAGAATATTGATTTTATTAATGAAGGTCAACAAATCATTGTCAAGAAATTGTTGATCATGCTAAAAATATTTCTTCAGATATTCAATGAATGAGTAGATTCTTGAGACATGTTTCTCAAATGTAGAGAAACCACCTATGCTTCTTCAATAATTTTATGTTGCTTATTTATGTTCAAAGTGACATATGATCTAATTCCAGTGAACAATTGGGTTGTTTTTCTTACTTTTTTGGGTGTGCTGAGTGTACTAACTGCAATTTTGGGTGGTTGATAGCCAGAGGAGTCATGAACTAGGGATTGGTGCTAAGAGCTTCTTCGAGTTCATTTTTTTTTAACCTCATACTCTCTACCTCTTGCTTAGTGATAGAGTCATCAAGGGCATTCCTTGTAGCTGGTGAAATTTCAAGAGTCTAGTAGGTCCAACTCCTGAAATATTCACTTCATATTTCCATTAATTAGTGATATTATTATTTCACATGCATACCTTCTCAAATTGTTTCTCCTTAGTAGCCTTATAATAGTGGGTATTGTGCATGGTTAAAGATTGGTCCTCAAAGGTGGATGAGATCAACATGGAACCCCTAAACATTCGTGGGCCCCATAAGTCTTCAAAAATTGTAATGGCTTTGAGGAAGGCATTGCTCCTATATTCATTAATACTTGAACACTCAGTGATAGCATCCTATAGCATTTTTTTCTTGCATACCAAAATTTCTCGATCTATTTAATTCTTTTTCCTCCAAGAAGGCCTTGCTAGTTTCTTTGGTAATTAGTTAGAGTATTGATTTTATTAATGAAAGTCAACAAATTGTTGATCATGATCAAAATATTTCTTTAGATATTCAATGAATGAGGGGATTCTTTGAGATAGATTTCTCAAATGTAGAGAAACCACCTATGCTTCTTCAATAATTTCATGTCACTTATTTATGCTCATTGTGACATAGGATCTAATTCCATGTAACCCCCTCCTCCCACATTTACCCAAGATTACCGATCCACTGCAGTAAACATGTGACGAAGAGTTACTATGATACGATTCAACCTCCTAATCAACTTAAGGAAATGGAATCAACAAAACAAAACCTTAATGACCTTCCTCAGGTGCTACAGAACCCCAAAGGGCTAAAACACCCTTCCAGGTGCCCAAACCTTGAGTTAACTTGCCTTATCACTGATATGGAATCCCATTAGCATGCACAATCATGAATCTATGCCACTATAGGCCTCTAGTCGTATGCATAACCACTGCAAGGGTGCGAATGAAATCTTTTCCATCGAGTTTTTTCCTACTACCGTGCGATTTGAGCCACTTTTTCATGGCTAGACTCTAAGGCACTGCTCATAACTTGATGAAACTTTTCAAAACAATAAATGACACAAATACAAAGCTTCTAACACAAATTGATCAAGGAATTATGAACATGCCCTATGTGTGTTCACATGCTTTATTGTAGAAAAAAAATATCATTGAAGAATCCTAGAACAAACTTGTGTAGGAAGGGTTTAAAAAATCTTGTTCATGAGGCTCTAGAAGGTGGATGGAGCATTATAAATATTGAAAGGGTCATATTTGTAAAAAAAGTCCATTGTTATTTTTTTTTAGGAACATTACAATGATCTTCATACGAGTCATGTTTGTAAAAACAGGTCATCCTTTATTGTGAACTTATTGAGAGCCCAAAAATTAAGGCACATGCACCAAGTTCCTTGCTTATTTGACACCATAATTTGGTGATGAGTAAGATATTTTATTGGGAAATATGAATTTCACAATGATCTTTTATCTTCCAGTTTTTTACGCAAAAGGGTATCGATAAGGATTTACATTTTGTGGTTGAATTCTCGGTATCAGGGGAATGCCATGGTCATGTGCTCCTCGAGAAGGGGGTAAACCATTTGGCATTTTAAATACTTGATGATGTTTGTCAAGAACCCAATGCAAATCTAGGTGGATTTATTATGTTGGATTATCCATAACCCATATGGAATTAAATTGGGAAATATCGTACAATGTCATTTTTTTAATAACTTATCCATATGATGATAAGTGCTTATTTCAAGGGAGCCTGTCCAAAGACCTCAAAGGGCGTGTACATGTCCCTTTTTAGTGAAGCTCATATAGATTTCCTTTGAAATCTATTGTGATCGGTCCCAGCACATGTATCCATGTTTCTCCCAATAATATATCATAACCATACATGTCGATGGAAAATATATGGGTTTTGAGTTGATAGTCTCCTATCTAAAGTTTGACATTTTTACATTTTCCCCACATTTCATCATACCTCCATTGGTGATCATATGATTTGAAATTGTGCACCATGTATTTCTTATACCACTATCACATGAATAAAATTATGAATATTAGCTCTATCAACTAGGAAAGCAAATTTCCAATGTTTGATTTCAACCCATGAATTTCAAGGTTTGTGGTGCCAAAATATTGGATAATGCATATAGTGAGATTAGGGGTTCTTCATGAGGAAATAGGGGTTTGATATCTAGATAATTCTAATTGTTGGTGTTTTCAATCTGTAACTATGGTGTCTCTTTGGTAGTTATGTGTTTGATTAGGCCCCGTGTGACTATATTCATTTCGAATAAATTTTTTTCTTTATAGCTATGACCTAAAGCATATTTTTCATGACAAATCTAGAAGATTCCACATATTTGGCAACATATCATTTCTCTAGAGATAATCTTTGTACTATCATGGGATGAGTAGGAGTTATGCTTAGGGAATTCCTTTGCGGGGAATTAGTGTAGGGAATGAATTCTATTATTTTTATTTATGCATTGATCACAATCTTAGCTTCAAGGTCCCTCTCGGTTGCTTCTAACCATGTAGTAGAACACTACATTTTTATTTGTATTCTAATTTCCTCCAAGTTGAGGCTGTTAATGAAACATTCTTTATGAAAGGAATCTATTTTTATTTATATGAATGGCTAATTACTTAAAGGATGCCCTAAATTTAGTGGCTAAGCCTGTTTGGTGTATCTTGGTAAGCCACCCCATATAGTGCGCATCTCTCTTGAAACATGCATCAATAGATTTAACAAATTAAATCTAAGAGAGGTAGCATGGATAGGATTTTTATGGCATTCATAACATTGCCATCATTCCAAATCTAAATACATGACCCCTACCTTTCTTTCATTATATCACTAGTAATTCCCTACAGGGTGAAATAATGTTCCATCTAGGTGATCCATCTCAATGAGTTAGAACCATCAAATTTATTCAATTCCACTTTAGGATAATGATGTTGTATGTTATAATCCATTGGTCTATTGTTACATGGAATTGAAGAGGGTAAAAAATCAACAATGAAAAAACAATTCTCTCACCTTTTGCCCAAAATACACCCATACCATGCCTAAGAAAAATATTTGATACCACTTTAGTGTAATTAACTCCAAAACATTGGAGAAATCACATAAAATGTAGTACAAGACCTAGGAATACATGATAAACGAGAGAAGAACTCTATGAAAGATCTATTTGATAATAAAATATAGGTAAATAAGTTTGAGTGTCTTTGAGGGGACAAAATCTAAGAGAAATTCTTCAAATACAACAAAAATTCTTGAAATAAAATTACATAACTTTATACTCATATATAGCTATCCATAGAGAATATTAATTACATATGAGCCCACTTATAATGGATTCTACTAACTAATTTTGTCCTTATGAATAAAGATGGCCTTATTTTGTAATGAGTGAATGTTAACATACTATTTATTGGGTCGGCCTACTACATTAATATTGAAGTATTTAAATAAAGCACTTAGGGTAGGAACCTAATAGTAACACTAAGAAATTTCTCTCCTTATTATTGCATTGCTAACAAAAATGTCACTAGAGGAGATCTTAAGATTTGAAATTGTAGATATTATTATTTTGTTTGTTTTCTTTTATAGTAATATAGTTAGGTCAAACACTAGAATATACCGTTTAAATTTCTTTGAATATGTGGTAGCTATTATCCACATATGACAAATAATAACATGGAACCTATCTTTGCTCATCTTAAGCTAATTTTGTTTAGATTCTAAATATATATTTATGCCTTTATATTTCGTAAAAATAGATAATGTTTCTATAAAAAATTAGGTAAGAATAATTGCATTTGATTTTAAAATTATAGATAGTAAAATATTTAATATTTGCATAAATTTGTTCCAAGGTTTATGAGACTTCAAAACCATATAGAATCACTAGGAAAATGTATTTTTTTCTTGTTAGAGTCCTAAAGCTCATAATTCCTACTTTTATTTTCAAGACTATGTTCTAATTGACCATTGTTCTTATCAACAATGTGATTCTATTTTAAATGATAATCGAAATTTAATACAAACACTTGTGAGATTACACTTCTCAAAATGTTTTATTTTTTAATGTCTATAGGAATTGGAAACTAGGTCCATTTTGACTGCTACCACGATAATCCTTAGGTGAACTGTGTTGTCCACAACACTCAACTATGAGTAAGCAACATTTTAGAATCCCAAAACCTCGAGAGAAGTGGTGGTGTCTAAATAAATTGTTTTTTGGATTCCGCTGGTCGCAAGGACTAACTTACATGGATTTTTTTGACCTTTAAATAAGGTACATTAAAGAATAATAACGTGGGAAAAACTATGAGTTTTCATAAACCCGAAGCATGAAAACTACCAGTAACTTGATTGAGTCAAGTTTACCTTAACCACCCTAACAATCCCCCCCTTAAACTTGACTTGGGGATTTTAACTTGGTCCTAATCATTCATCAACCATCTCACCTAAGATCTCACATTCCCCCCCTCAAGCTAGAATACCAACACACAAACCATCCCGATACTTATCTAAGTGGTCCATTCCATAAATTGATGACTCCATGGACCACTGCACTACATGTATGCTTGATGAAAGTCTTAAAGGCCTTACAACAATCTGTGGTCCTATGCAACATGTATGCTTGAATGATAGGTCTTATAACTTGTTGGGGAAAAATGCCTACCTTGGAGCAAATCTCCTAGGATGTTCACACACCACTACTATTATTACACCATTGCAGCTCTCATCACATGTTGGCTCTTTCACTAAATTTCAAACCATTAACTTCATCTCAATTTTCTCGTCTGGATGACCACTCTCTTGGTACATCTTTACTTTGTTGATCTATACCTTGACCTGACCTTCTAACATTATTTACAATCCCTCATTAACACAAATCATGTATGTTTAGTGGACACCGTTATTCTTTGTGAGGGACCCCACAACCTTTTGGCTGCACATACATATTGTCTTCTTAAAAACTCCTCATTCATTAAATTGTTGCTAACATCATCAAACTTCAAGTCCCAACAGGTGTTGAAGTGTTCAAAGCTACAATCAAATTATCCTCGTTGTTTGGCATCGGATACATAAGTAGGATGAATTTTATTTAATTGCCCAAAAAAATTTTAACGGGGGCAAGTTGACTGGTAATCATATTAATTTCATTCAAATGCTCTGCAACTAAAGGACCCTCCATCTTCCAGTTATATAACTTCTTCGTCAAGAAGAATTTATTTGAAGCCATATTCTTCTTATACAAAACATGTAACTTCTTCCATAGCCCTTATGTTGTCTTCTCACCTGTTACATTAATGTAGACACTCTTTGCTAGGCTCTATTGAATTGTAGCAATGGCCTTCTTCTCCAATGACATCCAAGCTTCATATGTCACTGTTGAGGGTTTCTTTGCCACTCCTTCAATTGGCAGATACTAATCCTTCATAATCAAAATATCCTCCACTTGTGATTTCCATAAGGTGAAATTGGCCCCATTCAACTTCTCCATATTGCTTAATGCATTACTCTCCATATCGCCCAACTTATGCCACCTGCAACTCTGATACCGATTGTTAGTATTATGAAACCCCGAGAGAAGTGGTGGTGTCTAAAGACACCATTGTTGGGATCCTATTAGTCACTAAGACCAATTTACATGGAGTCTTTTCACCTTTAGATAGGGTACATTAGATAAAATACTGTAGAAAAAACCATAGATTCTAATAAGCCTAAAGCTTGAAAATTTTTAGTAACTTAACCGAGTCAAATTTACCCTAAACACCCTAACAGAAAAAAATAATTTAAACATAAAACTTTATATTCCCATTTATTTGAACATAAAAACTTATATTCACATTTACTCATACATTTTCATTTTCATGAAATTGACACATAAACCCCATAAAACCACACTTCTCACAATATTATCACCCTACAAAATTGAAACATACCTTTATTTCTTAAATTTAATTATCATAATCTTTGATTTTATTTATATTAATTGTAAGTAATTGTAAAGGATTTTAATGATGTATAAAGACACATTTTACAATCTCTAGATGGAGGAGACTGACAAGACCAGGAGGGATGAAATTTGACGTGAACTTATCCATGCCGACATAACATGTACATAATATATACTTTAAATTTTCTGAAAAACGGTCAAATACTCTGTGAAAATGGATAACAGATTTGTTAAAACTGTCATGTTTTTGAAATTCCATCCCTTCATGAGTGGTTGGGTGAAGATAACATGTTCAATCATCAATATGAGGCAATCGTGTGGAACACGGAAATTAATAATTTATAAGGTTAGCATTTTTGACCAAAATAGCAAGAAAATATTTTATTTTATTTTTTGGAAATCGTTAAATAAAATTTTAAAAGGTTTGGTAATTGGAATATTTGAATGCTTTCTTTTTATGATAAAAATAAATTCAATATCATAAAAAATTTGAAAAATATAACTTAACCTTCAAATATTTCATATTTCTACATAAATATTTCATAATGTTGTCAGAATATCTGAATTATTTTATTATGTTTTTTCAAGACTACGCGGAAATAATGACGAGGAATCGGTGAGAGGCTTTTTCTGGGCAACTGCTGCAACGTGCCGCGTGGAAACAATAGAACACTTTACCATGTTCCTTCCCTGCTGCAACGTGCCGCGTGGAAACAATAGAACATTAATTTGTTAGTGGTATTGACTTCGTGTATGTTCGTTCATGTATATTTGATACGTGATCTTTTTGGGTAATTTTTTAAATTGTATTAAAATAATTTGAGATTTGATATTTCATTTGGATTGAGATTTAATATTTTTTAAAGAAAAAAAATAAAAAAATGTTTATTATATATAGATTTTATCGTAGATTTTTATCATGTTTCTAAGGCTTTATTATGATTGCTCCAAAAGAAGACGCTCTCAAACCTACCTATGAGTTGAGATTAAAGAAAGATAATAGGGTTGAAATGCTCATACGGACATCGATAGTCCTCCCTCCTCCAGGAACGAGGAAAATATTGAACTGCCCGTGGATATATGAGGATCCCTCCGTGAAAAGATAAATTTCAGATGGACTATTTTATTAATATCAAAATCAACACACTAGGGAATCATATCACTTGGAGTGGACGATTTCATAGGTAGTCGGTGGTGGTGGCAGAGTCATACAACGAAAACTGGGAAGTGGGTTTGGGTCAATGCCAAACAATATCAGGGCATTTTAAAAAGGAGATTAGCTCGTCTAAAATGGGAGCAGACAAGGAAAAAAAGGGCTCAAAGAGAGAGTATTGTTCGCAAGAAACAACATTCAAACAAGTCTTCTTCGCAAGCATGTGGCAACAAGTCCAAAGGAAAAGAAAAAGTTAGTGATGATTACGCTCTATATAGTCCCACATCCACACCTCTCACTTGGTCATCTGATCTTTATGTGAAAGAACTCTTAAATGTAAAAGAAAGGTTGAAATAGTAGAAGCTAAAGCGCTGGAAAGAGATTGTACAATCCATATAATAACAGCGGAAAATCAGGCTTTAGCAGAAAGCAACAAAGTTCTGAAGGAACAAGTGTCATTATTGCAGGAAGCTCTCCGAATAGGGAAAACATAATGGCAACGCATGAAAGCGGAGGTGCAAAACATGAAGAAATTTACTGTGGAAAACACAGAGGTGATGAATGCGAAGCCACCCCAGGATAAGGGGAAAGCAGTTGCTCAAATAGACAACAATGAAGAAACATCAAGAGAAGGGAGGAAAGAAGATCCCACAAAACTTTCCAAAACTTGGGCTCAAGTTATTGGCAATTCTGCTAAGAGGGAAGGAGAAACAAACATTCAGGTTAACAACATGCAAGATAGAGAAAGCAAGGAAAGGCTGGATAGAGCAACAAACATAATTATTAAAGGGGTGAAAGAGTATGGGAAAAATGAATGTACTCTTGACCTTGCAAGAGACTTCTTGAAAGACAAACTCCAATGGCAAGGACAAGTATGTCAAGCATGGAGAGTAGGTAAGCTCAACGGTGAGAGAGCCAGGCCCATAAAAGTCATCATGCCCAACTTGCATGATAAGGATATCATTCTAAGAAAGAAGCAACTCTTAAGGGGTTCTCGGTTTTTTATAGAAGAAGATTTAACTGTAAGACAACAAGAGGAAAGGAGAGATGAAATGACAAAAGTTAGGGCAGCAAGAGATGAGGGAAAAAGAGCATGGATTTATAAAGGTAAAGCCGTGATTGCGCAATTTGGACCTCCTTCCAAAACAAGGCAACAAAATGATAACAAAGAAGATGCAGAAAACTCTTTAGCAAGAAATGAGGAAGCAAGGTCATTATGGGCAAGCAGGGACAAAGACTCAATTGTGAGTCTTGCATGTCAAAAAAAATAGCAATCAAGTCTTACCCAGGTTTCCTTAAGATTAGTTTGTTGGAACTGCAGGGGTTACCCATGGAGACGAGGACCTGGGTTAGGGCCTATTACGGAAGGTAGAGACATAATTTGCCTCATAGAAACACATGAGCATGAAGGGTGTAAGACACCTTTGTTTGAAGGGTATTGGAAGATAGCAGTGTGGAACAAGGCAGCAGGGAATGGCAAAGGGCACGAGGGTATCATGGTATTAGTAAGAGAAAAAGAAGGTCGTTTCATTCAGCCAGAAAAAGAAGACCCAAATAAGCAATTTGTTTGGCTTAAAATATCAGAAAATGGAAATCACATTAGAATTGCAGCATGCTATTTTGCGCCGCAAGTTTCAAAAATCTCCAAAAGTAGAGGGCTTGACCACAAAGATCCCTTTGCAGCCCTAAAAACGGATATTGCAATATATTCTCATCTAGGTGAAGTCCTTATAGTGGGGGATTTCAATGCTAGAACTGCAGGTGAACAAGCTAACATTCTTTGTTGTAAAGAAGACAGTGACCCTATTTGGCTTACAGAAGAGAGTAATCATCAGTGGGAATGAATTTCAGAGGATAAAGGCTGCAATCTCTTTGGAGAAAAACTGCTTATGCTATGTGGGGCTTTCGATTTAGTCATTTGTAATGGTTTGACTAGATGGGAAAAGTCCAGTAATTTCACTTGCAATACTTACAATGGAGCAAGTGTAGTAGATTATGTAATTTTCTCGCATATTTTGTGTGAGAAAATGGAGGAAGTGTTGATTGGAGATCATATTTGGGACTTAAAATTAGATCACAAGCCAATCTATTTAAGTTTCTCTTGGACCGGAAAAAAGCAATTAGGGTCGAAAAATCAATGTGTTCAACAAAATCCCCCAAAGGGTAGAATTATTTTGAATCGAGAGAATTGTAATACCTTCAAAATAATGCTAGAGAGGCTCTTCAAGAAGGAGGAAATCACATCTCATGGCCTTCATAGTCACATATTAACACATTTATTTCAAAGCGCACTTGCTGAGTGCAAAAGAGAAAAAATTCAGAAGTCCGAAACAAATTGCTTTCCGGTTAATGCTTGGTTTGACAAGGAATGCAAAAAGGCAAGGAGAATGTGGAAGGAATCAAACACAGATAACATAAAGCTCAAAGCTTACAAGCAGTTAGTAAAAAAGAAAAAAGCTGATTTTATGGTTTCAAGGAGAGAAGAACTAATCTTCCTCGGGAAAAATAACCCCAAATTATTTTGGAAGGAGCTCCAATCGAAAAAGGTGCAAACTGAAAACAACATTACAACTTCTAAATGGTTTGACTATGCAAGACAACTTTATGAGCAGGATCCCAAGGTTGACCCTCCTCCCTTGGTCAACACAGGCACAAAACTCTTCACGGTGCAAGAGGTAGAGATGGGTATCAAGAAGTTGGGCGCTGGAAAAGCAAAAGACTTAGATGAACTCCAAGCAGAGTATCTAAGGTGGGGCTTAAAATTTCTTTCACCTCACATCACAAAAATTTTCAACAACATCTTACAGCAGGGGTTCCCCACAGATTGGACAACTAGTATGGCAATACCTCTTTTCAAGAGTGGTGACGTCAATAATCCCTCCAATTATAGAACCATATTGATAAACCCCTTGTTTGCAAAGTTATTTGGAAGCATGTTGGAAAAGAAAATCAGCAAGTGGGCAGAAGAAAGAGATAAACGTGCTAAAGGGCAAGCAGGTTTTAGACCTAAACATTCCACAGTTGATCATTGTATAACTTTAAGGCACATCATTGAAAAAGGTTGGGAAAATAAGGAAGAAGTTTTTTGTTGCTTTGTTGATTTCAGAAAAGCCTTTGACACGGTTCCTAGGGATAAGCTTTGGGGCAGAATGGAGGAACTCGGGGTTCCCAAGGATTTGAGAGCAGCTGTGCATAGGTTGTATGAAGAGGTGAAAGTCAAAATCAGAACTTCAGTTGGCATTTCTGAAAGTTTTAGAAGCGATATCGGGGTCAAGCAAGGTTGCCCATTGTCTCCTACCCTTTTTGGGTTATATATTGACAAGCTTGAAGAGTGGCTAAACTCGCAAGGGGGTGACGGTATCCATTTGGGCAAGTTCGTTATCAGGCTTCTTTTGTACGCAGATGACCTTATATTGATTGATAATTCGGCTCTTGGTTTGCAAGAGCATTTATATTCCCTTGAGCATTTTTGTAGAAGGGTTGGGATGCAAGTCAATATTAGCAAAACGAAAGTAGTGGTTTTCTCTAACAAAAGAAAGCATAACCAACATAAGTTCTATTTTGAAGGCAGCATTCTGGAAGAAGTTGCAGATTACAAATACCTCGGAATTGACTTCAACAGAAATTTAAGTTGGGATGGTTGTAGAAAGAAAAGAATTTTAGGGGGTTGGAAAACATTTTATGCTCTTCAAAACAGGTGTAGAGAGGCAGAGCTGTGGGACTGGAAAACCACCCTAACTCTTTTTGGGCTTCTAGTGATTCCGGTGATTCTCTACGGTTGTGAACTATGGGCCAGCAGCACAACCAAGGTGCAGTGGAAACAAATTGAGAAAATTCAGAAAAGTTTGATTACAAACAAATTCAAAATTAAAAGTGCAGTTCCTTATGCTATCCTGTTAAGTGAAACAGGGGCTGCTCCTATTGAAGCAATTGCTATGGTTCGAGTCATAAGGTATTTGAAAAAAATTGAGCAAATGGAAGAGGATAGATGGCCTAAGGTTGTGTTTAGTGACAGATTGTGCAAAAGACAGAAGACGTGGATGCGGCAAAATAACAAATGGTTTAGTAAATGGGGTATTTGCTTGAGCATGTGTCCTACAAACAGTGAAGAGATAAAAACTTTTGTTATGGATAAATTCCACAAGCATACTTGGAAGAAAGAGCTAGAGAGAAAGAAGAAGTACTACATAGAAGAGTTTAACTCCACGCATAACCATCAACAAAAGGCATACATAGGGGCTAATATTTCTTGGAGATCTAAAATTCTTCTTGCTCAATTAAGGACTAATTCTCATCAACTCCGTTGTGAAACAGGGCGCTGGAAAAGGCCAAAAGAAATGTGGGAAGAAAGAGTATGTATTTTTTGCTCCTCCGGAAAAGTGGAAATAGAAAAACATTTCATTCTAGAATGTGAGGCCTTCAAGGACACCAAGGAAAAATATGCAGGTATTCTGGCAGCTAATTCTTGGGATAATCTATTCAGCGAAGAGTTTGTCGATAAGCTGGGAGTGCTCATTGTAAAACTTCACAGGAAAAGGGCCGAATATAAGAGTCAGATAGAGAAGCAATCTGTCCCATAGGCTATTTTTAGCCTTGTGGACATTAAAAATTCTTTCTTTATTTCTTTCTTACATATATTATATGGCACAAACATATGACTTAGAGACTTTTTCTTGGTATCGATATATATATGGAAATGGAACATTTCTCTGAAGATTATCGTGTTTACTTGGTTGGTATGGAAGAATAAAATTCTTACATGAGATAATCCTCTGAAAAGAGAATACATGGACCTCGATGTTGCACACTGTGCAAAATTGTATTCTCTCTTGACGATATTGAGTCTGGTATTAATAAGCTCGCTAATGGGAAAGCTAAAGATATTGAAGGATACCAAGTTGAGATCCTTAAAATGGGAAGATCTATCATCATTCCTTATCTCCATAAGCTTCCCAATTTGGCTATAATGCATGGCTTCCCTCTGCTTTGGACGCAAAGCCTTATTGTACCTAGATTTAAAAATGGGGACAAGAGTGTTCCATCCAACTACAGTACCATTATGGGCTCATTTTGGAGAAGAAGCTTAGCCTTTGGCTTGAAAGTCAGAGAAAAAGAGCTAAAGGACAAGCTGGTTTTAAGAGACATCACTCAACTATTGACCATCTTGTCACTCTTAGAATCATTGTGGAGGAATGTCACAATATTAAAGCTAATCTCTTTTGTTGCTTTGTGGACTTTAGAAAAGCTTTCGACACTGTCCCTCAAGATAAAATTTGGGAGAGACTTAAAGAGATCATGGTCCCTCATGGGCTGAGGATTGTTGTGATCTGTCTCTACGAGACCGTCACTGCCAAGCTTAAGACCAACGAGGGGTGGTCTACAGACATTAAATGCAATATTGGAGTTAAGCAAGGGTGTCCCCTATCCCCTACCCTTTTTGGCGTATACATCGATAAGTTAAAGGAGTGTCTGGAATCTGTGGGGTGAAAGGGCATCGAGCTTGTTGGTGTTCTCATTACTCTTCTCCTCTATGCCGATGATATCGTTCTTCTTGCAAAAATCCACGACGACCTTGACAAGCAGCTCTAGATTCTTCATGACTACTGCTCCAACATGGGTACGACAATTAATACCAACAAGAATAAAGTCATGATCATTAAATCCAAGAAGATCACCCATGGTAGTGTCATGTATAATAACCAATGCTTAGAGTAGGTTTCTTCTTATAAGTATTTGGGCATTGACTTCCCTCGTCATCTCAATTAGAATTATAACATTGAGAAAAATGATTATTGGGGGCTGGAAAGCTTATTATGAGCTTGAAACAAATTGTAAATCGGTCGATCTTTACATTTGGAGTAAAAAGAGGTTCCACTTTGAGACCCTTGTCACCTCTGTTGTTGTATACAGATGTGAAATTTGGGGTTGCAGTATATCCAGAGAGTTATGGAGGAAGATTGAGATGATTCAAAAGCAATTCATAACCTACAACCTTAAGATCAAGGGAAATTATCCCTATCCTATCCTCTTGATCAAATCTGGTTTATCCCCCATTGAAAGTACAACTATGTTTAGATATTTGATGTATAAGAAGAAGCTTGACAACATGGAATAAAAAAGGCTCCCTAGAATTGGTTCTAACTGTAGTCAAGCCTCAAGCGCGGGTGGCATAAGGATGCCCAGACCTGGCTCAATCATTGGGGAATTAAGGAGGAGATCAGTATGGGAAGAAAAGATAATATAAAAAATACTATTACCTCCAAGTTTAAGGACACGCTGTGGGAGGATCTGGAGCTGGAAGATAAAAGGAAGCTAAGATACCATAAGGAAGTGTTCAACCCCACCCTTGATAATCGGAATTATCTCTCTGTGTTGTCCAACAATAAGAAAAAAATGAACATCGCTAAGATAACAACTAATTCCCATGAGCTTTGGAGTGAGACCGGGTGGCGGTCTATTCCCAAGACACCTTGGAACGATAGAATCTATCAGATTTGCGATTCTAAGCAAGTGGAAGATGAAAAGCACTTCCTTTTAGACTACCTGAATCTTACTCACATTCGCTCTCAATTCCCTACCATCTACCACACTTCCAATCTTATTGACCTATTAAGCCAACTCACCTATAACGATCTTGGAGCACTTATTTCCCTTCTCTTTGACAATAGAAACAAGATTTTGAAGAATCAAACTTAGATTATTTCTCCTCTCTTAAGGTCTGATAGATCGCATTGGTCTTAACGGATGGTAACCATCATAATCATCATCATCATCAATAATAATAATAATTTATTTATTTTTAATCATTTTTCTCTAACGTTTAATTTTTTATTTCCTTCAACTTCATTGAATTTATTAATTAATTATTTTAATTTATCTAATTATTTTAATCATTTTTATTATCCCTCTCTAACGACTAATTTTGATTTCTTTTAACTTTGTTGAATTTTTCACGGCTAGAATCTATCTTATTTATACCTTCATGGTATGTACTCTTCCTATCTTATTCTAAGCTTTTAACTTTGTTGAATTTTTCACAGCTAGAATCTATCTTATTTATACTTTCATGGTATGCACTATTCATATCTTATTCTAAGCTTCCTCCTCTTGACGATGGGTGAAGTGTTCACCCAAAACCTAAACTACATAATAATAAAAAGTTAAAAATAAAGTCAATTTATTATATTTTGATTTTGTTATTAACTTGTGAAAAGACTTTGTTAGAGTACCATGGCTTATCAATACCAAAAAACATAACTTATTTCAAAATCAAACTATTTAATTTTAATTTAATTTTATAATATATTTTTAATTAGATTGATCCCTCTAGCCTTTGGTAAATCAGGAGCTAAGATGGATCTATGCTAGTTTATAAATAAAAGTGATTACTAAAAAGATACTTTTTAAAATGATGTTGTTATAATATTAATAAAAAAAAAATGTCTAACCAAGTTTAATGTATATATTTTCCATGTACATTGTGTCTATGAGTATTAAAAATGGTAATAGCATGTGTGGAAAATACATTTATACAAAATAAATAAATAAATTTATTATATTAAAGAAAAGATATCACTAAATAAATTTAATATCATTATGTTAACAACTATGAGAGTCCTCTCCTCGAAGGTGCCTTAGAGTGGGTGTTTCCCCTCGCATTGATATTATGCTAGCTCACACAAAAGAGGGATATGACTCCCACTCTACTTGACACATTATAGCCGACACAAGGTTAATCATCATTTGAATATTTCATGTTGCATATGGAGGCATAAGAGGACTTAGTAAGAGAACTCCATGTAGAGCTAGAAGACAAGATTGACAATATAGAGGACAAGCTAACCATTCTAGCCAAGAGATTAACTAACAACTCTGCCTCCTCAAATGAGGGTAGTGACTAGCCAACACATATTCTTGGATATTCTTCCCAATAGATGAAAACTCCTTCTCCTCAAATGAGGGTAGTGACTAGACATCACAGATGCTTGGAGATTCTTCCCAATAGATGTTATGACTCACTGGATTTTTGATTGGAGCACTAGTAGTATTTTTTGTCTTCTCATGTGATGTATGTCAAGGTTTGGCACAACCGATATATTTTTATAATTTTCTACATACAAGATGCTCTAGTTAGATGAAGTCTTAGCAACCTCAAGACTCTGAACTTATGTTTTTGGTCTAGTTTCCTTTTAGGCAAACCAATAACATAATTTTTTTGGTCTATGTAATCCTCATTTGACATAATGCAAAGTGCCTAACTTAAAAAAAAAACTAATAGAGTTCTCTAACACCAAAAAGAGGAAAAACTAGTACTGAAAATGTCAACTATCAACATTCCTTAGAACCACTCTTGCTTTTACCATTGATGTTTATGCCATCAATGCCATTTGTAGAAATATATCTAGGTGAGAAGGTAGTTGCAAGAAAATTTATAATATTTCTTCATCTTCAAAAAATCTTTTCTATTTTTCATCTTCAATTTTTTTTTTTTGCCAAAAAATTTATTTGTGATCCTTATATTTGATTTTTCTAAAAAATGTATTTGTCTTTGTTTTCAGTTAAACTTAACATTCCATCCCTTATCACCTTTGACACATAGACCACCCCCCTACAATAACTTTGTTATTTTAATTTCGTAGAATGGTTGTTACTAATCTTCCTCATGAAAAATGTTAAAAGAGACAAAATCCAAATAAAATTTTCAATAATCAAGATGGATTTAAATAAAGAAAAATATAATGGTTGGTGTGCCTTATGCATTTTTAGGAAACTCCAAAAAACATAATAATAACAATAAATAATATATATGAAAAGATGTAAAGGTGCGTCTTGTCCATAATGACATGACTCTTCATATGAACGGGCACCCCACTTAGTATTTATAAGAGGGAGGAGGTGGGGGTGGTGGGGGCACGTTTCTATCATTCCATTAATTTATATCTATCAATAAATTTATTTCAAATATATGTATTCTTCAATATCAAACATAATATTGTTTGTTTAATACATTTGCATCAAAGCGTAAGCTTGCTTTGAGCACTCTAATTTTTTTCAAAGTAATAGCATCAAAACTGCGACCTAGCTAGTTAAGGCTAGGAGCATGCTGACAAAAGCGATGGAAGGGTAAGTGCACAACAACCTTTATGACCAAAGATACAACTACATGATTTAACTTCAATAACTTAAATATACACTATTAGAGCTGAAATTAGGGAATTAGATTGTACTCATTCCAATTATCAAACTTGATGAGCCCAATATTGCTATTTAATGCCACTACTTCCCCATGTCAGGATTGGGTAATTTGTGCACCTATTGTATTCCTTGGACGTGGTAGCCATTTCTTAGGCTCCCTTTCTTGAATCGAACCCTAATTATCCATCACTTGACACCACCGTATGGTAGGCCTCTACCCTACCATTAAATGTTGTTAGGGTAGAAATTTGAATGAAGCATCACCAACATAGTGGTTGTGAAATTTGATGAGTTATCATGATTCATGGAGAAGCAGGTAAGCTCACGCTAACCTTTTATCTTAAAAATTCATCCCTTCCAAAGAGCTGGGACTTGGTGCACATACTAGCTCTAGAATTAGTGCAGTTATTCGAGTAGTATGGTACCATTGATGAAACTACAATTGATTTAATGAGCCATCCATACTTTCACAATACAAATTAGTTCGAACTTAGACATGCATGGCTTAATCTTTGAGACAAACATATGACTATTAGAAAGATCAACCAGGTAAAACGATGTTGGTGGAGTGCTTAGTGCAACATCTGCATATCCCTAGTTGACATTGCTTATGATTGAGACTAGGACGATATCTGATTGTCTTCGAGCCCCCAAATTTTGTTCTTTATTAATGAAGAAATCCTTGGAAAATGCTTTCGAAGTAGTTCATCTTTCATAAATAAATGAAAGTGAAATACGAATGCCCCGTGGAAGTCCCTTATTAATCATTACCTTGGTCTCGAAGACCAACACAATAAGACCAGACTGCTATCACATTATTCCATGCTATTGTATTGAGATCCAATTGTGACATCTATTTGGAGTATAAAGAGACAAATCCTAAAGTGGAACCTTGCACAGTGGAAAAGTTTAAAGTATGAATTTTTCACTTGAATATTTTTGGTAGGATTTATGAATAATGCATAAGGATTGGTCATAATGAGAAAGTTTTCAAATAGGAACTTGTCATATCAATATTTTGGGTAGGATTTATGAAGAGTGCATAAGGTTCACCCATAATGAGGAATATAAGCATCCTTCTAAAATAAGTGTTAATGAGAAGGTGTCCATGATGCATGAAAGGGCACTCAACTCAAGTGTCTCAATTTAGTCTCTTAGATTTGACTAGTTTTTGATGTCTTTTCCTGATAGGGAAAAGAGTCAACCTCATAGGGAATATTTTTAGGTTCCCTCTAAATTTTTATAGACATGGTACTCCTCTTTATACACACACTCATATTTTCAAAATAATTTAAATATCAAAATGTAAATATTTGACGCATGCAACTAAGAGTGAACAAGGTGTTTTCAAAATTAAAAAAGATAACAAAAATAAACATATTCTTCAATATTCATTCCACAAAATTCATCCATTCACACAACATGAGGGGAAACATTTGAAGTAAATTCAATAGACATAAATAAAAGAATATGGTCCAGATTTTAGAGAGCTACAAAATGATTTCAAGCATTTAAATTCATAAGATCATAGGAAAACATTCATGAGATCCCTACTGATTTTTTAAAAGTATTATAACCACAAATGGGACGTTCTCTAGCAAAATCTATCTGCAAGTGTCAAATAATAAGTTTTCAAATCGAATAAAGTTCCTAAAACACTTGAGAAAATCATGATATTTAATGCAAATTTGAAGGCGTTCATCCCTAATGGATTGGGATTAGGCTCCCATGGAACATTTAATATAAGGGTATCTAAAAGAAAGAAAGGAACTTTCAATCAAGGATAGACTTTAAAAACATATAAGACAATTCATAAAGATGGAAGATCAAATACTGGGAAGAAAGTGGGGAATTGCTTCAAAATAAATAAAGAACACACACAAAAGTGTATAAGGGAAAAGTGTGCAATGAATTGATGATGATCTCTTGCAGATGTTGTTGAAGCATGTATATATGTGGCTATTGTTTCTGATCTCAGACCACTTAGCAACTTGTTCATGATTAATGATTTTTTTTAGGGATATTTAAAAACACTCTTTAATGTATTCCTTCGTTGGTGGGACTGTTATATCTTATTTAACCCTTAACAAGAACATCTCTTCCTTCGAGTATTGCACATCTAACCGTAATTGTTCCATCGTAGCCAATGCATCTTCATGTTATTAAAAAATGTGACCAACCATTTCTTGATTTGAGCTTTAGGGAATTCAGCGAAGATTTTGAAGTCGACACTATTAGGGTCCTATAATTCATAGTATCACAAGGTGATTGAATATTTTCTCTCAATAATATGAAATTGTAAATAATATTTCATTTTGAAAATTACTTCCAAAAAATATAAATAAAAAAAATGAAAAGAGGGTATTTGAAAAGAAAAAAAGAATATAAAAGAAAGACAAGAAAAACTTAAGAAGAATAAAAATGATGATGAAAGAAACCCATGAAAAAGAAAACAGATGTGAAAGTGATGCAAATTCAAATGCCACTACTAGATAAATGGTTTGTTTTTTAAGAATAAATAGAATGTTGTGTGCAACTTATTTAATATGCCACAACCACAAGTCTTTCTTTCAATCATACAATGTAATCATGGTCAAACAAATTTGAATTTTTATTAATTAGATTAGAAAAATAAGTTAGCCAAACTATTTAATCTTGGCTAAAAATAGTTAGGTAGATGAATAAATTGATCCAATTGTTTAAGTTGGATCAATGAAATAAATGAGTAGGTAGAATTAGATTAGGTGTTTTCCCCTTTCAAAGAAAAATAAAACAAGGGTTTGCACATTTAAATGTGTTGGAAATATTGTCATTGATGGCAATGGAAAAGACAGGAGCACAAAGGAACAATAGTTAAGCGGAAAAGGTAGAAAGGCAACAAAGACATCAGAGGAAACAGAGGCAACAAAGGCAGCAGGAGACATACGAGGAATTAGAAGCAGAGTAGTGAGGGTGAAAGGGCCAGTGATTGAAAATCAGGCCAGTAACAATTGTAATTTGGTTTGGTATATATGAAGAATCTGGATACTGAGATATAGGTGCATCAATTCATTGAACTCTGTGATAGGGTTTTTAGATGATGTTCTACTTCTAAATGAGAAATCAATATAAGTGTTGTAGACATATCTAAATGGAATTGAATAAATATATATATACACCTGGAGAGATTGAGTAATTGTGCAAGTGACTAAGCTCAATCAACCTTGGATCAAAGAAAGTGTAAATTGATTGTGGAATCTACAGGAATGGAACCGTAGTTCCATACAAAACCCAAGTTAAAGGGTTGACGAATAGTTAAGTCAAATCATGAGTCGATCTGCAGAAGAAAATGCGCAAGGAGGGGGCGATGTTGCAATCATGTGAAAGAATCTGGCTTTCATTTATGTAAAGGAATTACACCTACGGAAGGTTATAAGGGACTGTAGTCAATGGAGTAATGAAACCAAATGGAATTGTCCGAAGAAATAACAATTGTACACCGGAATCCTGAATAGCAGAGACACAAGGTCTGAGCAAACGCTTAAAGGGAATCACACAGTTGATGAGTCTCGAAGGCACCGAGTGGTATGAAGTTGAGTGGAACTTCATAAGGCATGAAGCCGTCAATAAATCAAATGTGAAATGGAATCGTGAGGTAACTAGTGTTAAGTGAATATGAGTTAATGAACAGAGTTAAGTTGGACGGAACCACGAGTCAAAACGGAACTGGGAGCGACACACAAAAAAGGTGGATTTAGAAAACAGTTATGGTTTTCGCATAATTTAAAAACAGTAAGTGGTTTGTTGGAAAAAAACGTGATACGTTTCAGCGTTTGACACGTCACATAATAGTGGTATTCAAATACCACGAGTTTCGCGTAAATTTTGAAGACTAACCCTTGTGCATGTTAATTGCGCGATATTTCGCGATTACCGTCAGATTTGGGGTTGGAGCGCGATAAGTTATTCGCCGTCGGATGTGCAAGGTATGTTAACTGAACAGTGGGACCGAGCGGACCTTAAGGTTTATTGGGTTTTGTTATAAATCAAGTCGAGATTTAATAAGGCTGAAATGTATAAATGAAATGTGATGTCGGAAATTATAGCCAAGGTAAGAACCTTAAGCGATGTGAATGCCATTTGCTGTTAGGTCAATATATGCTGGAACCAATGTATAACATAGTTTGATATGCGGGCTAATAAAGATTGTGGACTCAAACATTCATATTCTGCTGGAGTTTGGTTTCAAATCGAAGGTTTATATGTGACATTTAATTGTTAATGGGTTAAACTTTGTAAAGGCCAGAACAGTAAATTATGTTGATGCCTTAGGTGAAAGCAGGGTCGAACTTTTAAACGGTGAATTACCCATGTGATTGAAATGTGGGGCCCAGACTTTAATATATAACGGTGGTTGATATTTTAACCATAGCCCGAGGTGTATGAAGCGCTATGGTCAGAAGCTCATGTGTGGATACGCTGGCTAAGCCAAAGGCTAAGCTTTGTAAGTTAGTTAAGCTGTGGAATTACATTGATAAAGCGTTGGTTTAACAAAGTCAAAATTAATATGAATAAAGTGTTCATAAAGCTGTGGGGCCGTATTACTTATTTGATAACTGGGTTTTATCAAAGAGTAAAATGAAGTTGTGGCAGTGAATGATTCTATGGTTTATTGGTTTATAAGCCTTAGAGTTAAAGTTGAAAAAACAAATTATTATAACCATTGGATGTAATTTATTAAAGCCTGAGTTACAATATAATGCCGAAAGTTAATTAATCCAAAGGTTTTATGATAAGACTATTAAAAAGTGCTTTCATGTGGAAATGAATTAAAGGTGGAGACTTTGGATTAAGTGGGTTCCTACGTTTGGTTTCATAATCAGAAATTGAAGAAAAGTGCCTCCGCGTCAATGTTGTGAAATTTACAGATTGTGAATTTATTTGGGCAGGAATTTGCATGCATTTTATATGCAGCTTTGAGATTTGGGAATGTGTGTATGAGTTATAACATGATTTTAACATAGTGATGGAAAAAGAAAAGCTTCAGCATTGATACAGCTGGCAGATTTAGAACATAAATCAGAAATGCATTTTTATATACACAGTGAACTTGGAGAATGTGAGTCTGACAGGGGTACATGCATAGAAAGCAGGAGAGTAAGCAGAAACTGAAAAGGCCAGTGAAAGCAACAGAAAATACAAGCACACAGTGAGCCAAGAACTGAAAGGGTTGAATAAGATATATCAGATGCAAATGCAAATGTAAATGTTTTAATTGATTTTATATTGTTTGTGATGCAAAGGCAAGTCTCTGGAGGCAAAGAAATATCCCACTGTAATGTTGAAATGTATATCTATTGTTATATGTTTTTCTAAATATGCTAGGAAAGAAATGAGAAGGTGGAAGTCAAAGAGTCATGGCTGTTCACTTTGAATTCCGTGTGGAATACAAATAGTTAAGAGGTGAACTCTATAAATGATATCACATAGATATGCATAGAGAGGTTAGAGAATGGAGAATTGAGGAAGAGAGGGTAATAAGAATAAGGAGTAGATAGAGAAGCTGTGAAGACTCATAGATGATATAAGGAAATTATGAAGGCTAGTGGATAGCAGTGAAGAAGGAACATAACAGAGCTGATATCCAGGTAAATCAGCAAGTGTATTATTTTGAAAGAGTGAGGAAGTTGGTGCTTCCACATCAATTTGTAGCTTGATAGATGTTAGTGGTAGCTGGCTAAGGTAGGAGCCTCCTGTAGGTTGTAGCTTGCAGAAAATAGATGGGAATTGGAACTTCCTTGCAAGTTGTAGCTTGCAGAATTGAGGTAGGAGCCTCCTGTAGGTTGGTGCCTAAAGAAAATCAGTGGTGAGAGGGAGTTGGAGCTTGCCTTTGCATCACAACAATAATAAGATTTGGTTTTCTCCCTTATGGGTTTCCATTTATATCTGTTGTCTATATGCATGATGATTATGTGTTGATACTCTGTATTTATTCTGCTTAATACCTGTTGCTCATTTATTAAGATTGATGTTCCATTGTATATTAATTTGATCAAAAAATACTAATGTGAATGAGTACAAAAGAAAGTTTAATAAGAACATGACTGCATTAAATTGATTCACCCCCCCCTCTCAGTTTAACCAAGGGTCCAACAATTGGTATCAGAGCAGGTTCCTTCTGTATCAGTTTAACAACTAGAGGGAGATCCTAGGTCCCCAAGATGGCTAGTCAAGAAGGATGCTCGAAAAATAAATCACCTTTGTTCACCGGTACAAAATATGCCTTCTGGAAAATAAGAATGAGGACGTACATAATGTCTCTAGGAATAAAATTTTGGGCTGCTGTGGAATTGGGATATGCCCCAAAGGAGACTGACTTAGAGAAAGATGCCAAAAAAGACTTTGTAGCTAATGCAAAAGCCATGAATGCACTCTTAAGTGGACTGTGTGAGGTAGAATTGATCAAAGTAATGCACAACAAGACTGCCAAAGAAATATGGGATACTCTAGAAAACATCCATGAGGGAGACAAAAAGGTGAAGATATCCAAACTTCAAGTCTATAGAGCTCAGTTTGAAAATATAAAAATGAATGATGATGAAGACATTGCCAGCTTCTTTTTACGGGTTGCTGAAATTGTGAATAACATGAAAGCTCTAGGAGAAACCATAAAAAAATGTGTAATTATTCAAAAGATTCTAAGATCTTTACCATCCAACTTTTATCCCAAGGTTTCTGCCATAGAAGAAACAACTGATTGGGAAACTTTGACCATGAACCAATTACTTGGAAACTTAACAGCCTATGAGATGAGACTGCCACAGAGGAAGTCAAAATGTGAGGGAGGAAGCCTTTAAGACAGAGAAGAAGAAAGAAGAAAAATAAGATATATGCTCTTGCTCTGATGAAGAAGAGGCCAAATTTATCAGAAAATTGGATAGAGGCTCAGGAAAATATAAAGGTAAACTTCCATTTAAATGCTTTAACTATGGAAGAGTTGGACACTATGCTTCTAATTGTCCTCATAAGAAGACAAAGAATCAGACTCAAGAACCAAAGAAAACCATGTCAAATAACTGGCAGAAAGGGAAGAGATTCAGGAGAAAATCATTTTATGCTTAGCAAGATAGCAGTGCTTCTGAAGACTCAAATGAATCCTCAAGTGAAGAAGGAACCTTTGAATTTGTATTGATGGCCAAAGAAGAGCTTGAAGGTTTCCTTCTAGAAGATGAGGAAGAAGGTGAAGTTGATCTTCAGGGGGAGCTAAGAAGTGCCCTAGAGGAAATAGACAGACTTAAACTAAAGTGCAGAAAACAGAAAGACATTCTCCTAAAATATGTAAGAGACGAACAAAATTTAAAAGACCTCATCTAGTTGAAAGTAGAGCTTAAAGAAGCCAAGAAGGTAGAATACACTCTACTTAATAAAATTGAGGATAAAATTCAGAAGCAAGAAAAATTGGAAGAAGAAGTAGTATACTTGAGGAAGAAATTAGAAAACACCCAAAGGAAATTGTCAATAAACATTTCTCAAATGACAAGCTCTGATAAGTTGAATAACATACTAGCTTCTCAAAGATCTCCACTAATAAAAACTGGAATAGGTTATGAAGGAGAAACAAGTAAAGCCAAAGAAAAAGATAACAGGAATATCATTTTTGTAAAAGTTGTTAAGGAAAATGAAGCAGATCAGAAGGTTCCTACAGAAGTAGAAGCCTACAATGAAGTAAACAAAAACAAGAAGGAACCTCAAATGACAGAGAACGAAATAAATAAACAGTCAACTAAAAAAGGCCCATATACTCCTGAATATATAAAATTTGGAAGCTATCAAAGGAGATTCTTCCCCCCTAAGAAAAATGTCACTTGTTATGCCTACCACAAATTGGGACATATTGCTGCATGCTTTAATACAAGGAGAATCGATTCGAACCAGCAAAGGATGCAAAAAATGAAAGGACTACCTCAAGCAAACAAATGGAGAATACAACCCTTCATCAGGTATGTTAATTGTTTTTATGGGTATTGTTTTTACTATAAGGAATTCGGCCATAAAGCCAAGGAGTGCAGAACATATGGACAAAGACTGATGTTCAAAACCTCAAGGAGATTTATGAATAATGGAGAATTTACTCGTACTCATAATCTGCTAAAAACATGATTAAATGTTGTGTATGCCATAAAATCAGACATATGTCTTCCCAATGTCCTCTCAAAGAATGTGGTCCATCTTCCCAGAAAAGGTGCCAAACAAATATCTGCCTGTAGTGGAAAAAGAAGCTGAATAAGTGCGACCTGGCTCTAATAGCCCAAGATCAGAAAAGCCAATGGTATTTGGACAGTGGATGCTCAAAGCATATGACTGGAGATAGAAGAAAGTTTATAACCTTTGATGAAAATAAATTTGGAAATGTAACTTTCGGCAATGATAAAGCAGGGAAAATCAAAGGAAAAGGCTCAGTCAGTCTGGATAATGGAAGAGGAAAGGCCCAAGATATACTATTTGTGGATGGGATGAAAGAAAATATGCTTAGTGTCAGTCAAATGTGTGATAAAGGATGTGAGGTTATTTTTAGAGCACAATACTGTGAAGTAAGATCAAGCACCACAGGAAAGACCTTGATCAAAGGTATTCGAACAGAAAGTAATGTCTATATAGTGAAAGAAGAGAATGAAGCATGCCACCTAAGCAAAATTGATGAGTCATGGTTATGGCATAGAAGATTGGGACACCTTAACTTTGACCATATCATCAGTCCGAGCAAGAAGAAAGCAGTTAGAGATATGCCAGCAATAAAGAAGCCTTCAAATACCATATGTAAATCTTGCCAATTGGGCAAACAGACCCGCACATCTTTTAAGACCAAAGATGAACTATCAACAAGTAGGCCACTTCAGCTTGTACACATGGACCTGTGTAGACCTTCAAGAACTAAAGCACCAAGTGGAGAATCTTATTTCATGCTGATAATAGATGATTTTTCCAAAATGACATGAGTAGCATTTCTCAAATATAAATCTGAAGCACTTGCAAAATTCAAGATATTCAAGGCATTCACAGAAAATCAAACAGGATGCAAGCTAAAATGCATCAGATCAGACAGAGGAGGTGAATTCACAGACTATGATTTTGCAGACCTATGCAATGAACATGGGATAAAACAACAGTTTACAATTGCAGGTACACCTCAATAGAATGGAGTGGCAGAGAGACAAAACAGGTCAGTACAACATATAGCCATAGCCATGATGCAAGAAAGTAACATTCCCCAAACCTTCTGGGCAAAAGCAGTACACACAACTGTGCACATTCTTAACAAATCTCATTTAAGACCAAACAGTGACAAGACTCCTTACGAATTATGGCATGGTAAACCAGCCTTAATCAAGCACTATAGAGTCTTTGGAAGCAGGTGTTTCATTAAAAATAATGACGAAAAATTGGGGAAGTTTGATGGAAGAGCTGATGAAGGAATATTTTTAGGATATGCATCCAAAAGTAAGGGTTACAGGTGCTACAACAAAACACTGCACAAAATTGTGGAAAGCATTGATGTAAGATTTGATGAAGGGCTACCAAACAAAACAAGAAGTACAAGATGCAAAAATCCTCTAGAAGATCATGAAGAAGAGAACCAAGATAATGATGAACTGAGCAAGACTAAAGAAGATGTTGAATTAAACTCAAAAGGTCCCTCAAGACACACTCAAAAGAATCATCCAAAAGACCAAATCATTTGGGACAAGAGTGTGGGAGTCCAGACAAGAAGACAGCTTGCTGAACAGACTGAAGAAGTACACCTAGCCATGCTATCTCAAATAGAGCCAAATAAGTTCAAAGAAGCCAGCAAAGACAAAAACTGGGTAAATGCTATGAATGAAGAACTGGACCAAATTGAGAAAAACAATACCTGGGAATTAATTCCAAGACCCACTGGGAAAAACTTCATTGGCACAAAATGGATATTTAAGAGTAAGATGAATGAAAAAGGGCAGGTAATCAGAAATAAAGCTAGACTTGTATGCAAGGGATATTCACAAATTGAAGGTCTTGATTATGATGAAACATTTGCCCCTGTATCCAGAATGGAAGCTATCAGAATGTTTTTGGCCTTTGCATGCTACCATGACTTCAAGGTATATCAAATGGATGTGAAGTCTGCCTTCCTGAATGGATATTTAGAGGAATAAGTCTACATGGAACAACCTGAAGGATTCTCGTTAACAGATAAACTAGACTATGTGTGCAGATTAAAGAAAGCCTTATATGGGCTGAAACAAGCTCCTTGTGCATGGTATTCAAGGCTGGACAAATACTTGCAAAAACAAGGTTTCAAGAAAGGAGGAGTAGACAACAATTTTTACATAAAGGCTAATGAAAATGAACTCTTAATTATAGTAGTGTATGTAGATGACATCAAGTTTGGAAGCAACAAAGATGAGTTAGCAAAAGGATTTACTGAAGAAATGAAATCAGAATTTGAGATGTCTATGATTTTAGATCTCACCTTCTATTTAGGACTTAAAATTCAACAAAATAACACACGAACATTCATCTCACAAGAAAAATACTTAAGAGAGATGTTGAAAAGGTTCCAAATGGAAGGCTGCAAACCTGGATGAACTCCCATAAACATTGGAAGCAAGCTATGTGCCGATGATGGATCTGCAGATATATATCAAAGACTTTACAGATCCATGGTAGGAAGTCTGCTATACCTAATAGCTTCTAGACCAGACATTGTGCTGGCAGTAGGACTTGTGGTAAGATATCAAGTAGCACCAAAACAAAATCACTTACTAGAAATCAAGAGAATATTCAGATATCTACAAGGAACTGCACATTATGGGCTATGGTATCCAAAAAGCAAAAGCTTCACTTTGATAGCATATATAGATGCAGATTGGTCTAGATGCATGGATGACAGGAAAAGCACAAGTGGAGGTGCATTCTGTTTGGGAAAACATCTGGTGGCATGGCTAAAAAAGAAGAAAACTTCTATCTCTCTATCTACAACAGAAGCGGAATACATTGCAGCAGCAGCATGTTGCACATAAGTATTGTGGATGAAACAAACTCTCCAAGACACGAAGGTAAGCATGAATGATCCCATTTCAATCAAATGTGACAATACAATTGCAATAAGTTTATCAAAAATCCTGTATTTCACTAAAAAACAAAGCACATCCCTATTAAGTACCATTTACTCAGAGAACAAGTAGCACAAAAAGTAGTAAAGTTGGAATATGTACCAACAAAGGAACAAACAACAGACATATTCACAAAACCTCTTGCTAAAGAACCATTCGAATATCTAAGAGACAAACTAGGGGTAGTGTCTGCAGATGCTACTCTCTGACATAAAAAGAAAGCATCATTCCAGGGGGAGATCAGAAAAGAAGGCATCATTCCATGGGGAGATCAGTCAACAAATTTTGTCACAAAAGAACCAGAGAAAGTGAGCAGTACATGGAACAGGTCCTCAAGATCAGATTATTATGGACAAGATTTGGAAACCACACTAAGAAATGTGAAAACCTTTGCCATTGATGTCAAACGGGGAGGAAAAGCAAGTAACAGAAGAAAGGATCTTCTAAAAGGAAAGCAGAGGAAGTGTATTGATATAAATGCCAAAGGGGGAGACTATTGGAAATATTTTCATTGATGGCAATGGAGAAGACAAGAGCACAAAGGAACAATAGTTAAGCAGCAAAGGTAGAAAGGCAGCAAAGACTGTTGAGAATGCAGCAAGATGATGGAGCTTAGTGAAATGAAGTCGCCTTCACTAAGTGGGCCCGCAGGCAAATTCTGGCGCAAAGTCTATTTTTAGACTATGTCTATTTTTAGACATACGGAGCATAATTTGGGAATTCTACTTGGAGATTCTTGATGGATGCGACATGTCGGTAAAAATAGATGAGACCCTAATTTTTAGGACCCAGACTATTTTTAGACTGATCTCCTAAAAATATGGAAGTCAAATATTATTTACCCTTAATATTATTTTGACTATAAACAGCAGTTTACTCTCTTGGCGCACTTCAGTTTGAGTCATGGAGGTGGCTCATGCAACTGACACAAGGAATCACGTGGTTCCTAGGGTTTGATGGCATCTTGCATGGTTTACTTCAGTTAGACTACAGTGGCAGAAGTTTTGGAGGATTTAACGGGACAAATAGTGGAGTTGTGTTCTATTTATTTCAGTTGAACTAGTTGAGATTAGTTAACTAGCTAATCAATTAGATATGAGTGGATTAAATTAAATAATATTTAATTTACTAAATATTAACTCATTAGTCAACTCAAGAACACTTCAGTTCACTACAGTGCATGATCAGTTCAGTGAAGACCAGTGAAAGAGATAGATGAAAGGGTAGAGTTAGCTATCAGTTGTAACTATACTGTTGCTATTTGCAACACATAGATGGGTGGAGTAAGCTATGAGTATTGCAAAGTTTAGGCTGGTGGTTTATCTATATAAAGAGGCCATCCCATAGCTTTGAAATACGCAATCAAGGTTGGCTATCAAGTGGCTAAGGATTGGAGCAAGTGATTTGCTGGATCTAGCTTGATAGTGTGTAGCATGGGAGGTAGTGCATGAGAGCTTGTGAAGAGTTTTTGTACTATGATTGTTACATGATTTCTCCATTATAATATACACAATAGCTGTGGGGTTTTCAGCTATAGGCTTTCCCCATACATACTGAGTTAATGTGTGATTGAATTGATGTGAGATTGCTTCTATATTATTTCCGCATGTGACAATTAATTGTAGAAGAGGGTTATGTGTTATGCATGCAATTCGAAATTGATGTATGATCGGGTTAATCTTCAGTGAATAAGTGATTTATTCAGCTAATTTCTACGACATCAGAGGAAACAGAGGCAACAAAGGCAACAAGAGACAGACAAGGAATTAGAGGTAGAGTAGTGAGGGTGAAAGGGCCATTGATTGAAAATTAGGCTAGTAACAATTGTAAATTGGTTTGGTATATATGAAGAATCTAGTTACTAAGATATAGGTGCATCGATTCATTGAAATTTGTGATAGGGTTTTTAGATGATGTTCTACTTCTAAATGAGAAATCAATATAAATGTTGTAGACAGATATGAATGGAATTGAATAAATATATATATACACCTGGAGAGATTGAGTAATTGTGCGAGTGACTAAGCTCAATCAACCTTGGATCAAAGAAAGTGTAAATTGATTGTGGAATCTACAGGAATGGAATTGTAGTTCCATACAAAACCCAGGTTAAAGGGTTGATGAATAGTTAAGTCGAATCATGAGTCGATCTGCAGAAGAAAATGCACAAGGAGGGGGCGATGTTGCAATCGTGTGAAAGAATTTGGCTTTCATTTATGTAAAGGAATTACACCTACGGAAGGTTATAAGGGACCGTAGTCAACAGAGTAATGAAACCAAATGGAATTGTCCGAAGAAATAGCAATTGTACATTGGAATCCTGAATAGCAGAGACACAGGGTCTGAGCAAACGCTTAAAGGGAATCACACAGTTGATGAGTCTCGAAGGCGCCGAGTGGTATGAAGTCGAGTGCAACTTCATAAGGCATGAAGCCGTTAATAAATCAAATGTGAAATGGAATCGTGAGGTAACCAATGTTAAGTGAATATGAGTTAATGAACATAGTTAAGTTGGACGGAACCACGAGTCAAAACGGAATTAGGAGCGACACACAGAAAATGCAGATTCAGAAAATAGTTATGGTTTTCGCATAATTTAAAAACGGTAAGTGGTTTGTTGAAAAAAATGCGATGCGTTTCAGCGTTTGACACGTCACATAATAGTGGTATTCAAATACCACAAGTTTCACGTAAATTTTGAAGACTAACCCTCGTGCATGTTAATTGTGCGATATTTCACGATTACCGTCGGATTTGGGGTTGGAGCGCGATAAGTTATTCGCCATCAGATGTGCAAGGTATGTTAACTAAACGGTGGGACCGAGCAGACCTTAAGGTTTATTGAGTTTTGTTATAAATCAAGTCGAGATTTAATAAGGTTGAAATGTATAAATGAAATGTGATGTCGGTAATTATAGCCAAGGTAAGAACCTTAGGCGATGTGAATATCATTTGCTGTTGGGTCAATATATGCCGGAACCAATGTATAAAATAGTTTGATATGCGGGTTAATAAAGATTTTTGACCCGAACATTCATATTCTACTGGAGTTTGGTTTCAAATCAAAGGTTTATATGTGACATTTAATTTTTAATGGGTTAAACTTTGTAAAGGCCAGAATGGTAAATTATGTTGATGCCTCAGGTGAAAGCAGGGTCGAACTTTTAAACGGTGAATTACCCACGTGATTGAAATGTGGGGCCCAGACTTTAATATATAACGGTGGTTGATATTTTAACCATAGCCCGAGGTGTATGAAGCGCTATGGTCAGAAGCTCATGTGTGGATACGCTGGCTAAGCCAAAGGCTAATCTTTGTAAGTTAGTTAAGTTGTGGAATTACATTGATAAAGAGTTGGTTTAACAAAGTCAAGATTAATACGAATAAAGTGTTCATAAATATGTGGGGCCGTATTACTTATTTGATAACTGGGTTTTATTAAAGAGTGAAATGAAGCTGTGGCAGTGAATGATTCTATGGTTTATTGGTTTATAAGCCTTAGAGTTGAAGTTGAAAAAACAGATTATTATAACCATTGGATGTAATTTATTAGAGCCTAAGTTACAATACAATGCCGAAAGCTAATTAATCCAAAGGTTTTATGATAAGACTATTTAAAAGTGCTTTCATGTGGAAATGAATTAAAGGTGGAGACTTTGGATTAAGTGGGTTCCTACGTTTGGTTTCATAATCAGAAATTGAAGAAAAGTGCCTCCGCGTCAATGTTGTGAAATTGCCAAATTGTGAATTTATTTGGGCAAGAATTTGCATGCATTTTATATGCAGCTTTGAGATTTGGGAATGTGTGTATGAGTTATAACAGGATTTTAACATAGTGATGGAAAAGGAAAAGCTTCAGCATTGATACAGCTGCCATATTTAGAAAATAAATCAGAAATGCATTTTTATATACACAGTGAACTTGGAGAATGTGGGTTTGATAGGGGTACATGCACATAAAGTAGGAGAGTAAGTAGAAACTGAAAAAGCCAGTGACAGCAGCAGAAAAGACAAGCACACAGTGAGCCAAGAACTACAAGGTTTGAATAATATATTTCAGATGCAAATGTAAATGTAAATGTTTTAATTGATTTTATATTGTTTGTGATGCAAAGGCAAGTCTTCGGAGGCAAAGAAATATCCCACTGTAATGTTGAAATGTATATATATTGTTATATGTTTTTCTGAAGATGCTAGGAAAGAAATGAGAAGGTGGAAGTCAAAGAGTCATGGCTGTTCACTTTGAATTCCGTGTGTAAAGAGGTGAACTCTATAAATGATATCACATAGATATGGATAGAGAGGTTAGAGGATGGAGAATTGAGGCAGAGAGGGTAAGAAGAAGAAGGAGCAGATAGAGAAGTTGTGAAGAGTTAGAGATGATATAAGGATGAAGGCTAGTGGACAACAGTGAAGAAGGAACAAAACAGAGCTGATATCCAGTTAAATCAGCAAGTGTATTATTTTGAAAGAGTGAGGAAGTTGGTGCTTCCATATCAAGTTGTAGCTTGATAGATGTCAGTGGTAGCTAGTTGAGGTAGGAGCCTCCTGTAGGTTGTAGCTTGCAGAAAATAGATGGGAGTTGGAGCTTCCTTGCAAGTTGTAGCTTGCAGAATTGAGGTAGGAGCCTCCTGTAGGTTGGTGCCTACTGAAAAATCAGTGGTGAGATGGAGTTGGAGCTTGCCTTTGCATCACAACAATAATAAGATGTGGTTTTCTCCCTTATGTGTTTCCACTTATATATGTTGTCTATATGCATGATGATTATGTGTTGATGCTCGGTACTTATTCTGATTAATACCTGCTGCTCATTTATTAAGATTGATGTTCCATTGTATATTAAGTTGATCACAAAATACTGATGTGAATGAGTACAAATAAAGTTTAATAAGAACATGACTTCATTAAAATGATTCACCCCCCCTCTCAGTTTAACCAAGGGTCCAACAAAATGCACCCTTTGTTAGTAAAAATAATGTTTAGTTAGGAGAAAATTGAAGTGAAAAAGGTTGAAAAAGGTGATGGTGCATGTATTACATTATATATGCTCTTAACCTAAAGTTTAAGCGCTTAATAATTTTTATCCAAAGTCTCAACACTTATTATATAGAGGGCATAAGCAACAAAAATGTTTGTCGAATATCGTTAAAAAGGCACTCATAATCCGACGGTCCAATCCACATGTAGTCAAATCAATGGTTCATAATGCCTTTCGCCCCCCTTGCCCATCCTAACTTTATCGGTTTTCCCTTCGCCGACCCCATGGTAATGTGTCAACTCCACACTATTTCATACCCCTCCCCCTCCATATTTTTCTTACCAGGATGCCCCCCCCTCCGAAATCCGCTAACCTGCTTGTCTTTCCCACTAGAGCTTCTCGCGCCCTCACATCCACTCCAATTACAACACCTGGCGTTAACCATTGCACATTGAATTTTCCCAGGATTACCGTTTACGGTTCGTAATGGTTCTGCGCCCCTAAAAAACCTCTATTGTTGCCATAAAAACTTCCCTATTACACCATTTTACACTATTTTCACACATATTTACTCAGTTCAATCACTCCTCCTCATTCCAACTTTTTCTGGCACAATGAAAGCTCCTTAGAGCTGGACAAAGGAACCAGTAAAGCACAGAGAAAAATCCATCCTTATCACCAACAATCAACTGTCAGTGAATTCCCAGCAACCTCACACTATCACCTTCCTTTTCCTATAGTCTAAATTCTCAAAATGCCTCCAAAGAAATAAAAAATGACAATTTCAGCAATCCTATGCTCCCTCTTGCAGTCGAGCTTGACCACATTCCCCTTGCTGACAAATATTACAAGATCACAGAGACAAAGTGTGAATTCGATATGTTCAAATTATATTGTTGGATTGAAGACAATAATTTAGACCAGAGTGATGAAATTAGACTCTGGGAGTCCAATTTACCCCTGTATATTTTTCCTCGACCCACCATTTCCCTAAGTTCTTCCATAAATGCCAAGCTTGTTACTTGCCCAATTAGAGAGCTATTGTACCCCCAAGTGGAGAAATTTTATTCAGAATTATCCCTTAAACAATCAATCAAATGATGTAAGTCCCTCAAATTGAATCCAACAACCCTTTTCTCAGTGGAAGCCTTGAATGACCTATACCAGAAATTAAATTTCTCCAAGAGATCACAAAATTTTGAAATATTTCTACCTGAAAATGCCCAGTTACCCAAGAATAATCCACCCTGTTGTCACACAGAATGTCTAAGCACAACGACAATGGCTCAGATCAGGGGCTATCACCCTGATCCCCAATCTCTATATTTAAGTTTTCTCCTTATAGTAGACTAAGGGGGGTAGACCCTATGGAAATGAAATGAAGGAGAACTAGTTGGGAACCAACCAGTTCGGGAGACACAATTAAATGACCAAATAGTTGTGAAATATCTAGCAAGATTAAATGATTCAATTGAATTTGAAAAAACTGATACCAGTGCCTTATGGAGGAAACTATCCTGCTAAGGAAATTACAACCAAGTATTTGATGAGAAACTGCTATTATGCAATGCTAATGCAAGGAAAATGATTTGAAGGGGCGAGATGAAATAAGCTTCGAAGATGATTGGTGAAGTTAAAAATCCTAAAGTACTTAGGTTATAAATAATCCGATCTAACCACTAAGTGCTTAAGTGAGAGTACCAATTATGAAGATACCATAAGATTACTTAATAAAAAGAGCCACAATAGAGCTCTGAAAAATATCGATCAAAATTACTTGAAAAGATTTCCCAAACATTAATATTCAATAAAAATCTAATAATTCAAGTAAATGGAACAAAAGTTAATTAAAAAATAAGTGATTTTAATCGATAACAAACATTCCCAAAACTCAGATGCCAATGATCATCAAACCCAACTGAAACATATGAAATTTACTAGCACTTAAATCTCAGTAATTATTCATCCAGATATACCATGAAAATTTAGATGCTAAATAAACATTTCATCAAGCAATGTATGAATTAAATGATATTCTTAAAAATGCAAATCCAAAAATTAAATTTTCTCCTATAGTCAAACCTAGGATATATTCTTCAGCAAGATTTCCGATCTGAAATATAAATTGCAACAGTAATTTAAACCATAGATTAGCAAACAAACGATACTAGCACCAATGCCCAAAATGACTAAAAATAGTAAAAATTATTGAACTTGAAGAAAAATATTTTTTAGGGTTTGATTAAGAGAAATTTCAGATCTAATATTTTTATTTCAGCAGTGAAACAGTGACAGATCAACAAGATAAACTGCCCAAAATAGCTGCCAAATACTTCCAGAAATAGTAAAAATATATTAAAACAATTTCAATTTTAAGGCTTTAAGAGAGTTTGATTCAGTAATTTTCAGAATTGATAAGTTTATAATAACAATAAATTGATAACAGATCAACACACTAAAAATATTGAAAATGATCCCCACAATGTCTAAAAATAGTAAGTTTTGCCGAAAAAATGAAAATTCAAATTTTTTAGACCTTATTTAGGATATGCATAAGAAATGTTCAGATCTGATTTTTCACAATTAGGCAGTAATTATCAGCAAGCTACAAAGTCAGATCTAGGCAAAATTAAAGATGGCCAAATGGCCAAAAATTCTAAAAATGAAGATTTTGCAATTCTAAACAATTTTGACTATATAAAATGTGTTTTTAAGGCCTAATTATTTGTGATTTTCTTGCTGTAATAAAATTTGCAGAAAATAAGGGTTAGAGCTCAAACCCTTAGCCCAAGACTTTGAAGATCCCACTGTTGAAAATTATTGAAATTTTGGGATAACGTTGCCGCTTGAAAATTAGAATTTTGGAGACCAAAATCCTGTAAAAATAGCCTCAAAAGCCTATACGTCCTCAAGGGTCTAGATCTGGCTCAGATCTGAAGATTTCCTTGGTTGATTTTTCAGATCTATTCCTGCAAACAAATATTGAGCTCAGATCTTGCCCTCCAAGGTCTAGATCTGGCTCAGATCTGAAGATTTCTTTGGCTGATTTTTCAGATCTATTCCTGCAAATAAATATTGAGCCCAGATCTTGCCCTCCAAGGTCTAGATCTGGCTCAGATCTGAAGATTTTTTTGGCTAATTTTTCAGATCTATTCCTGCAAACAAATATTGAGCCCAAATCTTGCCCTCTAAGGCCTAGATCTGGCTCAGATCTAAAGATTCCCTTGGTTGATTTTTTAGATCTATTCTTGCACAAGTTAAAAGAGAAAAACCCAATACCTAATATGTACAATAATAGAGAAAAACCTAAAAACCTAAATGTTAGAATTCAAAATTATGTTACAAAACTTCAGATCTACACATGTAAATTACAGATCGATAGCAAATATTTAAATATCTATGCACAAGAGTTACAGATTTGTTAGATATGATGAGCATAAGTATGACTTCGCTCCCAAATTTGAAGATCTGAGGCTCTTACTAGTCAAACCTAACTTTAAATTCAATAAAGTTAAGATAAATTTTGTAATTTAGGCACAGGCCCTAGAAAAACCATGTAAAAAAAGAATTTAAGATAAGCCATGGGAATTAGATCTGGAGGGCTCTTCAGATCTTATTTCCTTGGAAGTCAGATGGTCCAACTGAGGACTTCCCCAAATGTCCAATTCTAAATCCGAAAGATTTTTGCACACTTAAATTTAAATTGTTAAATCAATAGAGAAATAAGATAAAAAATAAAATTTTCAAGCGTTAGAGATAGCTGCTAACTTAATCCAATTAATATTCCTACCCTAAATCCAGTAACCTAAGAAAGATATCTGTGAAATCGATTACTCTACAAGAGCTATTAATCAACAATTCGTTAAAATAATCACCAGCAGAATATAAAGAACAAGTTTACCATAAAATGCTGAAGAGGAACACCACCATCAAAATAAAACCCCAAAGACTTTGTTTGTATTATTCAAAAATATTACAGGAGAGCTTCAAGAAAAAGTACAAGATCAAGATATCGGATCATTGAAAGACTGACAAAAACCTCTAATTTATAAGATAAAAATCTCCAATGGCTAGTTCAGTTGATCCATGTCAAAGTAATCTTGACCGTTTAAAAAGATCTAATCATCTTTTAGTCTCGTCCGTCGAAATTATAATTTTTTTAGGAAATTCGAATTTATCATTTAATTCCTTTTTAATTAACTCAAAAATAATATTTTTGAGTTAATTACCTCAAAAATTCGACTTTGACTTAACTACCAAGGCTCAAGAGTCCAAAATTTCTCGAAATTCTCAATATTCCCTTGGCTTGAGACCTTTTAAAATTTTATTTTTTAGGGACCCATGAATTTTATCTTTGAAGAATTTTAAATCACCTAGGACTTAAAATTAATTAAATTTTTGGCTTAGGATTTTTAAATTAATTTGCCCAGAAAAATTAATTAATTGACTGAGAGGGGATTAATTATTTTTCCAACCCTCTTTACATAAGATAAATTCATTTTGACACAAGAAGCGGGAAAAACCCATTTGGAATAGACCCTCAAATAACTACCCAATTCTGCGAATCAAAACATGATCTAATAAACCAAGTAATTTGTAATAAAATAATCTAGCCAATTAGCTAGGATTATTTCCAAACTACTTTTACAAAGACTCGATAGAAAACATTAGGACTCACTTAGCATCTTGACGAAAAAATCTACCCTAGATTTGGGGTGAGGCTGGAGGGAAAAACTCTGCTGATCACTTGTGTCGAGAAACACAAATGAATCAGTGAGATAAAGAAACCTCCTAGGATAGAAATCATCACAAAAATACTAGGCTTACCTAGGCTGTTACATACATTATGGTCTTACTTAGATCATTTACATCATAAACATGCAGAATAGGTTTACATCATTTTCAAAACTGTCGTCTGATGATGAAATTTGAATGGAGTAAACACCTCGTATATGATGAATCCCATTTGCAAAAATGGGGGTGTACTGCTATGGGGTCGTTGACACAGAGTGGCCAACACACCCTATGCCTCATCCATGTTTCCAAACCAAGCCAAACAAATCATCTCCATACTTTCATGCCTGTTAGGCTATTATTCAGATGAATGCATATATGAACTTATCTAGGTTTTCTATCTATTTTTTTACACTGATGAAAAACCCTCTATTGTTTTTAATTTCAACCAATTTATTGCTGACAACGTTCATGAACAATTCCTCAAGTTACAAAGTCAAGGAATGTTTAGATATGATCCAATTCTAGTTTATATGTTCATATATTATCTAGCATACATGTTCCCATTCGCGCTCAAGAGTATGGATGAAGAAGGAAATCCATAGTCAGTTATATTTTGGACTTCCTTGGTAAGGAATAATTTAAAGAAATACACTTTCAAAGAATATATAGATCAGTTTGTTCATCCATCCATATGGTTACTAATTAGCAATGGAGAACCTAGGATCAATGATGAAATTTCGAATATTTTATATCACACAGAGAAGGCCAAGATAGGACACTGGTACTTGTACCAGAACTACACTGAAATGAGAGTGTATGGGTGTGAGATTCCACCCTACAAGCTGCCCAAATACCTCCCAATGAGATTATTTTCCTTAGAATACATCAGGTATATGATCAATTCAGATGAAATCCATTTTGTTTCTGCCAAAAAGTAATCTCAATTTAGGATAAAAAGTCAAATTGGACCATTTATTTGTAACAATAGGTGAGGAGGCAGACATTCTCTTGAAGCATATGAAGTTTCCATTGAGCTTCACATGGTCATATGACTCTTGTGGCATGATCTCGAAGCTAAGAGTGGAACAAAAAACCTCTCCCTATGTTCATACAAAAAGGCCTGAGATTGAGAAGTACATGAACCAGATTGAGTGGGAAGAGAACACTTTATAGGAAGCAGAAGAGCAGCTTCTGTCTACATCTACTTCACGGACTCCGACACCTCAGGAAAAGAAAGAGAAAATACTAAGAGAAGAGGTCTCCCCTTCAGTCACAGAGGTCTTAGCAAAAGAATAATTCTAAAACAGATTTTCTAAAGGAAGGATAAGGACCAGATACCATAGTCCTTAAAGGTCCACATTAAGCACCGTAGGTAGACAATGTATTTACATGGTCTCCAACAACATCATCGGTTTCACAAGGGAATCCAAGCACAAATCAAACATCAGAGCTGATCCAGGGACATAAGGAAAAGAGTATCTTTGATAAGTACAAAGAAATAAAGCTTAGAAATGAGATCCTAAAAACCAATACTTATACTCAATTCTGGAAGAAAACTTCCACTGCTCAGCACAGACTGTTATCAGCTTTTGACACAGAGAAGGGAATAATGCAGATGCAATTCTTACAAGCACAGGCCCCCCATCCAAAAACAACAACAGATTATAAGAAGACCTATTTTGAATTTGATACAAAGGACATCCATCCCATTGATCAGATGGAGATGCAAAAACAGACATGCGAGATGATATGTTTCACCTTAAAAAACAATGTAATGAATTCTTCTAGGTTGCAAGTGTCACTCAATAATGTTCAATCTCAGTTGAAGATTGAAAAGATCTCATCTCTAGCAAAGGACACCAAAATCAAATCTTTGGAAGAACTGGTCATCAAAATAGGATATGACTCTGCCAATGTCAAAGCAGCAAAAGAACTTATCAAAAAGAATAATGTTGACATTGCAACCATCAAGAAAAAATTAAAATTACCATCCACTGAGGATCCAAAGACTAGGGAAATAGGAGAGACAAAGAGCCAAAAGCAAGACATGCTCAAACTAATTATGGATCAAAATGCACAAATCAGAGATATGGAAGTGGAATTGGATAAATTAGTGAAATAAAAGGAGAAAAATGAACAATTATCCTTAGTCCCACTAGAGGCTATACCTATTACAACAATACCGCAATCAGGAATTGCTGCCTCAACCACAACAGGGGCTTCTACATCAACAACAACCCCAACTCAAGATTTAGATGCTGCTGGTAAATTGAAAAAGGCTCTGGAGGACATGTCCATACAACGAGAAGAAATAAAAAGGTTACAAGGATAGATAAAGGCCTTGCAAGAGTAGAAAATAAGGATAGAAACTTTACATCTAGGTGAATTACAAAAGTCTCAGTCTCACACAAATATTACAACTAGGAAAGGAGTCTGCCATGGCTCAGACCTTAGCCCAAGAAAAGGAAAACATATGGATAGATATCCATAAATCCATGAATGATATTTGGCCTTCCATTCAAATTATATTTGAGTAGAATGAGTTAATTCAGAAGTCCAAGGAAGCAATTGTGCATATCCGAGATAAGCTAGGTGACAAGCCCACCGAAGCCACAAACCGTATCAGATTTCTGAATTCTAAGAACAAGTATGAACTAAATGAATTGTAGATTGAAGACAAGACTGATACAATACTGGAAGTGAAGAAGGTATTATCCAAAAATAACCTCATGTTGTAGCTAGAAGAAAATTTTCAGGGGCTATAAATTGGTCTCAATAGATTCTTCAACAATTTTGAAGTGCTGAACAAGAAATGGTTTCCAAGTTTATTTGTAATAAAGGAAAAATTAATCACCCCGGATGATTATAACAAGAAATTGATGGATTTAGCTAAAGATGGTTCTAAATTTGTAGGCATACATGGCAACATTATAGGAAAATCCTTTCTTAAAGCACTAGGAAATGATTTAAATATCCATCATGAGGTCAAGCACATTTTCGTGATTAAACCCACCTTTTCCAAGTATACAGAGGTAGATGAAATCTACATGAGGTTACTTAAGTTATCTAATCCAAGTGAATAAAGGTGGGAAAAGTTGTGCGAGTTACTTGAGTGAATAAGTAACTCTATTTTCAGTAATAGGACCAACAACACAACAAGAGTCAGGAGGATAGATCAACAAAAGCCTCCTCTAGAATAGGGCCAACATTCAAACAGTTCCAACTTGTCCTATTCTTTTGTAATACAAGATGTAATTTGTTTTAGGAATGCCTAAAATACATCCTGATTTGTCATGACAAGATTTTTTTTTTAAATAATTTTATAAGTACTTCAGATTTCAAGCTATTGAGGGTTGATTTTTTGCATTCCATAAGGCAATTGTACCTTTTTCAAATTTGATGGGTTGATCAATAATAAAAAGGACCCTTTCACAGGATTCTTGTGTTGAACTGTTGATGAAGTGAATCTCTCACTTTCTATGTGTTTATTTCTATGTTTTCCATGCTTATGTTTTCATAATTTGAATTATTCTATAGAAATTTGAAGAACACAATTTGTTTCAAAATACACTCTATTTCTGGCTGTGAATGATTTTAATGATTTCTTCTGAAGTTAAGTTAAAGAATTATTAAATTCTCTTTGCTTAATGGAACTTCTTTAATTTCTTCTCTTACACTTTATTTAAATTTACATAATCCAGTTAGTTTAGTTACCTTGCCCTGTGAAAGTCTTTATAAACATTGAAATAGATCCATGTTTAAGTCATTGTCTCCATAGCCCAATGGAAATTTAGGCATTTAATCAACCAAAAAAACAAAACAATCTCAATCAATCAAACAAACACTGAACTTAATAGCTAGCCTAATATTATTCAGAAAACAAAGCTAAATCTGACAGAGAGATCCCTCTCTGGAGTTGGAAGGGCTAGATTCCCAAATCCCAAAGTGGTTTTGTAGTTACCTTTGTAAGTTCTCTTACAACCTCGGAAATTATGGAGTGGTAACAAGCACCTAGTGAGACTTTAATAACTTCCAATTCTTCTTTTAATACATCTTTAGGAATTAACATGGAGTCCCTAATAATTCATGGGTTCTGTAAGTCGTTGACAATTGTGATGGATTTGACGAATAACCATTATTATTTGGACACTTTGTGATAACATCCTATAAAAATTTTATTCTTGCATACACGCCTTCCTTGATTTATTTAATACTTTTTCCTCTAATGAGGCCTTGCCTGTTTCTTTGGAATTTAATTAGAATATTGATTTTATTAATGAAGGTCAACAAATCATTGTCAATAAATTGTTGATCATTCTCAAAATATCTCTTCAGATATTCAATGAATGAGTAGATTCTTTGAGACATGTTTCTCAAATGTAGAGAAACCACCTATGCTTCTTCAATAATTTTATGTTGTTATTTATGTTCAAAGCGATATATGATCTAATTCAACAATTGGGCTGTTTTTCTTACTTTTTGGGGTATGTTGAGTGTACTAACTCCAATTTCGGGTGGTTGATAGCCATAGGAGTCATGAACTAGGGATTGGTGCTAAGAGCTTCTTCGAGTTCATTTTTTTTTTAACCTCAGATTCTCGACCTCTTGCTTAGTGATAGAGTCATCAAGGGCATCCCTTGTAGTTGGTGAAATTTCAGGAGTCTAGTAGGTCCAACTCTTGAAATATTCACCTCATATTTCCATTAATTAGTGATATTATTACTTCACATGCATACCTTCTCAAATTGTTTCTCCTTAGTAGCCTTATCATAGTGGGTATTGTGCATGGTTAAAGATTGGTCCTCAAAGGTGGACGAGATTAACATGGAACCCCTAATCATTCATGGGCCCCATAAGTCTTCAAAAATTGTAATGGGTTTGAGGAAGGCATTGCTCCTATAGTCATTAATACTTGAACACTCTGTCATAGCATCCTATAGCATTTTTTTCTTGCATACCAAACTTTCTTGATATATTTAATTCTTTTTCCTCAAAGGAGGCCTTGCTAGTTTCTTTGGTAATTAGTTAGAGTATTGATTTTATCAATGAAAGTCAACAAATTGTTGATCATGCTCAAAATATTTCTTTAGATATTCAATGAATGAGAGGATTCTTTGAGAAAGATTTCTCAAATGTAGAGAAACCAACTATGCTTCTTCAATAATTTCATGTCACTTATTTATGCTCATTGTGACATAGGATCTAATTCCATGTAACCCCCTCCTCCCACATTTACCCAAGATAACCGATCCACTGCAGTAAACATGTGACGAAGAGTTACTATGATACGATTCAACCTCCTAGTCAACTTAAGGAAGTGGAATCAACAAAACAAAACCTTAATGACCTTCCTTAGGTGCTACAGGACCCCCAAGGTTTAAACCACTCTTCCAGGTGCCCAAACCTTGAGTTAACTTTCCTTTTCACTGATATGGAATCCCATTCACACGCACAATCATAAATCCATGCCACTATAGGCCTCCAGTCGTATGCATAACCACTGCAAGGGTGCAAATGAAATATTTTCTATCGAGTTTTTTCCTGCTACCGCGCAATTTGAGCCACTTTTTCATGGCTAGACTCTAAGTAACTGCTCATAACTTGATGAAACTTTTCAAAACAATAAATGACACAAATACAAATCTTCTAACACAAATTGAACAAGGAATTATGAACATGCCCTATGTGTGTTCACATGCTTTATTGTAGAACAAAATATCTTGCAGAATCCTATAACAAACTTGTGTAGGAAGGGTTTAAAAAATCTTGTTCATGAGGCTCTAGAAGGTGGATGGAGCATTATGAATATTGAAAGGGTCATATTTGTAAAAAAAGTCCATTGTTAATTTATTTTTAGGAACATTACAATGATCTTCATATGAGTCATGTTTGTAAAAACGGGTCATCCTTTATTGTCAACTTATTGAGAGCCCAAAAATTAAGACACATGCACCAAGTTCCTTCCTTATTTGACACCATAATTAATGGTGATGAGTAAGATATTTTATTGGGACATATGAATTTCACAATGATATTTTATCTTCCAGTTTTTTACGCAAAAGGGTATCGATAAGGATTTACCTTTTGTGGTTGACTTCTCGGTATCAGAGGAATGCCATGGTCATGTGCTCCTCAAGAAGGGGGTAAACCATTTGGTATTTGAAATACTTGATGATGTTTGTCAAGAACCCAATGCAAATCTAGGTGGATTTATTGTGTTGGATTATCCATAACCCATATGGAATTAAATTGGGAAACATTGTACAATGTCATTTTTTAATAACTTATCCATATGATGATATTTGGTTATTTCAAGGGAGCCTGTCCAAAGACCTCAAAGGGCGTGTACATATCCCTTTTTAGTGAAGCTCATATAGATTTCCTTTGAAATCTAGTGTGATCGGTCCCAACACAGGTATCCATGTTTCTCCCAATAATATATCATAACCATACATGTCGATGGAAAATATATGGGTTTTGCGTTGATAGTCTCCTATCTAAAGTTTGACATTTTTACATTTTCCCCACATTTCATCATACCTCCATTGGTGATCATATGATTTGAAATTGTGCACCATGTATTTCTTATGCCACTATCACATGAATAAAATTATGAGTACTAGCGCTATCAACTAGGAATGCAAATTTCCAATGTTTGATTTCAACCCATGAATTTCAAGGTTTGTGGAGCCAAAATATTGGATAATGCATATAGGGAGATTAGGGGTTCTTCATGAGGAAATAGGGGTTTGATATCTAGCTAATTCTAATTGTTGGTGTTTTCAATCTGTAACTATGGTGTCGCTTTGGTAGTTATGTGTTTGATTAGGCCCCGTGTGACTATATTCATTTGGAATAACTTTTTTTCTTTATAGCTGTGACCTAAAGCATATTTTTCATGACAAATCTAGAAGATTCCACATCTTTGGCAACATATCATTTCTCTAGAGATAATCTTTGTACTATCATGGGATGAGTAGGAGTTATGCTTAGGGAATTACTTTGTGGGGAATTAGAGTAGGGAATGAATTCTATTATTTTTATTTATGCATTGATCACAATCTTAGCTTCAAGGTCCCTCTCGGTTTTTCTAACCATGTAGTAGAACACTACATTTTTATTTGTATTCTAATTTCCTCCAAGTTGAGGCCGTTAATGTAACATTCTTTATGGAAGGAATATATTAATTTTTTTATATGAATGGCTAATTACTTAAAGGATGCCCTAAATCTAGTGGCTAAGCCTGTTTGGTGTATCTTGGTAAGCCACCCCATATAGTGCACATCTCTCTTGAAACATGCATCAATAGATTTAACAAATTAAATCTAAGAGAGGTAGCATGGATAGGATTTTTATGGCATTCACAACATTGCCATCATTCCAAATCTAAATATAGGACCCTTACCTTGCTTTCATTATATCACTAGTAATTCCCTGCAGGGTGAAATAATGTTCCATCTAGGTGATCCATCTCAATGAGTTAGAACCATCAATTCAATTCCACTTTAGGATAATGATGTTATATGTTATAATCCATTGGTCTATTGTTACATGGAATTGAAGAGGGTAAAAAATCAACAACGAAAAAACAATTCTCTCACCTTTTGCCCAAAATGCACCCATACCATGCCTAAGAAAAAGATTTGATGCCACTTTAGTGTAATTAACTCCAAAACATTGGAGAAATCACATAAAATGTAGTACAAGACCTAGGAATACAATATAAAAGAGAGACAAACTCTACGAAAGATCTATTTGATAATAAAATATAGATAAATAAGTTTGAGTGTCTTTGAGGGGACAACATCTAAGAGAAATTCTTCAAATGTACAACAAAAATTCTTGAAATAAAATTACATAACTTTATACTCATATATAGCTATCCATAGAGAATATTAATTACATATGAGCCCACTTATAATGGATTCTACTAACTAATTTTGTCCTTATGAATAAAGATGGCCTTATTTTGTAATGAGTGAATGTTAACATACTATTTATTGGGACGACCTACTACATTAATATTGAAGTATTTAAATAAAGCACTTAGGGTAGGAACCTAATAGTAACACTAAGAAATTTCTCTCCTTATTATTGCATTGCTAACAAAAATGTCACTAGAGGAGATCTTAAGCTTTGAAATTGTAGATATTATTATTTTGTTTGTCTTCTTTTATAGTAATATAGTTAGGTCAAACACTAGAATATACAGTTTAATTTTTTTTGAATATGTGGTAGCTATGATCCACATATGAAAAATAATAACATGGAACCTATCTTTGCTCATCTTAAGCTAATTTTGTTTAGATTCTAAATATATATTTATGCCTTTATATTCCGTAAAAATAGATAATGTTTCTATAAAAAATTATGTAAGAATAATTGCATTTGATTTTAAAATTATAGACAGTAAAATGTTTAATATTTGCATAAATTTGTTCCAAGGTTTATGAGACTTCAAAACCATATAGAATCACTAGGAAAATGTATTTTTTTCTTGTTAGAGTCCTAAAGCTCATAATTCCTACTTTTATTTTCAAGACTATAGTGAATGTTCTAATTGACCATTGTTCTTATCAACAATGTGATTATATTTTAAATGATAATCGAAATTTAATACAAACACTTGTAAGATTACACTTCTCAAAATGTTTTATTTTTTAATGTCTATAGGAATTGGAAAGTATGTCCATTCTGACTGTGACCACGATAATCCTTAGGTGAATTGTGTTGTCCCCAACACTCAACTATGAGTAAGCAACATTTTAGAATCCCAAAACCTCGAGAGAAGTGGTGGTGTCTAAATAAATTGTTTTTTGGATTTCGCTGGTCGCAAGGACTAATTTACATGGATTTTTTTGACCTTTAAATAAGGTACATTAAAGAATAATAACGTGGGAAAAGCCATGAGTTTTCATAAACCTGGAGCATGAAAACTACTGGTAACTTGATTGAGTCAAGTTTACCTTAACCACCCTAACAATCCCCCCCTTAAACTTGACTTGGGGATTTTAACATGGTCCTAATCATTCATCAACCATCTCACCTAAGATCTCACATTCCCCCCCTCAAGCTAGAATACCAACACACAAACCATCCCGATACTTATCTAAGTGGTCCATTCCATAAATTGATGACTCCATGGACCACTGCACTACATGTATGCTTGATGAAAGTCTTAAGGCCTTACAACAATATGTGGTCCTATGCAACATGTATGCTTGAATGATAGGTCCTATAACTTGTTGGGGAAAAACACCTACCTTGGACCAAAATTCCTAGGATGTTCACACACCACTACTGTTATCACACCATTGCAGCTCTCATCACATGTTGGCTCTTTCACTAAATTTCAAACCATTGACTTCATCTCAATTTTCTCGTCTGGACGACCACTCTCTTGGTACATCTTTACTTTGTTGATCTATACCTTGACTTGGCCTTCTAACATTATTTACAATCTCTCATTAACACAAATCATGTCCGTTTAGTGGACACCATTATCCTTTGTGAGGGACCCCACAACCTTTTGGCTGCACATACATATTGTCTTCTTAGAAACTCCTCATTCATTAAATTGTTGCTAACATCATCAAACTTCAAGTCCCAACAGGTGTTGAAGTGTTCATAGCTACAATCAAATTATCCTCATTGTTTGGCATGGAACACATAAGTAGGATGACTTTTATTTAATCGCCCAAAACAATTTTGACGGGGGCAAGTTGATTGGTAATTATATTAATTTCGTTCAAATACTCTGCAACTAAAGGACCCTCCATCTTCCGGTTATATAACTTCTTCATCAAGAAGACTTTATTTGAAGCCATATTCTTCTTATACAAAACATGTAACTTCTTCCATGGCCCTTATGTTGTCTTCTCACCTGTTACATCAATGTAGACACTCTTTTCTAGACACTGTTGAATTGTAGCAATGGCCTTCTTCTCCAATGACATCCAAGCTTCATATGTCATTGTTGAGGGTTTCTTTGCCACTCCTTCAATTGGCAGATATTTATCCTTCATAATCAAAATATCCTCCACTTGTGATTTCCATAAGGTGAAATTGGCCCCATTCAACTTCTCCATATTGCTTAATGCATTACTCTCCATATCGCCCAACTTATGCCACCTGCAACTCTGATACTGATTGATAGTATCATGAAACCCCGAGAGAAGTGGTGGTGTCTAAAGATACCATTGCTGGGATCCTATTAGTCACTAAGACCAATTTACATGGAGTCTTTTCACCTTTAGATAAGGTACATTAGATAAAACACTGTAGAAAAAACCATAGATTCTCATAAGCCTAAAGCTTGAAAATTGTTAGTAACTTAACCAAGTCAAATTTACCCTAAACACCCTAACAGAAAAAAATAATTTAAACATAAAACTTTATATTCACATTTATTTGAACATAAAAACTTATATTCACATTTACTAATACATTTTTATTTTCATGAAATTGACACCTAAACCCCATAAAACCACACTTCTCACAATATTATCACCCTACAAAATTGAAACATACCTTTATTTCTTAAATTTAATTATCATCATCTTTGATTTTATTTATATTAATGTTAAGTAATTGTAAAGGATTTTAATGATGTATAAAGACACATTTTACAATCTCTAGATGGAGGAGACTGACAAGACCAGGAGGGATGACATTTGATGTGAAATTATCCATGCCGACATAACATGTACATAATATATACTTTAAATTTTCTGAAAAACGGTCAAATACAAAATGGATAGCAGATTTGTTAAAACTGTCATGTTTTTGAAATTCCATCCCTTCATGAGTGGTTGGGCGAAGATAACATGTTCAATCATCAATACGATGCAATCGTGTGGAACACGGAAATTAATAATTTATAAGATTAGCATCTTTGACCAAAATAGTAACAAAATAGTCTAGAGTGTAGGTTTTGTTTTTTTATTTAATATTTTATTATGTTTTATTTTAAGACTACGCGGAAATAATGAGGAGGAAACGTTGAGAGACTTTTTCTGGGCTTTCTGGGCAACTGCTGGGTTGAGAGGCTTTTTCTGGGCAACTGCTGCAACGGGCCGCGTGGAAACAATGGAACAATTTACCATGTTCGTTCCCTTAAAATAAGCCTGGAAAGCACATTAATTTGTTAGTGGTATTGACTTCATGTATTTGATTATAGAGCAATTGAAGATACCATTCATATATTTGATATATGATTTTTTGGGCAATTTTTAAATTATATATATATATATATATATATATATATATATATATATTTTTTAAATTGGGTGAGTCCATGTCATTTTCTATTTATGTAAAAGACAGGTTACAAAATATAAAAGTCAATCTGAGGCCTCAACCTGCCCGAAGGAAACCAGGTCTGTTGGTTGTCTAAGAGTATGGAAAGCGTTACAAAACTGAAACTGTTTCATCCTTCTATACTTAGCATGTGCTATCTGTCCTAGTAATATTGTTATGACATTCTTAAAGCCTAAAGCAAGTACATTCTTATCAAATAAAAGCATCAAAATTCTGTAACATAAAACTTCTATCCATCAGAGGAAGAAACTGGGGCTGGGTCTTTGACACTGGACCCAGGCATTTCAGCGTGTTGAAACTGCTGGAGCATCTTTTCCATTCTGCCAACTTTATCATCCATTCTATTCAGTCTATCAGCTGCCTGATATTGTGTGACTTTGATGTGTTGTATGTGGTCTTGAATTTCCTCATCACATAACTTGCTACGAGGTTCTCCAAGTGCTCTTGATTGGTTTTGCGGCCGCGCTTTCTGGGGGCTGGCTCTACCTGAATTGGTTTTTTTCCTTTTATGGTTTCAGCCTTTGGACGACGCTTTCCCATGGCTGAAGATAGCCTATTGAAGATCACAGACAGCAACAATTAAACAGCGTAAGAATGAGGGTCCATAAATATACAGTCCTTTACCCGCATACTGGGATAGACAGCTCCATAATTGAAGGTTGCGGATTCCATGCAAAAGATAGGCAGGGGATTATTAACTTGAGGTCGTAAAGACGAGAACAGAGAACTAGAATAAGATTCATTTTGGGTGCCGGAGGGGCAGAGCATCTCCAACCGCTTGCTATAACCCCTCTAAGCAATTTTACTGAAAAGAACCAAACAGAACTTGATAGCGACACAACTCTGAATACGAGTTTGAGACTTGACCCAATGACTAACCCTATTTACCCAATTTGCAGAATAACAAGCTAAGAGACCCAGAGTACCACAATTACAAATGACCCTATTCAGTGCTCGACAAAACCGATGCAGAAACACTTTGTACCTAAACATTCTATCAAAGGTCTACTGTTTTGATGGTGTTTCTATCTAGTTAGCCGGAGATTTTCGTTCATTACCGAAGGTATGAGAGTTTATAAAGGCAAACAGAGTGCAAGGATCACGAAAGCACGGTTGAATGGGTTGTAAATTGGGGATTACAAAGCAAAACTTCACAACCCTACCTAAGCCAGTCGGCATATACAGCAATCTAAACTTATCATTAGCAATTATCGCCATGAGAACACAAGAAATAGTGTGGACATACCCAGTCTGGTTTGAAAAATCGACTAGCTGTGTAGCGTTTCGATCCCTCCTCTTTCTCCAACCGCTTGCATGCAAAACGCAGTGCATGAACGAGTGAAGAAATGAAGGGATTGCGCTTACCTTAACTGAAGGTTGCCCTCGTTCCTCGAGCATGACAACCTGGCCACCCTGCAACATCATTCCTATCCACGAGCCCACACACTTCGCCGATCTTTTCTGCCAGTCCGTCATTAATTTCTTTGATGGTCTGGAGGCCGATCACGCGCCATGCTGCTACGGCTTTGTCGCTGTTCCGCCACTTGTGCACCCCGATCGAGGAATTTTTAAATTGTATTAAAATAATTTGAGATTTGATATTTTATTTGGATTGAGATTTAATATTTTTTAAATAAAATTAAAAAAAAAGTTTATTATATATAAATTTTATCGTAGATTTTTATCATGTTTCTAAGGATTTATTATAATTGCTCCAAAAGAAGACGCTCTCAGTCCTACCTATGAGTTGAGATTAAAGAAAGATAATAGGTTTGAAATGCTTATACGGACATGGACAGTCCCTCCTCCAGGAACGAGGAAAATATTGAACTGCCCTTGGATATATGAGGGTCCCTCCATGGAAAGCTAAATCAACACACTAGGGAATCATATCACCTGGAGTGGATGACTTTATAGGCAGTCGGTGGTGGTGGCAGAGTCATACATATATTATTTGACACAAACATATGACTTATTGACTTTTTCTTGGTATTGATATATATGGAAATGGAACATTCTCTTCAAGGTCACCGTGTTTACTTGGTTAGTATGGAAGAATAAAATCTTTATATGAGATAATCTCTTGAAAAGAGGATACATGGAACTTGGATGTTGCACACTGTGTAAAAATGATTTAGAAACAAGTATTTACATATTTCTTTTTTGTCCTACCACCATGGTAGTCTGGTGGTACATCTCATAGACTATGCACATTTGTGACAGACATACACAAAACATTGAACAATGCATAAGGAGTGGGATGTGGGAGATAACAAATACAAAGCACTTCCTTTCTATCTATTATGGGAGATATGGATGGCCAGAAATCATTGTTTGTTTGATGGAGTGCCGATAAACACTAGTTGGATATCCCACCGCATTATCTCATAGCTATCTAATACTCCCAGAGTTGATGTTTCTTGCAAATATTTATCTTATCGTAACATACCACCATAAATCATTTTTCCTACAGTTTTTTTCAATGGAGCGGCGCAATATGGAAGTTGTGGATGCGATGCATGGATCATAATCAACGAAAGGAAACACTATAAAATCCACTGGAATGGCAGCTCAAGTACCAACACTAAGGTAGAAGTATTGGCATTGTGGGGTTTACTGTGGTTTGCAAAAAATATATAGGTAAATTCTCTACATATCTATGGGGATTCAAGAACTCTTATTGATGGGATCAATAGACACACAACATTCGATCCTCCCCTCTTATTTGGGTGCACTGACCATATCAAACGTATCATGGGCACTTTTCCAGGGATTACAGTACAACACATCTACCATGAATCAAACATGGTAGCTGACAAACTCTCAAAAGTGGGTCTTAGTGATGTGTATGGAGTCATGAGGTACAAGTATATAGAAGAAAACCATTCACATGTGTATGACTTGCTCCATTTCTTGTAACATAAATATGCTCCCCTATATTTTGTTTCTTTTCGATTCGTTATAGTAGCCATGCTTGGACTTTTCTATCAGGTGGATCCACTATGTTTGTGACACTATGACTGTGAGTTCTATTATGCCATTTTTTTGTACATGGCATAAAGTTTTGTATTGAACAACTAAATATAGGTGTGATATGTCATGACATCATGTACCGGATCACAATTTTAATATAAAATCTAGTGTTTTTTTCCTCTAAAAAAAAAGGTGGATCAATTTGTATGAGATTTACTTTGCAATAGATTTTTTGAAATTTGATAGGGAAGAATTAAAGATAAAAGCTAATTATAAGAATGAGAAAGTTATTTAAGGTACACTAGAAAAACCAATTCTCTCTCTCTCTCTCTCTCTCTCTCTCTCTTGATTTACATGTGTTTATTAGTTTTATTATAATTGGATTTATCATTCATCGCTGAGAGGAATGATTTATTGCATCTATATCACAAGTTCAAATCATCATGAGAAAATGGATCCCTTAAAATCACATCATTTAAAAAAAAATAGTTTTAATATATATATATATATATATATATATATATATATATATATATATATAATAATAATAATAAAATTAAATAATGAAATATAATTTTTTTTTCAAAATAAAATTATTTGACTTTTTTTGAAAAAATAAAAAATAAAATATATAATATGATTAGGAATATAAGTGTCTAAATAAAAGTAGGAACATGTGTTTGGAAAAGCTCAAATACTATAAAACTCGATGGTTTTCCTAATCCATAAGAACAATGCTATGCAAACAATGTTGATGTTGTCAAGCTAGGAGATATGTATGATTGCAGATAAAAATGGTCTTAGAACATTCTGCTTTAAGTAAAGAATGTTTATTTTAATCTTTATGTAAGTTGGTGTGTTTTTTTTGATAAACTGGAATTATTATTTTAACAAAAAGATGAAGTAAATTATAATGTTAGAAAATATGTATATTCAAGAACCAAAAAGTTATTATGTTATGAGGTGTATAAAGAAGCAGTGGGTGGGAAGGTGCATGGAAACCATACTACCAAGTTATAATGGTTGAGAACATAGTTATGCATGCTTCCCAATGATTATTATAGTTATCATAGCCTTTGCATGAATTGAAGTGTCAAGTTACCTCTACATAATCATGGATAGACTTGGAATTTAAAACATTTTGAATGTTTATATACAAAGAAAACAAGAAGCTATGGCATCAAACAAGACTAGTCCAAAGAGGTGGCTCACCATTTACTCTGCATATCTGATCTGGATTTATGTAGGAATGCAACATAATACACATATAACCATAAATACAAAGATGCAGCGGAAATAACACTTCATTTCATTAATATCAAACTGCTGAAATTTTCTTACAGATAGAATGGAAATAAACTAGCTAGGGCGTTGGTAGCTTATCTCTGAGAAGATATGTGGTGGCTAAAGGTCTCTGAACTATGTTACAATGAGGCTTGAGGGCCTATTTATTATTGAGAAACAATGGAAAACCCTAAACATCCAAAAAACTAACCCTAGGAGATGAAGCGCCAAAACTATGGGCCTCGTTTGGGTAAATTGGTGTTTCAACTTCCCCGGGACGTAACTTTGGCATACGATCTCCGTTTGACGTGCACCATATCTCGTTAGAAATATCTATCCGAGGACTACATATCTTGAGGTGAGCAACATCAGTCTATAAACCCATGTTGCTCCCGGTTTTCCCAAAAAATTCGTTTAGGGCCTCAAAACAGCTCCGGAAGTTTAGGACCTGAAAAACTGCTAAAAATAGTAAGTTGTGTCGAAACTGAAAAACTGAAAGAGATAATGGTGGGGCCCCAAGTGGAGTAGGCAGGTGGCCACCAGTATCCACTTGGATCATTCCCCCCCCCTTAAGAAGCAATGATCTCCATTGCGTTGAGTTCTTCCATGAGATGAGGAAACTTCTGCTGAACTTGGTCCATGGTGAACCGCTTGCCTTGGTGCAGGAGTTGGCCAGATTTGACAACCCGATACAGTTGGATCTTCTATTGGCGAGTGTTCTTGATTTGCATGTCCATGATACAATTTGTGGTGGCCTGTTCCATGTAGTCTGGGTTTAACTCTGTTGGTGTGAGTTGTTCTGCAATGTTAGAGGTGTCCAGTAGAGGTGGGAAGTAGGGATGAAGGCGGCCCACATTGAATACTGGGTGCAAACCAAGGAATGGTGGAATATTGAGCTCGAAGGAATTGTCCCCTACAACCTTGGTGATGATGTACGACCCATATCGGAGCGGGCGAAGCTTGTGGTGGAGTCCAGTGATGCACTCCTTCTGCAAATGTAGCCACACTTTGTCGCCCACCTAGAAGTTGTGCGGCACCTGATGTTGATCACGTCGTTTCTTGTACTTAGCATTGGCTCTGTCCAATTTGTCATGAACCTATTGGCGGATGTGCTAAATAAGCTCGATGAAGTTGTTCTCTTTTTCAACTTCAGACTGGACATGAGCCGAATCGGCTCGAGTAGCCGCAAATGGCATGGCTACGTCAATGGGACATAATGGCTAGAATCCCAAGCCCACCTGAAAGGGGTTGTGGTTTGTTGAGCTGTGGAGAGCCCTGTTATAACTTTGTTGTACATAGGGGAGGCTCTCATCCCATGTGCGTGGATGCTTTGAATTGTACATGCGCATGATGTGTACAATCATCCTGTTAACGACCTCTGTCTGGCCATCAGTTTGGGGATGGAAAGATGTGGACTTGGTGAGCTTGGTGTCCAACATTGACCAGAGGCTGGACCAAAATGTGTTAAGGAACCTACTATCCTGATTTGAGATGATAGAATGTGGTATCCAAAAGTGCACCCACACTTGTTCAAAGAAGAGTTTAGTAGTGGCTTCTGCTGTGATATTCTTCTTGCAGGCCACCATAATGGCCATCTTCGAGAATCTATCGATGACCACGAAAACACAGTTGTTTCCATTCTTAGTAGAAGGAAGGCCGAACTTGTAATCCTTGGAGATGGATTCCCAAGGTCAACTAGGGGTAGGTAGCGGAGTATAGAGGCCTTGCTTCTTGATGGTCGATTTTTCAATGGCACAAGCAGTGCAGGATCTAATGTACTTCCCGACATCCTGTCGAAGGTTCGGCCAATAGAAATAATTCTGCAGTACTACCACTGTTTTCTTGAACCATAAATTCCCAGCGACTTGACTGTAGTGTGCTTCCCATATCATCTTGGCACGCTCGCTTGAAGTAACACAAAGGTGTCCCAGGTGACAAAAAAATGCATCTTGGAGGTGAAAATTTTGAACTTGTGTAGCCCCCAAGAGTGTCTTGTATGTGTGGTCGAATTCTCGATCACTCTTGTAGAGAAGCGGCCAATCAGAAGTCTCATTCCCACAAGAGTTGGAAACGGTGGTTAGTGCCACGATCGGTCGTCGGCTGAGGCAGTCTGCAACATTATTGGTGCTACCCTTCTTGTACTTGATGTCCAAATGAAATTGTTGCAGATATGTGGACTACTTATGATGGCAATCGTTCTGCAACTTCCCTTGTGTCTGTATGAAATACAGGGGTTGGTGGTCTGTGTGGATGATTGTTTCCTTCCCCAAAATGTAATGCTTCTATTGTCGACAAGCCTGAACAATGGAATACATTTCTTTTTCATAAGTGGGATACTTGCAGATTGTGTCAGACAATGTCTCACTGTGATATGCCACTAGATGCCCCTGTTGAGTAAGAACTTCCCCAATAGCATAGTCAGAGGCATATGTCTCGATCTCAAATAGTTGTTGCAAGTCTGGTAATGTGAGCATTGGGACAGAACAAAGGTGATCTTTCAATTCTACGAATGCCTTCAATTGAGATTTTGACCAAAAGAATTTTTCTTTCACTCCTCCCTTTGTGTCTTAACTCAAGGGCCAAGTGATATTAGAGAATCCCAACATGAACCTATAGTAGAAATTAGCAAGACCCAGAAAGCTGTGAAGCTCTATTAGATTGGTTGGGGTTGGCCAATCACAAATGACTTAGATCTTGGTTGGATCCACATGCACCCCTTTCATCAATAACGTATCCCAGATATTGAACCTGGGTCATGCCAAAAGTGCACTTCTCCAAACTGGCACATAACTTGTGTTGCCAAAATGTTTGGAGGACTTGTCAGATGTGGTGGAGGTGCTCTTCCCAAGTTTGGCTAAAGATCATAATGTCATCCAAGTACACCACTACAAATGAGTTGTTGAATGGCCACAAGATGTCGTCCATCAACCTCATGAAGGTTGTGGGAGAATTCGTCAACCCGAAAGGTATGACCAGCCATTCGAAAAGGCCCTCCTTCGCTTTGAAGGTAGTCTTCCACACATCAGAGGGTTCAATTGGTACTTGGTGATACCCAGACTTCAAGTTGATCTTGCTGACATATTTTTCCCCTTTCAGTTGGTCCAGAAGGTCATCAATCTGCGAGATCGAGTACCTATTCCGGACAGTGATCTTGTTCAACACCTGATAGTCAATACAAAGTCTCCAAGTCCCATCCTTCCTTTATACCAACATAATCGGGCTCCCACAGGGCGATGAAATCGGCTGGATGTGACCTTTCTGTAGTAGCTCCTGAATCTGCCTCTTGATTTCATCGTTCTCCAGAACAGAGCGCCAATAGATCGGTCCATTGGGTAGTGGCGCACCTAGGTTTAGATCAATGGGGTGCTTGACCTGTGGGTGAGGTGAATATGTCCCTGTACTCCTCCACAACCTTGTCCATTTGTTGTTTTCATGCAGAGGAGCCCTATTTGGAGGTCGTGGCCATAGTCTTCTTCTTGCCTTGGGGGTGGATCATCAGGAAAACATATTTCCTGGTTTTGGAAATAAGCTTATTGCATTGTTTTGTAGTAACCAAAGAGATAGCTACAAGCGGTGGTACCTTTGATATGCTGTACAACTTATTTCCCAAAGTAAAAATAACAGCTCGAGGTCAGGACTCATACATATCATGTCACCTCCACAAGTATGGTTGGCCTAATAATACATTAGACACATCAATAGGAAGGCGACACTGCTGGCTGACGCGGATATCTCGTCCTTAGTGAAGCCACCCGATGGTGTATGGTTATGGGTGTGCTATGGTCAGCAAGCCCAACCACTTCACGACGTCTGTTGAAATGAGATTATTTGGTTCCCATTGTCGACAATGAACCGTAGTAGGGAACCCTTTACCCACATCTAGGAGTGGAAGAGACGCTCCTCCTCCTCTGGATCTTCGCAGTGGAAATAGTGGCGTCGGGATCTGCATCAATAATCTGTTTCCTTTTATTATTCCCCTTGTTAGGTTCTAATTCATAGTCGGAGCATGCATCTACTTCACAAGCCCTCATCTTGGCCACCAACGACTGCTTGGCCTGAAACTCACTTGTGTTGTGAGTGGAGCTCTTATGGAACTCACACCACTTTCCTGTGTCCTTCTTTGGCTTCACGATGTTGTTCTTTGCTTGTGGCTTTGGCAGGTTGTCTTGGGCCGTCATGCCTTGGCTTTGTCCTTTGTTCTACTGTTTTAGGGAACCTTTCCCTTGCTTTTTATTCGCAGACCCAAAGTCTCACTTCTTCTGTTTGAATTTCTACTCAATCTTGGCAGCATACAGGTATGCCATAACAAGAGAGGAGATGTTGAGGAAATCCATTACCTCTTGAATGTATGTGTATAGACAAATATGATACTTTAGCACCAAACGTTTCTCTGAATATTTGATACCCAAATTTATGCATAGGGTATGGAACATATTCGTCATCTCATGCACATCTTGATCCCTTTATTTCCATAGCATGGTCCATTTTATGTACTTGTCCTCATAGCTCCCCACAGGATAGTATTTTTCCTTGATGGCTTCTTGGAAATAATTCCAATTGGGTATGACTGAGAAAAAAGAGGGTTTTGTCTCGTCCTTTTTCTCACAGTAGGTTTCCCACTAGTCCTTGACAAGGGGGGCAGCTTTGAGAAGTGAAAAAATAATCTTCTCCCGATCGGAAAAGTCATGAACCGAGAATATCCTTCTAATAGATTCAACCATCTATCTATGACATCCACATCTATTTGGACCTCAAATGTGGGAATGTTAAAGTTTACTTGTACCTTAAAGGGAGTCGTGCTTCCAGAGTGGCTACTGAATGCAGATGCGTTGCCGGTGGGCAGTCGTTGAAGGATCTAGGAAAAGTTATCCATCATCATGTTCCTTTGTTTTTAGAGGGCCTCCTCGAGCAATATTTCGATAGGATTTCCTGCTCCCTCATCTTTATTTTCGTCCCCCATGGGTGGCCGTCGGGGTTTGCGAGGCTGATCTTGCAAGGGTTCAACTAGATCGAGCCCTAACTCCTTATACCTTGACCTCGTTGGGGACGTGCAAAGAAGGATTGAGAAAAAAAGACCGCTTTGATACCATTGATTCGGATTTACGCAAGAACGCAACATAATACACATATAACCATAAATACAAAGATGCAACGGAAATAACACTTCATTTCACTAATATCAAAGAACTGAAATTTGCTTACAGACAGAATTGAAATAAAATAGCTAAGGCGCTGGTAGGTTATCTTTGAGAAGAGATGTGGCAGATACAGGTCGCTGAACTATGTTACAATGAGGTTCGAGGGCCTATTTATTATTGATAAACATCGGAAACCCCTAAACATCCAAAAACCTAACCCTAGGAGATGAAGCGCCAAAACTATGGGCCCCGTTTGGGTAAATTGGTGTTTCAACTTCCCTGGGATGTAACTTTGGCATACGATCTCCATTTAACACACACCATACCTTGTTATAAAGATATATCCGAGGAATACATCTTTTGACGTGAGCAAAATTGGTCCATGGACTTGTGTTTCTATCGGTTTTCCCAAAAAACGTCGTTTAGGGCCTCAAAACGGCTCCGGAAGTTCAGGACCCAAAAAAATGCCAAAAATAGTAAGTTGTACCGAAATTGAAAAACTGAAAGAGACAATGGTGGAGCCCTAAGTGGAATAGGTGGGTGTCCACCAATATCCACCTGGACCAACATCATCCCATGAAGGAACATCATGCAAAGCGCATAATGGATTCTCATTAAAATTAGTGGACAATTGTTGTATGAGGCCTCTTTTCTATCAAATGATCAAAGGACAGAGCATTGTATGTTCAAAAATTATTGTTTAGCTTGGGATTTCCATTTTCGATGGTATCTATGCAATTGAAGGTAATTTCCAGAATTTCTATGTAGGGCATTTTAATTAGCAAGCAAATCCTATCTAGTTGTATCATCAAGTTCTAGTGCTTCTCCATGACATAGGCATGGATACCTTTATAGGTGAAGTCATGACATGAACATACATGACAGGTGAAGGGACCATGCAGGTATTCAAAATTAGATTCAAATAATTTTCTCAATAAAGTTTAAGAGGGAGATGTTAGGTAAACTTCATGACCTAATTAAAGAGTCAAGGTTATTAGGTCAATAATGATGGCTTCATGAACCTGGTATTAATGGTTTGCGGTATTCATCCCACGATATTATTGCCGTTAAATATTTTAAAGCGCTTGGGTATTCTACATTAATGTGCTAGAGTTGAGCAAAAGGTTCACTTGGCTAGGGCTAGGGTGTTCAACCAACTTGTCTATGTTTAAGTCAAGGATAGTAATTGATTGAGGTTTTCCAAAGTAAATCAAGTGTGTTGTTGCTATACGTGTAACATTTTAATTATTTTCTTCTTGGATTAAGTTAATTATAAATAAAAAATAAAAAAAGACAAGAGAGATATAAAGAAAGTGAAGATGAAAATAATAATAGGAGAAAGAATACTGGTGGATGGGAAATCAAAGGTCATGCCCTTTGGAATTTCCACTACTTGTATCTCTCCTTTTTTGCTCCTATATTTTCAATCTAAAAAGGGTTTTTTTGGCCAAGAGAATAAGGCACATATATAGATCCATGGACTACATTGTACCAAAGATTTCTAGAATAGAGAATTAAGCAACCATTAAACATTGATTTTTTGTTTGGGTTTCCATGGTAATCTTGTGACTTATGATGTGGTTCAACTATTATGTTTACTATTTTATGAATTTCTTTTGGGTCTAGTGTGTTGATTAATGTTTTTACACCTTCGTAATTCTCTATGATATAATCCTTTCACTATTATGTTGAATTAATTGGCATTTAAATTTTGGGATTTTTTGGAAAAAAATGGGTGTATTCATTGTCATAAATAACTCATTACTTTCCTCCATATAATTCACATGTACATAGATGATATGCTCATATGTTGGTTAGTATTTGTTTATCCACCAAAGCTTTCAAACCCAACCATCAAGGAATTCAGACTATCTATCTATTACCTAATTGAGATCAAAGGTCATGATAAAGCTATTACATCTTAATTTATAATTTTGTCCTTAATTTTAGCGTTGTGATTCTCCTCAAGTTGTTGGCATTGCTTCTAATTAGCACACAATATCATTCATTTGTTTTCTAAACTGCCTTACTAGTCTAGATTCTAACATTTTTTTCACTTCAAACATTGAACCCCCATCACACTAATTAAAAAATGGTTTATGGTGAATCAACTTGTAATAAAAGTAAAATTGTACTTGATTAATTTTGAACTCATATGTATACGCAAACTAAAAATTGATCACTAATTAGGTCTAACTACTAGAATAACGGTCAAAATCATGATTAAAATTGTTATCTCACTATTCCATTTGTTTTGACCTCCTAAATTTTCTAGCGTAGGAAAATGGTCTATGAGGATTGAGATGTGAACAAGGTGTACCATATTTAGTGTTTCCTTCCCATTAAATAGTCAATCACCTTGATTTATTGGTTGCCAAACACTTATTTAATAGTGTAATAAATTCAAGTTTGGGATTCAATTAGACACTCACCCCCATCCATAATGGATTGGTCATTTTATCAATAGTGATTGTTGATAGAGCATGTGACTAGGTAGTGATATTATTTACCGCAACTATGCCATGAAAATTACTCTCTTAATCACTCAATTTCCATTATGACAATGCCCACATACCCATGGTACTTAATTTCATTGCATTTATTTTGTTTGGTGGGTTGATATAACTAATTTTCCAGCATGAAAACAAAAGGTAACATCTCAAATCTATATATCACCACCTATAACTAATCCATTTATCATATGATACGACCATTCTCCCTCTTGATGTGCATTATTATATAGTTACATTTATGAGGAATCATTTGTTCATATAGACTAAATTGCCTCTAGAGATAAGCATGGTATGTCACCTGCAACACATTCCTTTTTTGAATGAATATTGAGAATGGGTGTGTAATTTGTGGGTTCTATGAATGGATACTTATTGGTTAGGTTTAAGTGATACAAAGTTGTAGAGATATGTATACACCTATTTCAATAACATGAATTGTACAGGAATATTATAAATATTTGTATTTCACAATTGCCATCAAAATTCATCAAATGAGTTTCCAATTAGAAACTAGAATGCTAGGTTTGTTTGCTTAATAAATATTTGAAGTAATTTTTTCATAGTATATTTGTTGGTAAAGAAAATTGGCTATACATATCAAAATTATGGATCAAAATAATATCATAGTATTTGAATCCTTGACCATGAAGTAGACATCAATATTTTCAAGAGAATACAAAATCATCATGGGTAAAGAAGAAAGAGAAATGTTGGAAGACTTAAGGACCATGAATGTTTAGTTTCAAGAAGAGTACACACATTTGAAAGGAAAGGTTAAAAAGCATGAAAAAACGATGGTGGAAATGGAGAAGAAACTTGATACTTTTACTTAACAACTTCCATTGCTAAAGAAGAAATTTGATGAATTCCAAGATTCCATCAAAATTTTTGTGGTAGATTGGGATAAGAGAAGAGTGCAACTTGTGAAATTGGGAGAGAAGGTCATCTAGATTGATAACTAGTAGGAGAATATGATAAATCAGATGATGACTTAGCCACAACTAGAGTTATATGACAAGAAACAAGCATTGAAAAATATACAATAGGTATTCTAAGAGCTCTAGGAAGCAAAGACATATTCTATTACAATTGTATAGGACAACAATATGAATTACATAACTTTTGTAAATTCACCTTCCTTAGACTTTTCTCTAGATAATTTTGGTGAATTTGAAAAGCATACCAGGGTCATTGGTTCAAAATTGTTAAGGTATATGGGTTATTATTGGAAAATCGGAGAAAATATAAGACAAGGCATCCTAACCCCCATTGTATATGCACGAAGCGTCAAGCTTGAAAGCTTAGTTTTGATTACAAAGGGGAAGATTTCCATGACCACGAAGACCAATTTTGTGAAGCTAAAAGACATCGAAGATTTTTCCTATTCGTCAAAAGAAAGAGTATCAATACATGAAGGGGGCATCCAATTGCCACCTTATCATTCTTGTGGGGCATATTGTAGAAGGGTAGTGATGAAAAGATTTCAAAGACATATCCTACACCTACATTTAGAAGGAGGAGAAGGAATGCTGGTCAAAATAAAATTAAGAAGAAATGTGGGCATGCATCAAGTAAGTCATACCTTATTTATGATTGTTGTAAGAAGAAATACCATAACAATACTAGTTTTTGGTACTCAATGGCATCCTCATTCTATGGGAAGACATGCCATAATGTGGCATATTACTAGGGAAAGCAAGCCACCTACCAAAAGCATAACTATTTTTGGAGGAGAATGATAATGATGATTCCTTAAGCCAACAATGAATGTAGAGGAAATTGGAGAAAACAAGAGTGTCAAGGAGTCCATATAGTAGCATGAAGAATTATTTCCACCACTGCAAGTTGAGTGGCCATTCAAAAGAAAATTAATACAGACCACATCCATGTTGGAAGAATTTTTCATTTATGTCAAAGGGTGAATGAGCCCACACTTTTTTTGGTAAATTGTGTGCAAAACTTAATAATTTTGGATACAAGGACCTTATAGAGTGACAAATCTTGTTAAGAAATTTTGTTTGATAGGTGGCATATTTTGTGGGTCCTCCTAGTTGGAGAGATGTTAATATTTGAAGATTGATGCCATAGATGAATGGGATTGTCACTCGATCATGCCCCATTAGTTTATGGCTTTGAATACATCAATGCAACCCCTTCAATAAAGTCAATATTATTGGCCAAAATCCATGTGTCCTGATAATCTTGAAATAAGATGACGTGAAAGTAAAAATTTGATATTTTTTAAGTGTCCTAAACCTCCCCTAAATATGTTAGTTCATATCCATTAGGTCAACTTCAAATATAGTAATGTTTTTTCATAAAAAATATCATGTCGGCTCTAGAAAAAGTCACAAATTTTCATTGGGAAAGTCGAACCCAAATTAAGCTTGCTCAACTAATATATATTTCCCTACCTGTGGGAAGATGTGAGCAATAATTTTCATGGATATGAAGCAGAAATATGAGGTGAAAAAGTCTGAGGTTTGAGCTTAGTTGAACATCTTGAAGAAGACTAAGATTTAAGGATCTCTCCTAAATACATCACATCCTTTTGAGGCATTTTTTTTTATTTTGATCAAAATCTAAGGCGTTTATGGCCCTTACTTGAGACTAATCATAACCCTCTTTTGGGTCTGCTTGAGTCTAGTTTCGGTCCCCTCTTGAGGCCTCGTTTGCGACTGTCACAAAGGTTGAATTTTGGCCCCCTTCCTCAAGTCATAGCCCTGTTCAAGCCTTAGTTAAGACTTGTGATTTTTGGTCCTATATTTCAGACTATTGCTACCTCAAATCAGGTCTATTTGGAGTTATATTTGATCATTGTTGAAGTCCATTGAAGAGCACATTTGGAGCACATTTGGAGTTTATATTGAGGTTTATCCTAAAGGTGTCAAAGGAAATTTAATGCAAGCTTAAAGAAGGTGCCTGAATTCCCTAGAGCATAATTTTTTGGCAGAATTTTTGTACTTGTTAATTTCATACCTATAGAAGGCTTTGGCAGTTCTAGAGAAGTCCTTGAGGAGTAATTGAAGTTGTCTTAGAAAGCAAGCCTTGAAGTAAATTTGTAGCATATTTTGAGAGCAGCCATTAGAGTCATTCTTGTAGGCACTGGAGTCTTTCTTAAAGAAACATTTGAAGTCTTTCTTGATAAGGCTTGAATAATTTTTTAGAAGTAGATCTTGAGAGAAAATTTGTGGTAGACCTATGCAATGTGATTTATAGTAGACCTCTTTTGAACGAGGCCTTGAAACATATATTTGGAGTAGTTTTTGAAGTCTAAAGGAGATCTTGTTGAAGCAACTTTTGTTGATGAAGTTGTGATGCAAAATTTAAGGTAAAGGCACTTGAAATTGCATTAAAGTTCAAAATACTTATTGGAGTAGTTCTAAGATTTTGTTGCATTGAAGGTTAGAATAATTATTTCTGTTGTAGTATATATATATATATATATTTGGTTCATTTGATGTGATGTTATTGGTTATTCATTTTTATACTTTAAAAAAATAATCACTAGAGGGAAGATCATGAGAAAATATGGAAATGGAAGGCATATCTTCAAGAAAAATTTCAATGTTTGATGGAAATGATTATCCACTATGGTGTAGTTGTATAGAAACCTACTTGAAGGCTTTCTGAGTAGATGTTTGGCTCTCCATCATAAATGGCTACAAAGTTCCTAAATATCCTCCAAATGATCATGATGAGAATAAGTTTTTTAACTGCAATTCAAAATATCTTCATACCATCATGGGTGGTTTCTCAAAAACGATTAATTATAGAGTGATGTCCTACAACACAACCAAAAAAGTTTGGGATAAACTTAAAAATATGTATTGAAACAATTTTTGGGTGTATGTTATATTTTTCCATGAATAGTCGTACGCGGGAGGGGGGTGATAAGTCCTCCCTGTTTGTTCCACCGGGCGCAGCAGGTGGGTCACAGGGGGGGCGCAAAACCCCCTGTCGGGCGGTAGCCCCCTGAATGAGGTCCAGGGCAGCACCCCGGGAAAATTTGTTTGGACACTATAATAGGTGGGCAGACCTACCTATGGTTTTGTGCATGGGTTTGGCACATGGTTTTGGGCATGATGGCTTTCTGCCCATGGTATTTTGTAGATCTGGTCAAGGGAACTACGGTTATGTTCTAATCCAGGGTTAATGGATTGGGGTTTATGAATGCTTTGACATGTATATATATGTATTCTAACATTCAAAGGAATATAATACCATTGTTGGGATCCTATTAGTCACTAAGACCAATTTACATGGAGTCTTTTCACCTTTAGATAAGGTACATTAGATAAAATACTGTAGAAAAAACCATAGATTCTCATAAACCTAGAGCTTGAAAATTGTTAGTAACTTAACCGAGTCAAATTTACCCTAAGCACCTTAACAGGGAAAAACAAAATAAAAAAAATAAAAAAATTTAAACATAAAACTTTATATTCACATTTATTTGAACATAAAAACTTATATTCACATTTACTAATACATTTTCATTTTCATGAAATTGACACCTAAACCCCATAAAACCACACTTCTCACAATATTATCACCCTACAAAATTGAAACATACCTTTATTTCTTAAATTTAATTATCATAATCTTTGATTTTATTTATATTAATGGTAAGTAATTGTAAAGGATTTTAATGATGTATAAAGACACATTTTACAATCTCTAGATGGAGGAGACTGACAAGACCAGGAGGGATGACATTTGATGTGAACTTATCCATGCCGACATAACATGTACATAATATATACTTTAAATTTTCTGAAAAACGGTCAAATACTCTGTGAAAATGGATAGCAGATCTGTTAAAACTGTCATGTTTTTGAAATTCCATCCCTTCATGAGTGGTTGGGTGAAGATAACATGTTCAATCATCAATATGAGGCAATCGTGTGGAACACGGAAATTAATAATTTATAAGATTAGCATCTTTGACCAAAATAGTAACAAAATAGTCTAGAGTGTAGGTTTTGGTTTTTTATTGAATATTTTATTATGTTTTATTTTAAGACTACGCGGAAATAATGAGGAGGAAACGTTGAGAGACTTTTTCTGGGCAACTGCTGGGTTGAGAGGCTTTTTCTGGGCAACTGCAACGCGCCGCGTGGAAACAATAGAACACTTTACCATAAAATAAGCCTCGAAAGCACATTAAATTGTTAGTGGTATTGATTTCGTGTATTTGATTATAGAGCAATTGAAGATACCATTCATGTATTTGATATATGATTTTTTTGGGCAATTTTTAAATTGTATTAAAATAATTTGAGATTTGATATTTTATTTGGATTGAGATTTAATATTTTTTAAATAAAATTTAAAAAAAGGTTTATTATATATAAATTTTATCGTAGATTTTTATCATGTTTCTAAGGATTTATTATAATTGCTCCAAAAGAAGACGCTCTCAAGCCTACCTATGAGTTGAGATTAAAAAAAGATAATAGGTTTGAAATGTTCCTACGGACATCGATAGTCCCTCCTCCAGGAACGAGGAAAATATTGAACTGCCCGTGGATATATGAGGGTCCCTCCGTGGAAAGCTAAATCAACACACTAGGGAATCATATCACTAGGAGTGAGACGACTTCATAGGTAGTCGGTGGTGGTGGCAAGTCATACATATATTATGTGGCACAAACATATGACTTTTTGACTTTTTCTTGGTATCGATATATATGGAAATGGAACATTCTCTTCAAGGTCACTGTGTTCACTTGGTTAGTATGGAAGAATAAAATCTTTATATGAGATAATCTCTTGAAAAGAGGATACATGGAACTTGGATGTTGCACACTGTGTAAAAATGATTTAGAAACAAGTATTTACATATTTCTTTTTTGTCCTACCACCATGGTAGTCTGGTGGTACATCTCATAGACTATGCACATTTGTGACAGACATACACAAAACATTGAACAATGCATAAGGAGTGGGATGTGGGAGATAATAAATACAAAGCACTTCCTTTCTATCTATTCTGGGAGATATGCATGGCCAGAAATCATTGTTTGTTTGACGGAGTGCTGATAAACACCAGTTGGATATGCCACCGCATTATCTCATGGCTATCTAATACTCCCAGAGTTGATGTTTCTTGCAAATATTTATCTTACCGTAACATACCACCAGAAATCATTTTTCCTACAGTTTTTTTCGATGGAGCGGTGCAATATGGAAGTTGTGGATGCGATGCATGGATCATAATCAACGAAAGGAAACACTATAAAATCCACTGGAATGGCAGCTCAAGTACCAACACTAAGGTAGAAGTATTGGCATTGTGGGGTTTATTGTGGTTTGCAAAAAATATATAGGTAAATTCTCTACATATCTATGGGGATTCAAGAACTCTTATTGATGGGATCAATAGACACACAACATTCGATCCTCCCCTCTTATTTGGGTACATTGACCATATCAAACGTATCATGGGCACTTTTCCAGGGATTACAGTACCCATGAATCAAACATGGTAGCTGACAAACTCTCAAAAGTGGGTTTTAGTGATGTGTATGGAGTCATGAGGTACAAGTATATAGAAGAAAACCATTCACATGTGGATGGCTTGCTCCATTTCTTGTAACATAAATATGCTCCCCTATATTTTGTTGCTTTTCGATTCGTTATAGTAGCCATGCTTGGACTTTTCTATCAGGTGGATCCACTATGTTTGTGACACTATGACTGTGAGTTCTATTATGCCATTTTTTTGTACATGGCATAAAGTTTTGTATTGAACAACTCAATATAGGAGTGATATGTCATGACATCATATACCGGATCACAAATTTAATATAAAATCCAGTGTTTTTTTCCTCTAAAAAAAAAGGTGGATCAATTTGTATGAGATTTACTTTGCAATAGATTTTTTGAAATTTGATAGGGAAGAATTAAAGATAAAAGCTAATTATAAGAATGAGAAAGTTATTTAAGGTACACTAGAAAAACCAATTCTCTCTCTCTCTCTCTCTCTATATATATATATAATATCTTGATTTGCATGTGTTTATTAGTTTTATTATAATTGGATTTATCATTCATGGCTGAGAGGAATGATTTATTGCATCTATATCACAAGTTCAAATCATCATGAGAAAATGGATCCCTTAAAATCACATCATTTAAAATTTTTTTTTTTTAATATATATATATATATATAATTTTTTTTTCAAAATAAAATTATTTGACTTTTTTTGAAAAAAATAAAAATAAAATATATAATATAATTAGGAATATAAGTGTCTAAATAAAAGTAGGAACATGTGTTTGGAAAAGCTCAAATACTATAAAACTCAATGGTTTTCCTAATCCATAAGAACAATGCTATGCAAACAATGTTGATGTTGTCAAGCTAGGAGATATGTATGATTGCAGATAAAAATGGTCTTAGAACATTATGCTTTAAGTAAAGAATGTTTATTTTTAATCTTTATGTAAGTTGGTGTGTTTTTTTTGATAAACTGTAATTATTATTTTAACAAAAAGATGAAGTAAATTATAATGTTAGAAAATATGTATATTCAAGAACCAAAAAGTTATTATGTTATGAGGTGTATAAAGAAGCAGTGGGTGGGAAGGTGCATGGAAACCATACTACCAAGTTATAATGGTTGAGAACATGGTTATGCATGCTTCCCAATGATTATTATAGTTATCATAGCCTTTGCATGAATTGAAGTGTCAAGTTACCTCTACATAATCATGGATAGACTTGGAATTTAAAACATTTTGAATGTTTATATACAAAGAAAACAAGAAGCTATGGCATCAAACAAGACTAGTCCAAAGAGGTGGCTCACCATTTACTCTGCATATCTGATCTGGATTTATGCAGGAACACAACATAATACACATATAACCATAAATACAAAGATGCAGCAGAAATAACACTTCAATTCATTAATATCAAACTGCTGAAATTTTCTTACAGATAGAATGGAAATAAACTAGCTAGGGCGCTGGTAGCTTATCTCTGAGAAGAGATGTGGTGGCTATAGGTCTCTGAATTATGTTACAATGAGGCTTGAGGGCCTATTTATTATTGAGAAACAATGGAAAACCCTAAACATCCAAAAAACTAACCCTAGGAGATGAAGCGCCAAAACTATGGGCCCCGTTTGGGTAAATTGATGTTTCAACTTCCCCGGGACGTAACTTTGGCATACGATCTCCGTTTGACGTGCACCATACCTCGTTAGAAAGATCTATCCGAGGACTACATATCTTGAGGTGAGCAACATCGGTCCATGGACCCATGTTGCTCCCGGTTTTCCTAAAAAAGTCGTTTAGGGCCTCAAAACAGCTCCGGAAGTTTAGGACCTGAAAAACTGCTAAAAATAGTAAGTTGTGCCGAAACTGAAAAAATGAAAGAGACAATGGTGGGGCCCCAAGTGGAGTAGGCAGGTGGCCACCAGTATCAATTGGATCATTCCTGCCCCCTTAGGAAGCAATGATCTCCATTGCGTTGAGTTCTTCCATGAGATGAGGAAACTTCTGCTGAACTTGGTCCATGGTGAACCACTTGCCTTGGTGCAGGAGTTGGCAAGATTTGATAACCCGATACAGTTGGATCTTCTATTGGCGAGTGTTCTTGATTTTCATGTCCATGATACAATCTGTGGTGGCCTGTTCGATGTAGTATGGGTTTAACTCTGTTGGTGTGAGTTGTTCTGCAATGTCAGAGGTGTCCAGTAGAGGTGGGAAGTAGGGATGAAAGCGGCCCACATTGAATACTGGGTGCAAACCAAGGAATGGTGGAATATTGAGCTCGAAGGAATTGTCCCCTACAACCTTGGTGATGATGTACGACCCATATCGGAGTGGGCGAAGCTTGTGGTGGAGTCCAGTGATGCACTTCTTCTGCAAATGTAGCCACACTTTGTCACCCACCTGGAAGTTGTGCGGCACCTAATGTTGATCACGTCGTTTCTTGTACTTAGCATTGGCTCTGTCCAATTTTTCATGAACCTGTTGGCGGATGTGCTAAATAAGCTCGATGAAGCTGTTCTCTTTTTCAACTTCAGACTGGACATGAGCCGAATCGGGCCGAGTAGCCGCAAATGGCATGGCTACGTCAATGGGACATAATGGCTAGAATCCCAAGCCCACTTGAAAGGGGTTGTGGCTTGTTGAACAGTGGAGAGCCCTGTTATAAATTTGTTGTACATAGGGGAGGCTCTCATCCCATATGCGTGGATGCTTTGAATTGTACATGCACAGGATGTGTACAATCATCCTGTTAACGACCTCTGCCTGGCCATCAGTTTGGGGATGGAAAGCTGTGGACTTGGTGAGCTTGGTGTCCAACATTGACCAGAGGCTAGACCAAAATGTGTTAAGGAACCTACTATCCCGATCTAAGATGATAGACTGTGGTATCCCAAAGTGCACCCACACTCGTTCAAAGAAGAGTTTAGTAGTGGCTTCTGTTGTGATATTCTTCTTACAGGCCGCCATAATGGCCATCTTCGAGAATCTATCGATGACCATGAAAACACAGTTGTTTCCATGCTTAGTAGAAGGAAGGCCCAACTTGTAATCCATGGAGATGGATTCCCAAGGTCAACTAGGGGTAGGTAGTGAAGTATAGAGGCCTTGCTTCTTGATGGTCGATTTTTCAATGGCACAAGCAGTGCAGGATCTGATGTACTTCCCGACATCCTGTCGAAGGTTCGACCAATAGAAATACTTCTGCAGTACTGCCACTATTTTCTTGAACCAGAAATGCCCAGTGACTTGACTGTAGTGTGCTTCCCATATCATCTTGGCACGCTTGCTTGAAGTAACACAAAGGTGTCCCAGATGACATAAAAATGCATCTTGGAGGTGAAAATTTTGAACTTGCGTACCCCCCAAGAGTGTCTTGTATGTGTGGCCGAATTCTGGATCACTCTTGCAGAGAAGCGGCCAATTAGAAGTCTCATTCCCACAAGAGTTGAAAACGGTGGTTAGCGCCACGATCGGTCGTCAGCTGAGGCAGTCTGCAACATTATTGGTGCTACCCTTCTTGTACTTGATGTTCAAATGAAATTGTTGCAGATATGTGGACCACTTATGATGGCGATCGTTCTGCAACTTCCCTTGCGTCTGTATGAAATACAGGGGTCGGTGGTTTGTGTGGATGATTGTTTCCTTCCCCAAAATGTAATGCTTCTATTGTCGACAAGCTTGAACAATGGAATACATTTCTTTTTCATAAGTGGGATACTTGCAGATTGTGTCGGATAATGTCTCACTGTGATATGCCACTAGATGCCCCTGTTGAGTAAGAACTTCCCCAATAGCATAGTCAGAGGCATATGTCTCGATCTCAAATGGTTGTTGCAAGTCTGGTAATGTGAGCATTGGGACAAAACAAAGGTGATGTTTCAATTCTACAAATGCCTTCTATTGAGATTCTGACCAAAAGAAATTTTCTTTCACTCCTCCCTTTGTGTCTTAACTCAAGGGCCAAGTGATATTAGAGAATCCCAACACGAACCTGTAGTAGAAATTAGCAAGACCCAGAAATCTGCGAAGCTCTATTAGAGTGGTTGGGGTTGGCCAATCCCAAATGACTTGGATCTTGGTTGGATCCACATGCACCCCTTTCATCAATAATGTATCCCAGATATTGAACCTGGGTCATGCCAAAAGTGCACTTCTCCAAACTGGCACATAACTTGTGTTGCCACAATGTTTGGAGGACTTGTCAGATGTGGTGGAGGTGCTCTTCCCAAGTTTGGCTGAAGATCATAATTTCATCCAAGTACACCACTACAAATGAGTTGTCGAATGGCCACAAGATGTCATCCATCAACCTCATGAAGGTTGTGGGAGAATTCGTCAACCCGAAAGGTATGACCAGCCATTTGAAAAGGCCCTCCTTCGCTTTGAAGGTAGTCTTCCACACATCAAAGGGTTCAATTGGTACTTGGTGATACCCAGATTTCAAGTTGATCTTGCTGAAATATTTTTCCCCTTTCAGTTGGTCCAGAAGGTCATCAATCTGCGAGATCGGGTACCTATTCCGGACAGTGATCTTGTTCAACACCTGATAGTCAATACAAAGTCTCCAAGTCCCATCCTTATTTTATACCAACACAATCGGGCTCCCACAGGGCAATGAACTCGGCTGGATATGACCTTTCTGTAGTAGCTCCTAAATCTGCCTCTTGATTTCATCGTTCTCCAGAACAGAGCGCCAATAGATCGGTCCATTGGGTAGTGGTGCACCTAGGGTTAGATCAATGGGGTGCTTGACCTGTGGGTGAGGTGAATATGTCCCTGTACTCCTCCACAACCTTGTCCATTTGTTGTTTTCATGCAGAGGAGCCCTATTTGGAGGTCGTGGCCACAGTCTTCTTCTTGCCTTGGGGGTGGATCATCAGGAAAACATATTTCCTGGTTTTGGAAATAAGCTTATTGCATTGTTTTGTAGAAACCAAAGAGATAGCTACAAGCGGTGGTACCTTTGGTATGCTGTACAACTTATTTCCCAAAGTAAAAATAATAGCTCGAGGTCAGGACTCATACATAGCATGTCACCTCCATAAGTATGGTTGGCCTAATAATACATTAGACACATCAAGAGGAAGGTGACACTGCTGGCTGATGCAGATATCTTGTCCTTAGTGAAGCCACCCGATGGTGTATGGTTATGGGTGTGCTGTGGTCAGCAAGCCCAACCACTTCACGACGTCTGCTGAAATGAGATTATTTGGTTCCCATTGTCGACAATGAACCGTAGCAGGGAACCCTTTACCCACATCTAGGAGTGGAAGAGACACTCCTCCTCCTCTGGATCTTCCAGTTCCTCCTTCTGGATCTTCGCAGTGGCAATAGTGGCATCGGGATCTGCATCAATAATCTATTTCCTTTTATTATTCCCCTTGTTAGGTTTTAATTCATAGTCGGAGCATGCATTTGCTTCACAAGCCCTCATCTCGGCCACCAACGACTGCTTGGCCTGACACTCACTTGTGTTGTGAGTGGAGCTCTTATGGAACTCACACCACTTTCCTGTGTCCTTCTTTGGCTTCACGATGTTGTTCTTTGCTTGTGGATTTGGCAGGTTGTCTTGGGCCGTCGTGCCTTGGCTTTGTCTTTTGTTCTACAGTTTTAGGGAACCTTTCCCTTTCTTTTTATTCGCAGACCCAAAGTCTCACTTCTTCTGTTTGAATTTCTACTCAATCTTGGCAGCATACCGGTATGCCATAACAAGAGAGGAGATGTTGAGGAAATCAATTACCTCTTGAATGTATCTATGTAGACAAATATGATACTTTAGCACCAAACATTTCTCTGAATATTTGATACCCAAATTTATGCACAGGGTATGGAACATATTCGTCATCTTATGCACATCTTGATCCCTTTATTTCCATAGCATGGTCCATTTTATGTACTTGTCCTCATAGCTCCCCACGGGATAGTATTGTTCCTTGATGGCTTCTCGGAAATAATTCCAATTGGGTACGACTGAGAAAAAAGAGGGTTTTGTCTCGTCCTTTTTCTCACAGTAGGTTTCCCACTAGTCCTTGACAAGGGGGGTAGCTTTGAGAAGTGAAAAAATAATCTTCTCCCGATCGGAAAAGTCATGAATCGAGAATATCCTTCTAATATATTCAACCATCTATCTATGACATCCACATCTATTTGGACCTCAAATGTGGGAATGTTAAAGTTTACTTGTACCTTAAAGGGAGTCGTGCCTCCAGAGTGGCTACTAGATGCAGATGCGTTGCCGGTGGGCAGTCGTTGAAGGATTTGGGAAAAGTTATCCATCGTCATGTTCCTTTGTTTTTAGAGGGCCTCCTCGAGCAATATTTCGATAGGATTTCCTGCTCCATCATCTTTATTTTCGTCCCCCATGGGTGGCCGTCAGGGTTTGCGAGGCTGATCTTGCAAGGGTTCAACTAAATCGAGCCCTAACTCCTTATACCTTGACCTCGTTGGGGACGTGCAAAGAAGGATTGAGAAAAAAATACCGCTTTGATACCATTGATTCGGATTTACGCAAGAACGCAACATAATACACATATAACCATAAATACAAAGATGCAACGGAAATAGCACTTTATTTCACTAATATCAAAGAACTGAAATTTGCTTATAGACAGAATTGAAATAAAATAGCTAGGGCGCTGGTAGGTTATCTTTGAGAAGAGATGTGGCAGCTACAGGTCGCTGAAATATGTTACAATGAGGTTCGAGGGCCTATTTATTATTGATAAACATCAGAAACCCCTAAACATCCAAAAACCTAACCCTAGGAGATGAAGCACCAAAACTATGGGCCCCGTTTGGGTAAATTGGTGTTTCAACTTCCTTGGGATGTAACTTTGGCATATGATCTCCATTTAACACACACCATACCTTGTTATAAAGATATATCCGAGGAATACATCTTTTGACGTGAGAAAAATTGGTCCATGGACTCGTGTTTCTCTTGGTTTTCCCAAAAAACGTCGTTTAGGGCCTCAAAACGGCTCCAGAAGTTCAGGACCCGAAAAAATGCTAAAAATAGTAAGTTGTACCGAAATTGAAAAAATGAAAGAGACAATGGTGGAGCCCTAAGTGGAATAGGTGGGTGTCCACCAATATCCACCTGGACCAACATCATCCCACGAAGGAACATCATGCAAAGCTCATAATGGATTCTCATTAAAATTAGTGGACAATTGTTGTATGAGGCCTCTTTTCTATCAAATGATCAAAGGACAGAGCATTGTATGTTCAAAAATTATTGTTTAGCTTGGGATTTCCATTTTCGATGGTATCTATGCAATTGAAGGTAATTTCCAGAATTTCTATGTAGGGCATTTTAATTAGCAAGCAAATCCTATCTAGCTGTATCATCAAGTTCTAGTGCTTCTCCATGACATAGGCATGGATACCTTTATAGGTGAAGTCATGACATGAACATACATGACAGGTGAAGGGACCATGCAGGTATTCAAAATTAGATTCAAATAATTTTCTCAATAAAGTTTAAGAGGGAGATGTTAGGTAAACTTCATGACCTAATTAAAGAGTCAAGGTTATTAGGTCAATAATGATGGTTTCATGAACCTGGTATTAATGGTTTGCGGTATTCATCCCACGATATTATATGCCGTTAAATATTTTAAAGCGCTTGGGTATTCTACATTAATGTGCTAGAGTTGAGAAAAAGGTTCACTTGGCTAGGGCTAGGGTGTTCAACCAACTTGTCTATGTTTAAGTCAAGGATAGTAATTGCTTGAGGTTTTCCAAAGTAAATCATGTGTGTTGTTGCTATACGTGTAACATTTTAATTATTTTCTTCTTGGATTAATTTAATTATAAATAAAAAATAAAAAAAGACAAGAGAGATATAAAGAAAGTGAATATGAAAATAATAATAGGAGAAAGAATACTGGTGGATGGGAAATCAAAGGTCATGCCCTTTGGACTTTCCACTACTTGTATCTCTCCTTTTTTGCTCCTATATTTTCAATCTAAAAAGGTTTTTTTTGGCCAAGAGAATAAGGCACATATATAGATCCATGGACTACATTGTACCAAAGATTTCTAGAATAGAGAATTAAGCAACCATTAAACATTGATTTTTTGTTTGGGTTTCCATGGTAATCTTATGACTTATGATGTGGTTCAACTATTATGTTTACTATTTTATGAATTTCTTTTGGGTCTAGTGTGTTGATTAATGGTTTTACACCTTTGTAATTCTCTATGATATAATCCTTTCACTATTATGTTGCATTAACTGGCATTTAAATTTTGGGATTTTTTGGAAAAAAATGGGTGTATTCATTGTCATAAATAACTCATTACTTTCCTCCATATAATTCACATGTACATAGATGATATGCTTATATGTTGGTTAGTATTTGTTTATCCACCAAAGCTTTCAAACCCAACCATCAAGGAATTCAGACTATCTATCTATTACCTAATTGAGATCAAAGGTCATGATAGAGCTATTACATCTTAATTTATAATTTTGTCCTTAATTTTAGCATTGTGATTCTCCTCAAGTTGTTGGCATTGCTTCTAATTAGCACACAATATCATTCATTTGTTTTCTAAACTGCCTTACTAGTCTAGATTCTAACATTTTTTTCACTTCAAACATTGAACCCCCATCACACTAATTAAAAAATGGTTTATGGTGAATCAACTTGTAATAAAAGTAAAATTGTACTTGATTAATTTTGAACTCATATGTATACACAAACTAAAAATTGATCACTAATTAGGTCTAACTACTAGAATAACGGTCAAAATCATGATTAAAATTGTTATCTCACTATTCCATTTGTTTTGACCTCCTAAATTTTCTAGCGTAGGAAAATGGTCTATGAGGATTGAGATGTGAACAAGGTGTACCCTATTTAGTGTTTCCTTCCCATTAAATAGTCAATCACCTTGAGTTATTGGTTGCCCGAACACTTATTTAATAGTCGCGATAAATTCAAGTTTGAGTTCAATTAGACACTCAACCCATCCATAATGGATTGGTCATTGCTAAAATAGTGATTGTTGATAGAGCATGTGACTAGGTAGTGATATTATTTACATAGCTATGCCATGAAAATTACTCTCTTAATCACTCAATTTCCATTGTAATGATGCCCATATACCCATGGTACTTAATTTCATTGCATTTATTTTGTTTGGTGGGTTGATATAACTAATTTTCCAGCATGAAAACAAAAGGTAACATCGGAAATCTATATATCACCACCTATAACTAATCCATTTATCATATGATATTTGACCATTTACTCCCTCTTGATGTGCATTATTATATAGTTACATTTATGAGGAATCATTTGTTCATATAGACTAAATTGCTCTAGAGATGAGCATGGTATGTCACCTGCAACACATTCCTTTTTTGAATGAATATTGAGAATGGGTGTGTAATTTGTGGGTTCTATGAATGGATACTTATTGGTTAGGTTTAAGTGATACAAAGTTGTAGAGATATGTATACACCTATTTCAATAACATGAATTGTACAGGAATATTATAAATATTTGTATTTCACAATTGCCATCAAAATTCATCAAATGAGTTTCCAATTAGAAACTAGAATGCTAGGTTTGTTTGCTTAATAAATATTTGAAGTAATTTTTTCATAGTATATTTGTTGGTAAAGAAAATTAGCTATACATATCAAAATTATGGATCAAAATAATATCATAGTATTTGAATCATTGACCATGAAGTAGACATCCATATTTTCAAGAGAATACAAAATCATCATGGGTAAAGAAGAAAGAGAAATGTTGGAAGACTTAAGGACCATCAATGTTTAGTTTCAAGAAGAGTACACACATTTGAAAGAAAAGGTTAAAAAGCATGAAAAAATGATGGTGGAAATGGAGAAGAAACTTGATACTTTTACTTAACAACTTCCATTGCTAAAGAAGAAATGTGATGAATTCCAAGATTCCATCAAAATTTTTGTGGTAGATTGGGATAAGAGAAGAGTGCAACTTGTGAAATTGGGAGAGAAGGTCATCTAGATTGATAACTAGTAGGAGAATATGATAAATCAGATGATGACTTAGCCACAACTAGAGTTATATGACAAGAAACAAGCATTGAAAAAGATACAATAGGTATTCTAAGAGCTCTAGGAAGCAAAGACATATTCTATTGCAATTGTATAGGACAACAATATGACTTACATAAATTTTGTAAATTCACCTTCCTTAGAATTTTCTCTAGATAATTTCGGTGAATTTGAAAAGCATAACAGGGTCATTGGTTCAAAATTGTTAAGGTATATGGGTTATTATTGGAAAATCAGAGAAAATATAAGACAAGTCATCCTAACCCCCATTGTATATGCACGAAGCGTCAAGCTTGAAAGCTTAGTTTTGATTACAAAGGGGAATATTTCCATGACCACGAAGACCAATTTTGTGAAGCTAAAAGACATCGAAGGTTTTTCCTATTCGTCAAAAGAAATAGTATCAATACATGAAGGGGGCATCCAATTGCCACCTTATCATTCTTGTGGGGCATATTGTAGAAGGGTAGTGATGAAAAGATTTCAAAGACATATCCTACACCTACATTTAGAAGGAGGAGAAGGAATGCTGGTCAAAATAAAATTAAGAAGAAATGTGGGCATGCATCAAGTAAGTCATACCTTATTTATGATTGTTGTAAGAAGAAATACCATAATAGTACTATTTTTTGGTACTCAATGGCATCCTCATTCTATGGGAAGACATGCCATAATGTGGCATATTACTGGGGAAAGCAAGCCACCTACCAAAAGCATAACTATTTTTGGAGGAGAATGATAATGATGATTCCTTAAGCCAATAATGAATGTAGAGGAAATTGGAGAAAACAAGAGCGTCAAGGAATCCATATAGTAGCATGAAGAATTATTTCCACCACTGCAAGTTGAGTGGCCATTCAAAAGAAAATTAATACAGACCACATCCATGTTAGAAGAATTTTTCATTTATGTCAAAGGGTGAATGAGCCCACACTTTTTTTGGTAAATTGTGTGCAAAACTTAATAATTTTGGATACAAGGACCTTATAGAGTGACAACTCTTGTTAAGAAATTTTGTTTGATAGGTGGCATATTTTGTGGGTCCTCCTAGTTGGAGAGATATTAATATTTGAAGATTGATGCCATAGACGAATGGGATTGTCACTCGATCATGCCCCATTAACTTATGGCTTTGAATATATCAATGCAACGCCTTCAATAAAGTCAATATTATTGGCCAAAATCCATGTGTCCTGATAATCTTGAAATAAGATGACGTGAAAGTAAAAATTTGATATTTTTTAAGTGTCCTAAACCTCCCCTAAATATGTTAGTTCATATCCATCAGGTCAGCTTCAAATATAGTAATGTTTTTTCATAAAAAATATCATGTCGGCTCTAGAAAAATTCACAAATTTTCCTTGGGAAAGTCGAACCCAAATTAAGCTTGCTCAACTAATATATATTTCCCTACCCGTGGGAAGATGTGAGCAATAATTTTCATGGATATGAAGCAGAAATATGAGGTGAAAAAGTCTGAGGTTTGAGCTTAGTTGAACATCTTGAAGAAGACTGAGATTTAAGGATCTCTCCTAAATACATCACATCCTTTTGAGGCATTTTTTTTTTTTTTTTGATCAAAATCTAAGGCGTTATGGCCCTTACTTGAGACTAATCATAACCCTATTTTGGGTCTGCTTGAGTCTAGTTTCGGTCCCCTCTTGAGGCCTCGTTTGCGACTGTCACAAAGGTTGAATTTTGGCCCCCTTCCTCAAGTCATACCCCTGTTCAAGCCTTAGTTAAGACTTGTGATTTTTGGTCCTATATTTCAGACTATTGCTACCTCAAATCAGGTCTGTTTGGTGTTATATTTGATCATTGTTGAAGTCCATTGAAGAGAAAATTTGGAGCTAATTTGGAGTTGATATTGAAGTTTATCCTAAAGGTGTCAAAGGAAATTTAATGCAAGCTTAAAGAAGGTGCCTGAATTCCCTAGAGCATAATTTTATGGCAGAATTTTTGTACTTGTTAATTTCATACCTATAGAAGGCTTTGGCAGTTCTAGAGAAGTCCTTGAGGAGTAATTGAAGTTGTCTTAGAAAGCAAGCCTTGAAGTAAATTTGTAGCATATTTTGAGAGCAACCATTAGAGTCATTCTTGTAGGCATTGGAGTCTTTCTTAAAGAAACATTTGAAGTCTTTCTTGATAAGGCTTGAATAATTTTTTAGAAGTAGATCTTGAGAGAAAATTTGTGGTAGACCTATGCAATGTGATTTATAGTAGACCTCTTTTGAACGAGGCCTTGAAACATATATTTGGAGCAAGCTTTAGTCTAAAGGAGATCTTGTTGAAGCAACTTTGCTGATGAAGTTGTGATGCAAAATTTAAGGTAAAGGCAATTTGAAATGCATTAAAGGTCACTATTGAAAAATAGTCTGAGAGTTTGTTGCATTGAAGGTTAGAATAATTATTTCGTTGTCATATATATATATATATATATATATATATATATATATATATATATATATATATATATATATATATATATATATATATATATATATATATATATATATATATATCTTTGGTTCATTTGATGTGATGTTATTGGTTATTCATTTTTATACTTTAAAAAAATAATCACTAGAGGGAAGATCATGAGAAAATATGGAAATGGAAGGCATATCTTCAAGAAAAATTTCAATGTTTGATGGAAGTGATTATCCACTATGGTGTAGTTGTATAGAAACCTACTTGAAGGCTTTCTGAGTAGATGTTTGGCTCTCCATCATAAATGGCTACAAAGTTCCTAAATATCCTCCAAATGATCATGATGAGAATAAGTTTTTTAACTGCAATTCAAAATATCTTCATACCATCATGGGTGGTTTCTCAAAAATGATTAATTATAGGGTGATGTCCTACAACACAACCAAAAAAGTTTGGGATAAACTTAAAAATATGTATTGAAACAATTTTTGGGTGTATGTTATATTTTTCCATGAATAGTCGTACGCAGGAGGGGGGTGATAAGTCCTCCTTGTTTGTTCCACCGGGCGCAACAGGGGGGTCACAGGGGGGGCGCAAAACCCCCTGTCGGGCGGTAGCCCCCTGAATGAGGTCCAGGGCAGCACCTCGGGAAAATTTGTTTGGACACTATAATAGGTGGGCGGACCTACCTATGGTTTTGTGCATGGGTTTGGCACATGGTTTTGGGCATGATGGCTTTCTGCCCATGGTATTTTGTAGATCTGGTCAAGGGAACTACTGTTATGTTCTAATCCAGGGTTAATGGATTGGGGTTTATGAATTCTTTGACATGTATATATATGTATTCTAACATTCAAAGGAATATAATGAAAAATCAATTTGGTAATCCCAGTTTTGGTATCCAGGGGAAAATATCTATGTATATTTGTTTTATGTTTTATACTCTTGCCATTGTTTATTTTCTATTTTAAGAATTCGTTTGCAGGTAATTTCTATATAAAACCTAAAGTGATGATAAAGTCAAGTAGGTCAAACTTCCAGAGAATAAAGCTCAGTTTGAAAATATGAAAATGGATGAAAAAGAAGATATTGTGACTTACTTAATCAAAGTAGATGAAGTTATAAACTCCATCAAAGGATTAGGAGAAAATATTGAATATCTTTTGATTGTACAAAAGGTCCTGAGATCACTTCCCTTAAAATACGATATCAAGTTATCTAACATAAAAGAAACCAAGGACATGATCAAGATGACAATGGAAGAATTACATAACGCTCTTACAATATATGAAATGAAAATAGATACAGAAGACAAACATTCAACCAAAGAATCAACTTTTAAAGCCACAAGGATCACAAAAAAATAATAATTGAAGGACGAAGGAACTCGAGACAATGATTCAGATATAGAAGAATAAAATTTCATTAAGAAGCTAAAAAGGGGAATCAATAAAAACAAAGTAAACTTAATTTCTAAATGCTTCAAATATGGTCAAATAGGTCATTATGATAAGTGATGTCCTTTTAAGGAAAAAATCAATTTCCACAAGAAAAATGTGTATTCCCGAGAAGACAACAGCTCTTCAGATGAAAGTGACACATATGAATGATATGTAAGAGAGTTTCTCTTCATAACCAAAGAAAATAATATAAGGATCATGATGATGAAGAGGTCAATGATTTAGATGATGAAGAATGAAATATGAGAGTGGAATCCTTTTGGGGACTCAAAAAAGCTTCAAATGCCAAACAAGAAGATGAAGATATTCAAGAAAAGTTGAAGAATAGTGAAAATGAAAATTACTTGCTTAGAAATAAAAACAAAGAACTGTAAAACTTACTTGAGAAGCATAATGAAGAAAATATCTCTTTAAAGGTCCATCTTGAAGAAGAAAAGAGAATTGAGGAAGTGTTTAAGACCCAGATGAAGAAGAATGAACAAGAGTGTAAGAATCTTGAAGAGGAAGTTGTAACATTGAATGTTGATAAGCTTAACGAGAACTTGAACAACTCACTAGTGCTAGATATCATTCTTAGCTATCAAAGATATCCAAAAGATAAAATAGGTCGTGGTTATGAAGGCACATCTTCCAGCAAGGAAGGAACAAGATCCAAGCCTTTGAAAGATGAAATTAAAATGGAATTTGGAAATGTTTCTACTTCAAGAAGCTTTGTTGACATTCCCAAGAACATCCAATATCAATACTGGATTGAACCACTTCCGAGACAAAAAAAACTTCAAAATATCATCCTACTCTCCCAGGTATGAAAATATTTTTCTTTTTCATTGTTACTCCTTTTTCATTGTATGCAATAAAGAAAATTAGAGGAAAAAACTTGACATGGATATTATTCAATAAGGAATTCAAAAGGAAGTATTTAACAAAGAGGTGCTTCGATGAGAAAGCTAGAGAGTTCCATGTGTTAATACTAGTTCAATTAACAATGTATGAATTTGTGAACAAATTTATGAGACTGTTGTGGTATGTTCTATATTTTAAAGAAGAAAAGGAAAAAATTCAAAGGTTTATCAATTGTTTACCTTTTTCCTACAAGGAGAGGATTGAATTTGATAGTATGAAAATAATGGATGAGATGAAAGGAAAAGGAAAGTTGTGTTTCAACAAAAATAAGGAGAAAAATGATAATTCTAAGAGTTAGGTGGCAAAGAAGAATGGAAAATTCAATACTGAGAATAAAGGATTTAAGAAACCTACATTTTTCAATACTTTTCAAGGGGGAAATTACGATAGGAATGCGAATTAGTAGAATAACATTAGATGAAGAAGTGGGAAAGTAGTAGGAATAGGGAACCGAAAAATTAGTGAAACAACTAGACCACAAATAAAGTGTTGGGGCTGTAAAGAAAATCATTTGTGGACAGATTGTCCACACAATCCTTTGAATAGGAAATAAGAAAAGCATAATATTCAGGAGGAATCTATAGTAAAGGATATTGCTAGTAATTTTACAAGGATTACTGAAGCGTTGGATGATAAACATGTTGACCATCAATCCACCATGGTGGAAATCCATGGTAAAATATTTGGAAAGGCCGTGTCTGTGTTAATTGATCCTAGCTCTACTTTGAGTTACATTTCTCCATAAGTGATTGAAAAATGTGGTCTTAAAAAAGGAAAATAGACTAAAACTTGGTTAATTCAATTAGCTACAAGAACCAAAAGAAGAGTTATTGAGATTAGTAAAGACCATTCAATAGACTTAAATGGATTGCACACTAAGTTAAATTTGAATATTCTGCCTTTGGGATAAGATAATGTCCTTATTGGTATGGATTGGCTAGAACAACATAGGGTAGTCTTGAACTGTTTGGAAAATATTTCACATGTGTCAATGCGGAAGAGGAGACTTTTACAGTAAAAGGGGTTCCAAGATTCATTTCAGTGAGGAAAATATATGCCTTACAGTTAAATAAATTCACTTGAAAGGGACGTAAATTGTTTGCACTTTAGATTGAAGATCATTCTTATAGTAATCAGAAACCTTCTATAAAATATTATCCTATTCTAGAAAACTATAAAGATGTATTTCCCAAGGAAATCCTAGGACTACCTCCCTGAAGGGACATATATTTTACTATAGATCTTATCCCTAGATAAGTCCCAACATCTAAAGCTCCATACATAATAAGCATTCCAGAGTTAATGGAATTAAAGATACAACTACAAGAACTGTTAGATAATAAATATATAAGACCTAGTGTGTCACCTTGGGGTGCACTAGTCTTATTTGTAAAAAAGAAGGATGAAACCCTTAGAATTTTCATAGACTACTCACAACTCAACAAAATTAAAATCAAGAAAAAGTATCATTTGGATAGGATTAATGATTAGTTTTATTAGGTTGAAGGAAATACTATTTTGTCAAAGATTGATTTAAGATCCAGATATCATCATATTAGGCTCAAAGATGAAGACATTCGTAAAACAACTTTCAGGACAAGATATGGGAATTATGAGTTTGTTAAAATTCCTTTTAGACTCACTAATGCACTAACAAATTTTATGTGCCTAATGAATAGTGTATTGAGGCCCTATTTAAAAAAAAATTCCATTGTATTTATTTATGACGTCCTAGTCTATTCAAAGAATAAGGAGGAACATGACTGATGTTTTCAAATGTATCTCCAAACACGTTGAGAAAATGAACTATATGCTAATCTTGGAAAATGTGCATTTTATCAAACATAGATTCATTATTTAGGGCATGTTATATCTAAATACAAGATTTCTATAGATCTAGGGATTATAAAGGACATTATGGAATGACCAACACTTAAGGATGTGGATGATATCAAGTCTTTCATGGGAATCACATGTTATTATAGAAGGATCATAGAGAGGTTTTGTAAATTATCTTATCCAATCACTTATTTACAAAAGAATGGAACTAAATGTGATTGGAATTATAATTTTCAGGAAAACTTTGAGAAATTGAAAGCAATTATTGCCTACTCTAATTCTAAAACTAGTTGACCCTAAAAGAGACTGTGTAGTTTGTATTGATGCTTGTAAAGAAGGTTGGGGGGGGAGGGGGGAGGTATTATTACAAGAAGTTGATTTGGTAAGCTATGAATCTGAAAAGCTTACAAACCCTGAGAGGAATTATACTACCCATGATTTAGAATTACTGTTGCATCATAAATTTGTCATCATTTTCACTTTTATTTTTCATTCATTAAACCATTCTTCCAACCATCCATTGCATCTCACTCACTTGCTGCCATTTTACTATAATTATTCACAAAATATCATAATGATATTCTACATGTCTAAATGGTTAATTAACATCAATTTTCCTTTATATTTAATAAATTGAAAAGAATTATGTTTGATTTTACTAATGACAATTTGACTAGTTCAGTTTCTGTAGCTTAGTCCAAGTTTCAATATCCATCTCTGTGATTGACCTATTAACATCATTCTAGAAGGAAATTGGATAGGCGGATTTTTAAAAAAAATCTCCAATATGGATTTGTGTTGTTCAAAGCTTGCCAAACTCACACATGTGAACCTTCAACATGTTATCATTAGGGGAATTTTGAGGTCTAAAATGAGCCTCCTAAGAAAAATGTACAACCAAAATAAACTTTATAAGAACCAATAGGATTCAAGATGATGATGTCAACCATGGGGGATGATTCACCATTTTTTAATTAAAAGGGTAAAAATATAAAAAAAATAAAAAAATAATAAAACTACTTTTACGTATATTAACTTATCTCAAAAAGTATCACTGAAGGGAGGACACTTAATCTCATCCCAAGAGTACCCATGTTGCATACTTTCGATGGAACTTGCTTGCGAAAATTGAGAAATACATGAAAAAACGTGATTGCAATCACATTTTTCATGTATTTCTCATTTTTCGTTTAGTAGGGTCCATCGAAAGTATGCAACATGGGTACTCCTTGGATGAGGAATTAAATTTTGCATCCAACGAGTACTCTCGCTCAAAATTTGAGTAAAAAAATTGGGAGATAAGTTGAAAATACGTGTTGAAAAAGTGGTTTTTTCTTTTTTCCCTCTAAAATTTGATGATGTCATCAAATTTTATTTTATTATTTCCACTATTATTTTACAATTTCCTTAGGAGGCCCATTTTAGACCTCAAAATTCCCCTAATGCAAGGGATAAACATAACAATTTCGACTAGTCAACTTCAAATGCATTTTCTGAGAAAATTAAAAAGAAATTTGAAAAATTAAAACATATGTTTTTTAGAACGAATCCATTTAAGCTTCACACTGAGGTTTTTTCAAAATTTGAAGGATATGGGATATTTTCCAGATTCTTTGAACCCTATTTTTCATATTGTGTGAATGCATGGTTTGCTAATGTGTCGTTCAACACATAGTTAACAAGGAGGTTAGAATGAATTATTCTTTAGAAAATTTGTGTCTAAGAGATAAGTTTGCTCATATCTGGGCTCATATTAGATCCAAAAATCCATCAAAATATATTTGATTTTATTCTCAAATATTTCATGGCTAGAGTTCAAGCAATGAAATTTTGAGTTTCTTGTTGCTTTAGAGCTCTATAAAATGTTGTAATATCTTGATGAAAGGGGGGAATATGGATATATGGATCCAGAGAGAGATTGAGACTATATCAATATTTATGTTATCCTTCATTAAGTTGTGTTGGATTTCTTGATTATGTATGCATTGCTCTATTAATAAAACCTTGTCTATTTTTATGGTTTACGTTCCAAAGATAAGTGTCTATAATTGATTGCCAAGTTCTTCAATTATTTAGATCTTATTCGAGTAGGAGGCCCCCCTATTGGCTACAAGAGTGTAATCTAAACTCTTTCTCATTTTTCTTTTGTGAAATTTTAGTACTTTTTCTTATGCTCTATTTATTGAAAACATTATGTGTAGATATTTTTTCACTGGTTTCTTGTTTTTTCTACAAAAACCAAACACCTTAATAAACCTTTCAAAAGCATAATTTATTTTACCAATTGTCTTTACTATCAGTTCTTTGCCTTTTGCAATTATTTTCAGCCTCTAATTTCTAGATAGGATTATGAATTTTTGCACAGGTATCCTAGGCATGAATGAACTCTCAGGATAACATGCACATACTTAATTATTTCTATTTTCTTTCAATTTCTTGCTATCAATCATAGCCTTCATTTACATTATAGATTAAAAATTGAAACATTTTCATAAGTAAATATTTCCTTTCACTTCATAGTATAGTTTGCTTTCCATTTCATAGCATAGAATGTAAGTTACATTTCTCATCATTCATAATTCATAAAATAATAATTAGAAATAAATTGCTTTCAAATATCAAATTGATTTTAATTTCTTTGATTAAGATTTCAATTTTTTTTCCTAGAATAAATTGTCTTTAAATTCCATAGAATAGAATTTGAAGCAATAGTTAGATGATTGCTTCAATTTCATTACCATATATTCAGTGTCTTCTTAGATTACAATTATTTCTTTTTACATTAATGATTCATTGCCCTTGATTTCATTGTTTGCACTAGAATATTTGTCTTTATTTTTTATTATCAGATGTGTACGTACTTTCACTAGATTCCATTTCATAGATTTTCCTTACATATGCAGTTTTTAAAATTCAAATTATTTTTAGCTTAAGATTTTATTTTTACTCCATTGCATTCTTTTTAATTCATTTGTAGAGGCTTACCATTCATTTATTACTATTTATAATAAATAATTCTTCTTTTATAATCAAAATTGAAAGCTAATTTCCTAAGATATATTGTGCAAGTGTACTTCACAAGTATACAAACCTGGATTGACATTTTAATGAAAGTAATTTAACTCATAATTAAATTACCCAACATTTTTGGCATTGTTGCTAGGGAAGTATACATAGGAATTAGATTTTAATTTAGGATGCCTTTTTATTTACACAACTCTGAGTGGGAAGAGTGGTAAGAAAAAAGGTAAGAACCTGTGCATCATGATTGTGAGGATCTTGCTAACTAGAGTCGTTGGATTGTGTCTCATTTTTAGCTACATTCATTTTGAGATACATAAAAATTTAATTTCATTCATTTTAAAATGAATTCTAGAGGTCGATTTATTTGAGGAAAAACTTCAAAAACTTCAATCGCCGACCACCCCCATTATGCCATGTGGTGCAGTAAGAGACACATCAACTTCCCCATCATGAATTCCTGCATTTGTAGGTAGAAATGACCGCCTCTTGGAGGTGGATGAGGTGACAGAAGAGGTAGAAGAAATGGATGGAGATGATGAAAATAAGGAATATCCTTTTTGATTTCCCATTTAGGATATTGATATAAATGTTCATATGAAGAAAATCACTCCATTAGTACTTCCCAAATTCCATGGTATGAGATAAGAAGACCCATAAACCTTTCTTTTTGAATTTGAAATACTTTATAGATCTTATGGTTACTTAGTAGACACTCAAAAATTGAATTTTTTTTTCTAACAAAATTGAAGGATAGAGTTTTTAAATGGTTCATGAGTTTAGGGACTAATTCAATAATATCATGGGATGATATGAAAATGATGTTTCTAGAAAAATATAAAAAATATTGTATACATCATGTTATTAAAGAGGAAATCTCTAGAATGACTCAAAAATAAGATGAGAGTTTTGAGGATATGGTAGAAACATTTATGTATAATGTTAAGAGGGAAAATTGTATAATTCAAATTTTGATACATTAAAAACCCCTCTTACCTAGAGTAATTAGAGACAAGTGGATTTCTCTCCTTAATCTCATGGGTAAATGAGATGTTTCTCAATTATTGTTTGAAGAGATTTGTGAATTATATAAGCACATATCAAGACTAAAATAAAATTATGGTATATCCCCTCGAGATCCAATTATGACAAGAGTAATTAAGCCAACATCAGGGTCTATAAGTTGAGTTGAAATTGGGAATTTGCTGGATTCTTTGTAATTTAAGTGAATAAATTGATATGCTAAGAATGCAAAAAAAGAAAAAAATTGAGAATGTTGCTTTGTTTATATTTTTCCCTTAATGTAGAAAGAAACATGCATTTCATGAATTCCCACTTGATAACATTAAAATTTGTGTTATCTGTGCAAAATCACATGCTACTAAATATTTCCTATCATTACTAGGATTGAAGGAAGTTTATCAGGGAGAAAATAAAAAACCGAGAATTTTTTTTTATGTACCTCTAAGAATACCATGGAAACCTTGTGAACATGGTATGATGCAAAATATTAATTCACAATTTCAAGGTTATGCACAACAATCTCAAAGTAACTGGAAAACACCCTTTCCTTAGCAACTTTGGCCATCTGAATCCCAACCTCAAAACCAATCTTGGTAACAAGGTTGGCAAGGGCCTTACAGAATAAATCCACCATATCCTCGATCTTTTCCTCACTACCCTCAATACCAATCTCAATGCTATCAATACCATTCACCTCCACCACAACCTCAATTCAACCTTTACCATTACTATCCAAGGAAATTTTTTAACTATCCATTAGGGTAAGCCAATGGTCATTAGATAAATGAGTTTTACACGTAATATATAAGGAGGACAAATTAAAGAATTAATTGATATCTAGTCTCCATTTGTTTTAATTCCCTCCACCATCATTTTATTTAGAGTGGAGACTCCCCTTGAAATCAATAGCTCTTGGATGATGGATTATGATAAAAAAAACTATAATATTCCTCATCCCACCCATTATAGGGTTTTACTTTCTTCCCACTCCCTTCCCACTCCCTTCATTTAAAGCAGGTCCTATGATAAAGTATCTTTGTATTCCTATTTATTTTTCATTTAATTTGAGGCCTCCTCTTGAGATATAATATTGACCTTTGAGGAATTAGGTTTTTGCATGGGTCTTATTTGCTAACATTGTTGGAGAATTTAAGTGAATAGTCTTCTATGAGGTGCCCATATAAATGGCAATGATCACATCAAATTGAAATCCTCACATAATCTAATGACTATGTGTAGTTCCACCTTCCCACCTCAATTTTAATGGCCTCTAGAAAGCCCTCCTTTAGATATAGATCAACCAACATACAAACCACTACATTGAGGGGTTCCCTTTGAACCAGTGATCCATCTTAATGAAGGACACCATGATATATTTGAAAACCATTAAAACTTCCAAAGAACAAATTTCAAAAGGTAAACATGGGAGTTTAACTTGTAAAGGTTGATACAAATATGTGTTTGTCTAAGGGTTGAAACATGGAGACCATTAAATTTTCAAAGACAATTGTGAAGTACCCCAAAATCATTTGTTACATCTTGCTTGGATTTAAAATGGAGCAACAAACATCCTTTGACCAAATTATGGTACTCCTGAGGATAGTCAAGCATTAGCCTAAAAACCTTCCAAATTCCTCTATGAGGCATGTTTGACAAAAAACTACCTTATAAGAGATTTCTCTCCATATCTAGCACTTGTTCAATTCAAATATCTTTGGCTAACAACCGTCTTTCTTGGATTTAAAATGGAACAAAAACCATCCTTCGACCAAAATATGGTACTCCTCAGAATAGTCAAGCATTAGCCTAAAAACCTTCCAAATTCATCTATGAGGTATGTTAAACAAAAAAAACTACCTTATAAGAGAAATTTCTTCTCCATATCTAGCACTTGTTCGATTGAAATAACTTTTGCTAACACCAACTTCACTTGTGACTCAACTTAGCAATTTTTTGTCCTTCTTCATTAGCTTAATCTTAATCTCTAAATAAATATGAAGCCCTAACAACTCCACTCATTGTAGATTCCTTCCCACTGACCCTACACCAACTTAAATAAAACTCCCATCTTCTTTAACATTCTACACCTCTTTTACCTATAATATATATATAATAGAAAGTTTCCTTGTAAATGTTTTCTTCTCACTTATTCAAAATTGTATAAAACATGAAATCCATATAGAACAAGGGCAACAGTAACTGCGTAGCACTAGTCCCTACCAATATACTACGTGAACCTCTCAAAGCACTATTTATCTTTGCATCTAATTTTCCTGTATTTTTAAATCCTTGAAGCTGATGATTAACTTTTTCCAGGTTCTCTTTTTGTGAAGAGAACACATGAAAGGGGGCTTGGCTGGACATTGAAATATAAATTTGTGAATACTTGAGGATAATATGAATATATATTATCAACGTCATAATTGACTAATATCGTTTGCTTAAGAGTTTGGTAAGCAATAAATTAATCTAATGTTTAAGTATTGGACAATATTTTGATCATATTAGAGTTACTCCCCCCTTTCAATATTTTGATCTACTAGACTATGTTAGAATTACTCCTACCTTTCAATATACCTTCTGTTGGATCTTGCTATTCCTTGAGATGATGAAAATAACTTGTCAATGGGTGCTTGCTTTCCCATTTGAAAGCATCAATGGCCGAAATAAAATTCACATAAAATTGACTCGGAACACTTATTAAGTAGTCATGAATTATTTGACTGGCAAGGATGCTGTTAGAAAATTATATATTACAGAGCAATGAAACACATAAAATATGCAGAAAACACAAACACACAAAACACATAAAACCAGAGAGACACAGATATACGTGGTTCATCTAGTTTCGAACAACCAGTCCTTCCTTTCTATTATCTAGCAAAATGAAGAGACACAACCTACAACATATCTACTGTAATATCCTCTGTTCTCTCTCACAATCTCCCTATCTGTTTCTCGCTCTGAAAATACACATACAATACACAGCTGCAATACAATAACCTCATACAAGCGAGGGGTTTCCTTCTAGGGAAAAAAACCCTAAACTAAACATAACTTCTACCATTAGATCATCCGCCTAATCAACGGCCCAGATTGACTAGAAATTACTATACTTTTACAAGGAAATTTTACATCTGTTTTCTTCGGGGACGCTGCCCTTGAAACCCCTCACCAAGGGGGGGGGGGGGCTCCATAAAGTTGCATCCGCCTCCCCTAGCCCCCCCAGGCAGCGTTTAATTACGGTAAGGTACAGGGGCCCAATGTTGTGATACAAAATAAACAAGATAATCAGGCTCCACACCCAACAAATGCTTCATTTGGACCCGGACCTGGGTACTCTGCGTATGCATATGTGTCAACATAATCGATTGCTTCGATTCTTTGTCTAAAGGAATATTTGAAAAGCGCATTCAAAACGACACTCCAATATCAGCAGTGAGGATTTTACTGAGTTTTTCTCAACGACTATAGTGATCTTAAGTTGATTAAATTAATTTTAAAAATCAAAGCAGCTTAAATTAATTTTAAAAATAAAAAAATAAATATGATAGATAATTTTTAGCATATCAAGACATGAACATTAAAATATACATAGGTCAAAACATCAAAATATTTAACTCTTTCCAAAATATCCAAATAACACTTGTAGCGGCATGAGTTGAAACGAAAGGTAGCCACGTTTTGGATATTTATCCATGAAAATATTTTCTTACACGGGTAAGATCAAAATATGCAACCGTGTCCAAAATATCCAAGTGACACTTGCAACTGCATTTATAAGTTGAAATGGAAGACAACCATGTTTTGGATATTTCTCCATGCACATATTTTTTTGTGAGTTTGCCAACCAGGTTGAAAGTACCAGCGAATATTTTCTCAGGCACAAACCATGGTCGACTCTATCTATTGTATCTCACGACAACTCTGTATCTCACCGCATAAACACAACAAGAATTGGAAGGATGGTTTTGCGACTTGTCGATTTGGGGTTGGGGAACCACTGCACCTAATGAGATTTTTTTTTCATTTTCGATAATGAATGGGAAACTGATTAAATTTTTTTTTCTTGAAATGTGAAACGATAAGTGACCATAATAAGGTGTATAGAGAAAATTGGAACAACATAACAGATATTGATCGAAGCTAAGGTTAGAAATAGGGAAACGATAGTTCTGAGGATAGGATCCCACCATGCCACTACATGTTATTAATGTATTGTTGAAAGTAATTAAGTAGGCTGACCAAAAAAAGGTGAGTGAAAATGAAATATTTTCTGAGTTGAGTGATGTGCTATAACTCACTAACTCATTCATTCTCTAACTTGTCTACAGGGTGATAGCGAGAAGAATATCTTGGCAATGTCTGAAGCCCGTCCAACGTTCTTGATGAACCATAATAAAGCCTTATGTAGTTGGTGAGTCAGTTGAATCGAACAGTAACTGTCAATGGTGACGACCAACAAACACAAAAGTAACTTTTGCATCATAACCATATATATATACCTCGTTCTTGAAGGAGCTCTCGAAGGACTATGGTTTTAGCATGCCATTGCAGACATAAGAGATAAACATTCCGTTGAAAACCACTGTAGAAAAAAACATCATCCAGGAAATAAAAGGGTCACAACGCAAACTCAGAACCGCTAAAAATAATAACAACCTGGTAGTAACATTAAAAAGCTTACCTGAACAAGAAATACAATCGCATGGGTTTGGAGGAGTAAAAAAGGTCAGCATTTTCAAGAGTTACAGAGCTTTCTTCATCGGGACATAGTCTCTTCAGTAGTCTCAAACTGCTTACCCCACGGTTTTCAACAGTCTCAGACTGCTTACCCCACAGTTTTCTGGATGGGATCAAAGCACAGGGGCTCATTGTAACTTGAAGTTTCTGTGAAGTTTTCACCAGCATAGGAGGAGGAGCATGTGAGTTAGTTGGAGCCTATTCCGGACACCAGTTGCCAAGCGAGTTATAGCTGTTAGATTTAGGGTTCTTCGCTAGGATCCCCTCATGAAGCTTTGGCAACTTAAGATATGTTAAAAAGAGACACTGATAATTGGATATGAAAATGAAACTCGGCAATAAGACCTCCAAAACAAAAGTTTAGATACAAGTTTTGTTGACAAATATTTTTTTAAAACTATGGTTAAATAAATAAGTTCACTCAAATTAATATGAAATCAATCGCTATCGATCACTATAGTCCATTGTTGTAGGCAAGGACTAATAACTAATTTCTTCAAAGTCTTACCACTGTTTCAAAACCCTACTAAACTTTCCAATGTGATTCTCTTTTTAAAGTTAAGTCTTACCACGGTTTTCAAAATCATACTAAGCTTTCCAATGTGATTCTCTTTTTAAAGTTGATACAAGCTGCTCTTTGACTTTTTGGTAGTAATGCCAAAATGCCAATAATGTGAGAGCCAACAACTCTAGGAGGAAATACATGTTTTGAACCTACTGATTCCCCAGTCAGTCGAGGGCAGCTATTGATTCCTCAGGAAAGTGAGGGCGATACTTCCTGCCTTGTGCCTCTCCGGGAGAGGGAACGGGTGACAATCTTTTTATGGGCAGCTGCTGCAACGTCATACGCGGCCACTTCGCTTAAAATAACTCACTGCCATATCAATTCCTTCATATGTTTTGTTTCAGTGGGTATTCAATTCAATTTGCGTAATTGAATTTTGGAGCAGATGAAGATTTCATGTTGTCGCCCCTCAATTAATCACACCACTCTCATCAAATTGAAGAGCGCACCAGACACGTCTGCGATTGTGGCTCTTTATGTTGTAGTCCAACTTGCATTGCTGGGGTTTCTCGTGAGAACTCATGGTCACTCTCATCCCAACCGTTGTGGACATGGCATCTCATGGGCTCCTCCCCACGTCTATCTCTCTGCTCTTGCTTGCCTATTCACCATTGCTGCTCTGTCCTTCGCTTTCATAACAGAGACCCACCTGGACTTTATTAAACACCGGCTGCTCCTGTTACAGAACGTTTCTGGCGATTTGATAAGGACTGGCTATGAAGATATAGAAGGCGGAGGCGTTCCATGTTCATGTTCAATGAGTTATTTGGACTATTTTTCGGCTTACAGGCTCGCTCTCTGCGTTCATGTGCTTTTCTTCCCTACCCTTATCTTCATCACATCCAGGCGTTTACTCTGCTGAAATCCTCGCTGTTTTAAAGTTTTAATTCCACTCTCCTCCTGCGCACTTGTATCAATATTGTATTTAAGATTGAATTGCAGCATCATCCTGAATATTTATCTCTATTATTGTAGCAGATGTTGTGATTTAATAAATTGTCATAGAAGCGTTGGTAATGGATTGTAAACAAACTTCCATAAATTGAATACAGACTTCCACAACTTGAGATAGAAGATTTTCTCACACTTCAAATGGTCCTTGGAAGAAAGCTTTGATCTCCTTATTTCCATCATTATGGACTTTTGTATCTCCTTATATTGCCCAACATCTACTTTTATTTTCATTTCCGTGAGAAGTTTTAACTGTGAACAAAGCATATGCGCATACACAACAAATATATTTAAAGCCATCTATAAAGCAATATAATTTAAGTTATTTAAAGCCATCTATAAAGCAATATAATTTAAGTTTTTATTGACCGGGTCTAATGATATAAAGTGAGTGGGTCTGATGGTTAAAAGCATATGTTTCCTTGTAAGTGGTCACATGTTCAAAATTAGAGGGGGTAGAGTATGTATGCTTTCGTAGACTTTAATAGTTAAATCGCTACACGGAAGTGGGTCCCTTGTCCCACAAACAAGGGATCTCATACATGAAATTGTTGTCTAACTTGATTGTAACCTTAAAATTGGATATATATATATATATATATATATATATATATATATCATGCTCCTTATAAGATATACACCATGAAAATATCGTAATAAATCCTATGAGAAATATTCCCTCGTTTCTCGACAACTAAAAAAAGTTACAAATTGGGACTTGTTGACGGTGTTGTAAGCCGCTAGGGGTCTTCTTGGTATGGAGTCCCAAGACTTCACACCATTTGGGTTAGGAGACCCATAAGGGCAACACTAATACGAAAGGCTATCCAAACATTTTCCCGATTTTTTTGCGTTATATAAGTTGTAGTATTTTTGTAACGTGCTAGGTAAATTTGATTCATTGAAAGAGTCATGGTTATTATGATAAGTGGTCCTTCGTATTAAGCTCACATTGTTACATTCAGTTAAAGATTTTAAAAAGCTTGGGGATTCTCTATTGTAATGTGCCAAAGTTGAGTAGAAGGATCACATTCACTTTGGAGATAGAAATTTGTAATCTACATGTAACTCGGCATACAACTATAAGACCTACTTAGGCATGCATACCTCTACTGGTAAAGTATTATGTAGATCTAGGTGATAGGGGAGAGGAGCATCTGGTGTTCCAAATTAGATCCAAAAAGTTTCACCATTCAATTTTAAAGGGAGGATTGTTAGGTAAACTTGACCCGATGAAAGAATCAAGGTTGTTAGGTCAATAGTGGTGGTTTCTCGACACCTAGCATTGGCGGTTTGTAATATTAAGCTAATAGCATTACATGTAGTTAAAGCCTTTAACATGCATGCAAATTCTCTATTGTAGTGTGTTATAGTTGAGCTGAAGGCTAACTTGGCTAAGGCCAAGGTGTTGGCCAACTTGGATGCATTCAAGTCAAGGATATTGGCTACTTTTAAGCCATAAAATAATGTTTTCCCCATTTGGGGTTTCCAAGGTAAATAATATGTGTTGTTTCTATATATGTAATTTCTTTTTAATTATTTTCTTCTCACATCAATTTAATTATTAACATGACCAAATGAAAATATCAATTCATTAAAAATAGAAAAATAGATAATAATAACAAAACAAGTAAGTTCAATAAAAAAATAAATTAGATGTGCCTTTAAATTATAGATAACTAAAAAATTATAATTTTTTTTATAAAAATGAGTTTCTTTCAATTCAGATACACCAAAATTTGTCCAAGCATAAACTAAACCTAAAAATCATTTTATTACAACAAAATTTACAAGTGTAAATCTAGTATATAGCCTCTTTGATCATTTCTGTCTACGTTCTACTCAATGGCTCTATGGACTCATCTCTGAGACGACACCATACAAATTTCACACTACCAACAACACTGTTCTACTCTTTCAACTCAAATCTTTTGCTTGGACTCTAAATCTACACAAGAACAAATAGGCAGGCACACACAAATCTCACACACTATATACTAATCTATTTATAGAGTGATACAACTCAAGGATTTCTCCAGTCCTGGCTTTGATACCAAAATAGAAATTTGAGGAGCAAACATAGTGTATAGGTTGCACACAAAAATAACTCGCTACCATATCAGTTCCTTCATATGTTTTTTTAGTGGTATTCAATTTGTGCAATTAATTTTTTAGGAGATGAAGATTTCATGTTCTAGTCCTTCAATTAATCATATCATCTAGATCAAATCGGGAGTGCACCAGACACGTATGCACTTGAGGCTCTTTATGTTTTATTCCAACTTGCATTGCTGGGGTTTCTACTGAGAACTCACACTCACTCTCCCTAGGGGTTGAAGAGTTTTGCACATGGAATCTCATGGGTTCCTCCACATGTCTATCTCTTTTATCTTGCGTGCCTATCCACCATTATTTCTCTCCCCTTCATATTCATAATACAAACCCACATCGACTTCATAAAACTCCCACTACCCCTCTTACAAAACAGTTATGGAGATTTGATAAGTATTGACGATGAAGATATAGAAGGTAAAGGTATTCCATGTTCATAAATATGTTTTGCAATTAACACACTTAACAATTTCCAGATGGAGCCTTGACATGACCACCATTGGATAGAAGCTAAACACATCTTAAGACTCATATTTGTGGACCATACATCATTATTTGAGATTCTTTGAGGAAATGAGATACATTTATTGGGATACACTGATTCAGATTTGGCAAGCAGTGACGCAGGTGGAGAAAGCACTACATGTGGATGTTTTAGTTTGAGACCCACTATGGTTTCATGGATGAGAAAAAAAATATATTCGGTTGCATTAATTATTGTTGAAGCTAAGTATATAGCAACCAGTGAATTTGGTCAAGAAGCAGGTTGGCTCCAAAAGTTGCTTGCAGTTATGTTTGAAGTACCTTCAGATTCTACTATCATTTGTTGTGACAACCAAAGCTGCATAAGGTTGACAAAGAACCCAATATTACATGCAAGCATGAAGCACATTAATATCAAATATCACTATGTTTGAAACTTGGTGCAGGATGGGGTCGTGAAGCTATAATACATCTCCAATGACAAACATGTAGCAGATATATTGATGAAGTCTCTTCCTAACAAGAAGCTTGAGTATTTGCGAGACTATCTTGGGCTTGTGGATATCTCTTCCCTAGTTGAGAGGGAGTGAGGGTGGACACTGTATTCTCCATGTGTCACGTACTAGGTCAAGGCTAACAACCGTAAGCCTAATAAAAGCACTAGCTTGGAAAATGGTGGATGAGATACGTATCTAGGACCAATATTCTTTGAGGATTTGTGTTTTGACCATGACTAACCGACATAAGTCAAGTACAATAATATAAGATAAGAATAGTCCCAAGGACCGATATTTCCTCATGGAATAGGGAATAGTCCTATGAGGAGATACCTGGCTAACATTTAAATGTGGTATGTGTCTGAGAGGCGGTGGTGTCCAAATTTATTCCTCCCAACATTGTGCTCTGATATATTAGAGACATAGAGCTTATAAGTCAAGGCCTTTCTATTTTGACGTTGTTGGTTTTGATGATGAAAATAATCATTGATGCTTATCATTCTAAATCCTTTCTTATATGAATATTTAAATTTTAGAGAATCCTATTGTGTCATTATGAATACCTCCTTAGTTAAGAGGGAGTGTTGAAAATTGTAACTAGTGTTAGTCTTCATAATGTAATAAAATGTAATTTTTATCATTGATTATATTCATTATTATTATTTTATTTTTATTCAAAGTATGTTCTTCAAGCTTATAGGGTCAATCGAATAAAAAAAAATATTTTTTGAGTCAAGTCCCATTTGGACTATTTGTATCAAAAGAAAATAAATTTTTATTTTGAGTCAAGAAGTAAAAAATGTCATCACAAAGACCAAGTCGCCCTCCTTGAATAGTCGGCCTATGTGGCACATTTTTGACCCTCATGGACAACTATAAATACAAGTCCATTTGACCACTTGGAGAGTCATTCACCACTCATCATCACATATTGATTTCTATGCAAAAGAAAGAGGAAAAACTGGCAAAAGTCAAAGGAGAGAGAAGATCAATTTTTTTCTGCCCTAATTCTCCTCACATGTGCAAAGGTTTTGTGATTTTTCTGAAGTTGTTATAGGGTCAAAATTTGGCCATCTATTGCAGGTTCAAAAATTCTATGGTTTCACCAAATTTTAGAGATTTGACCACTGTTGACTTTGTTGGAGGAGACTTGGAGGAGAGTTGACTTGGGAAATTTGTGACAGACCTGGTCTTGGTCTTGGTCTTGGGTCTTGGATATCTCACTTTATTCTTATTCTATAAGAAGAGAATTTTTTGGGTTTTCCCCCTTATCGGATTTTGTTCTGGCTTGGAGCTTAATTTCTAGTGTTCTTTGTCTCTTTGTGATCTTTATGCTTCGAAGTTTTGTATGATTTATTGATGAAGAGAATAAATTTAAACAAAAACTAATATTCACAAGTAATTATAAAGCAATAGGAATCAAGCTTTAATCTATCCATAACTTGGTTTTTCATCACATACAACACATAGACCCTAACATTACATAATAGCAATATCCCCATAAACATCCAATATGGGTCTCTCTCTCCTTGCCTTGTTTTAGGGTTTTCACATGAAACGTAACATTTAACTCCTAAGGTTTCCTCATTATTCCTAGCATCTTGATCCATACAAGATTACTTCAAGATGATACACAAAAATACAGTATAAATGATGATAATGAATACAATAATTTTCTCCCCTTTTTTTATATACAATAGGTGAGAGAGGCTAGCATAAAATAAGAATGTAAATCTATATAAGTAACCAACAAGGTAACCCTATATAATCACTTTAGAATACAAGGATATACACATTTTATACTAGGTTTATCCAACAATAGAGATGAAACACCCTCTAATTATGATCCTCCATGGGCTTAACAAACCTCCTCCAATATGGTGCACTCTCATGATGGAAGCTATATCATCTTTAAGTTTCTTTCCTCCCCCCCATAGTTTCATGAATTTCAACAATGTCTAATTTAAGTATATCTACCAACCTTCTTAGGGAAACCTTTTAGAGGTTTTTCCCAACAACATCATATTTGAGGTCATAATAATCACAACTTAACACCTTCCCTAGGGATTCCCCTACTCCAAAGGCCTTTACTATTGGTTGTGATTCCACATTTGGATCTCTTTAAGGGATTTGTCTTGCACGTGAAAAAGGTAGAACATTATTCTATATAAATTAAGACTCCTTCCCATCGTACATCCTTGCTTAAACCCCCTTTAGTTCTTGCTTCCTCTATGTATTTATCGCTTTTTCTAGGTCTAAGGTGATAATGAGGGTTATCAAGGCCAATTGAAATTTCTTTTAAAAAGGTTAAATTAGGGTTGATTCTTTGGATCTAAGATATCTTCTTATCACTATTTAATAAAAGGATAATTGAAATATTATTGTTTTCCTTTAATTCCTCTCGAGAATAAATTTGTGAAGATCCCATCATGCTTTACCTATTTAAGACCCTTTCTATAGGTATTTTGAAGGATATTTTTTAACACTCCTAGGGTAGGCCAATAGTCCTTATAGATAATTCCATTTTACATGTTACCTATCAATGATCACAATGAGGAGAAATTAAAGACTTACTTGATATCTAGTCTCCATTTATTTTAATTGCCCCCATTGTCATTATATCTAGAGTGGAGAATCCCATTGAAATAATTATCCTAGGATGATGAACTATGATAAAGACTTAAACATTTCCTCCTCCCACCCAAAACCATTTATTACATCTTCCTTTGATTTAAAAATAAGCAACATTAAATAATAATGACAACCATCCTTTGACTAAATCATGGTACTACCAAGAATAATAAAGCATTAGCCTAAGAACCCTTGAAATTCCTCTATGAAGTGTGTCTAACAAAAAAAAATACCTTATAAGTTATTTATTCTCCATATCTAACACTTATTCCATTAAGATATCTTCTTCAAACACCAATTTCACTTATTCATCAATTAGCCATTTTTTTTCCTTCATTGGTTTAATGTTATGAATTCCCAAACCTTTATTGTTTCATTCTCTTAAATAAATATCAAACACTTATTCCATTAAGATATCTTTTTCAAACACCAATTTCACTTATTCATCAATTAGCCGTTTCTTCTTCTTCTTCATTGGTTTAATGTTATGAATTCCCAAACCTTTATTGTTTCATTCCATTAAATAAATATCAAACACTTATTCCATTAAGATATCTTCTTCAAACACCAATTTCACTTATGTAGAAATTTATAAACACAATAATGTATTTCTGGATTCTCCTGATCTAACAAATTTAATATTATGTTAAATACAAAATACTTCCACTTAATTCTTTGAGGAAATTAAATCGCCAATTGCAAAAAACATATGAAGCAAAATCAATCGCACATAACACGATGTTTTATCGAGAAAGATTAAAACTAAAAACCCAAACTATCATATATTATGTATATCAATGGAACATTTAACAATCTCATACAAAGCTCATATTATAGACCTCTCAGTACGATATACAATTTTCATGCACTGTCAGGCAAAAATTTTCATATCTATGCGCCAATTTCTCACCTCCTGACAACTTGCCTCCACTGCGTAATCCCTGTTGAAGAAGATCCCTGAATGAATTCGACCTTACCTTGCCTTTACTATGAAATCCTCATAAGCATCTCCAATGTGTGTGTAGATGCATTGAATGCATCACTATAGTCACAAATGATAGTCCATCTCACCCTTTCACCTATCTCTCCACTGGTTCTCCATTGGATCTGACATGCAAGTAGTTAACTGTTGTATTTATTCAGTTGCAAATAAGACACTATTTGTGAATTAATTAAATAATTAATTCACTCATCTATCACTAGTGTATGTTCAGTTACAACTAGCACAACTGAGTTTAACTCACTGAATTGAGTTAAGCTAAATAAAAACTCACATAACTACTTTTCCAACTCTGTTACAACTCTGCCACAGTCAGTTATAACGAAGTCCACCATGCATGAGTTACCAACCACCCTAGGAATTCGAAATTTCTTCAGTCAACTGGTTTTCCACATCAGTTAACTGAAATAAAGTGCTCCAAGAGAATAAGTTACTATTTATTGTTTGATTATTATTAAGGGCTAATAATAATCGACATGCATTCTATTTTTAGATTAGCGATTTATAAATAGAGTTCGCCCATCTTCTAAAAATAGAAATTCATCCAGAGATAGAATTTGCTCAACCATCTAGAATTAACATCTTGCTAACTTTAGAATATGCTCACCATTCTAAAAATAGACATACACCTAAAAATAGCATGTGTGGGCCCCACCTAGTTTAGGTGATTATTTTCACTAGGATCAAGGAATGATGTTTCCGGATGCCACTTTCACTGTTTCTTGTTGCAATCTTCAACACTCCCTCTCAACAAGAAAGGACTGTCTTTGCATGTGACATGCAACTCCATGTATTCACCCTACAATACTTGCATGCAACACTTCCGAAAATGAATAGCCTCCAAACAACAGAATCAGTATAATACATATGTCATCAAAGTCTTCTGACTTCTGCTGGTACCAGCTATACATGTCTTCTAGAACCACTGCATTGTTGAACTCTGCACCCATGCACTTTGCACTTGCTGTCAACTCTGATCTACGCTCTAGTATTCGACACTGTCACTTTGATCTGAATGCATCAATCCAACTGATCATGCTATTGCTGCTCTGTGGGCACATCGTAGCCAGGTTCAATTCATAAGATCCACACCATCTTAATGAATCCTGCCCAGAAATCTCTTTTTGGGATTACTCATTTATGTCGCCCCACCTCTCACCTGGTGGTATAGCTGCATGTACTCCCTCTGCCCATCTGGCACGAAATTTCTTTGCATGAATGGTTGCTTCCACTCCATGATCCTCATCTTGTGGCTGCTCCACATCCCAAGGTTCAATCTTACCTGCATGCAAATCCTGCTCCCTCTCAAGCTTCAATTGCATGGCTTTCTCACACTTCCCAACAGTAGGAAGCTCCATAGAAATCCCATCTACTTCAAGTCTGTAGATATTCTTAACTCGAATCCCAACCTTCTTGGCTTTCCCTGTTGCTTTGTGTCGCAGGAAAATTTTTCCTTCACTAAAGACAACATCATAGCCTCTATCCTCTAACATTGCGAATGAGATTAAATTCTTCTTTAAACCTGGAAAATGCACAACATATTTTAAATGAAAGAGTTTACCTGACGCCCTATGAAAGGTAATGCTACCAATGTCGGTCGCACTATACCGTCCATCGTTGCCCAACTCAACATGCATCTAGAGATCTTTCTCCACCAAGTCACTGAATAATTTCTCATCTCCCGTCATGTGAAAGGAAGCACCACTCTCAAGATACCACACCGATCCCATTGCGCTTGAAACCAAGCATTTGATCAAAGAGAAATAAAGTTCAAATAATAGACTTTCCAAAGAAGTAGCTGCGGAGCCCCACTTAGTGAGGCGGAGTCTTTTCACTAAGCTCTTAATCTTGTTGAATCTCAACTCCCTCTCAACAGATGAAATTACTCACCACCCCGATCCTATCTCTATGGTATTCGAATTTGCTCCTGGTGAGCGCCTTCGTCAGAATATCTGCATCCTGATCCTTCGTAGGAATGTAAGAAAGCAACATGATCTTCCGCTGCACACAATCTATGATATGATGGTACCGGATGTCAATATGTTTAGATCTATCATGAAATACTAGATTAATCGAGAGTTTAATGAAACTCTGATTATCACAATATATCACCGTAGGATCTAAATGAGAATCGAACAAACCGACCAGGATCTTTCTCATCCATATAGCCTCGAATACAGCCAAACTTGTTGCCATGTACTCGGCCTCCGCTGAACTGAGTGCCACAGATCTTTGTTTCCTTCTATACCAAGAAACTGTTGTAGATCCGATACTGAAAATCCCTCCAGATGTGCTCTTTCTGTCCGTTGGGCTTCCTGCCCAATCTACATCCATGAAGCCATGCAGCTTCACCTCATCCGACTGTCATGCTGCAATCCATACGAGATATTGCCACAGACTCTGTAGGACATGCTTTTTGGCAAAGAGCTTGGTAGGCTTAACTATAAACATGAAAAGTGGTTCACGAGAATAGCATATGTTTAGATCTGTTCTGTGCTCATCACTGGCGACCATTTAACTATTGATAAGATGGCATCCACTACCTCTGCCGATGTAGCATCCTCCTTCCTCCAACCCCCAGGAAGAGGAGTGTCGATAGGCTTGCAGCCTTGCATGTGAAACTTCTCCAGTGTCTCCCGGGCGTACTTGCCTTGAGACACAAACAGTTCACCTTTTCGCTGCCAAATTTCCAATCCAGGAAATAATGAAGGAGGCCCAAGTCCTTCATCTCGAACTCCTTTGCAAGATCTGCCTTGCATGAGTGTATCAACATTTCATCACCCGTTGGTATTAAATCATCTACATAGAGTACAATGATCCAAAGCTTGCCTCCCTATCCCAATCACGAGTATAGGTTTTTATCAGCCTCCTCTTGGTGAAATAACTGTCTATCCATGTGTACCAAGCACGAGGTGCTTGTTCCAACCCATTCAACGCTCTCTTGAGCCTGCACACATGCGACTCGCTGCTGAAGATCTCAAAAACTTCGGGCTGCTCTATGTACACCTCTTCCTCAATGACTCCATTGAGGAACGCAGTCTTCACATCCATCTTATGAATGTGCCAACCCATCTGCACTGAGAGAGCAAGGATGGTCTGTATGGAAGAATACCTTGCGACAGGTGCAAAGGTTTCTTCATAGTCAATCCCCTCGATCTGTGAGAAACCCCGGGCAAAAAATCTTGCCTTATACTTCTCAACGCTCCCATCAGCAGCTTGCTTCACTTTGTAGATCCATCTCGAACCTATCACTGATTTCCCTTCCGACCTTGGGACAATCTCCCATGCACTGTTTCTGACAATCGAATCATACTCTTCTACCATGGCATCTACCCATGCGGGATCCTCCACAGATTCCTCAAAAGAGGATGGCTCCGTCACGATACACTTGCTCATCAGAGCCATGTATCCAGTAAATCGGTTAGGTGATTGTCTCTGTCTGCGCTGTGATGTAGGAAATCCTACATTCTGCACTGCATCAAGATTCAGTCGCTCAGCTTCTGCAGTGTGCTTCTGCCTTCTGATGTTTGGCACTACATGAGTGGTTTCTTCCACTCCATGAACCTCCTCTTGTGGCTGATCCACATCTTGAGGCTCATCTTTAGGAACAAGTAGCTCCTCCTCTGCATGCAAGTGTAGTTCCCTCTCAAGCGACAACTTCATGGCTTTCTCCTCATGAAATTTGATATCCCGTCACACGACAGTCATCCGACTGTCTGGAAAATACACACGATAATTGTGGGGTGTTTCTATGCACCCCACTAATATCCCAACCTCTGCGGTCGGCTCCAACTTCCTCCTGGCATCCTTTGTCACATGAATGTAAACAGGTGAGCCAAAAATCTTCAAATGAGAAATATCAGGCTTCTTACCAAAAAATGCCTCTTTGGGTGTATTCATGCCAAGTACTCTATGAGGACAACAGTTTTGCACATAAATTGCAGTGTTGCATGCCTCAGCCCACAAGTGTATTGGAAGGCCCTGATCATGCAACATCACCTGTGCAGCACCCACGATCGTTTTGTTCTTTCTCTCCGCGACCCCATTCTGCTATGGGTTATGAGGCGCTATGAGTTCTCTTCGAATTCCTTCTTTGCTACAGAAGTCTTTGAATTCGCCAGAGATGTATTCACCACCATTATCGCTCCTTATAGATTTCACCTGCTTCCTCGACTCTTTCTCAACCAACGCCTTGAACTCACATAACTTTGAGTATGTCTCGCTCTTCTTCTGCATGAATAAGATCCAACACTTACAAGAAAAGTCATCAACAAATATCACATAATACCTGTTCTTTGTTCTTGAAGCAACCGAGAAAGTTCCACACACATCTGTGTGAATTCTCTCAAGGATCGTCAAAGCACGACTATCCTTCTCATGAAAAGTGGTCTTCACAAATTTTCCCAAAGTACATCCCTTGCACTAATCTGACTGCGCAAGTGTACCTTGGAAGTCTTAAAGAGGAAACTCACAGAAAATTTTCAAAGTGTTATGTAAGGCGATGGCCCAATCTCTCAGGCCAATTCGCCCCTCATCCTACCACCACTCCTTTTCTTTGCTTATCAGCGTAACCATCTACCTACAATTGATAAATATTCTTAACTCAAATCCCTATCCTCCTGGTTTGACTCGTTGTTTTGTGCCGAAGGAAAGCTTTTCCCTCACTAAAAACAACATCATAACCCTTGTCTTCCAACATTGCCTTAGAGATCAGATTCTTCTTCAATCTTGGAACATGCATGACATCCTTCAAGATGAAATTTTTACCGGACTCCCTCTCAAAGGAAATGGTCTCGATACCAGTTGCACTGTATCTACCATCATTGCCCATCTTGATGTGCACTCCAAGATCCTTTTCTTCCAGATCACTAAACAAATATTTGTCTCCGGTCATATGGAAAGACACACCACTGTCAAGAAACCACACCGATCCCATCACACTTGAAACCATATCAAATAAAAATCCAGCTCAAACTACGAGGCAAAGGCCTTCCAACTCCGTAGAATCAACATCCTCGTTTATTCTTTCTTCGTGGGAAATTAGTGGAATAAATGTTATCGACAATGAAAGCACTTCACCTTGGACATGTCCTGCTTCTTGCCTTTCGCACCAGATTGAGAAGCATTCTTCTTGCTCTTCCCCTTCCTTGCTTTGGCAGCCAAAGCGCAATTTTATTCATCTGAGTTCTTTGATGAAGATCCATCCTTGGTACTTCGCCTTATCTCCTCTTGCACAAGATCCGACCAAAGTCGCTCCCATCCTGGCAATTTCTCCCGACCATTGACAGAGTCCTGATAGGAATGCCAACTCTTCGTAAGCCCAAGGAGAGCCAAGCTCACCAAGTCTTCTTCATCAACAGTAACCCCCACACGTCCCAGATTATCCTTGCAATGGACAAACTTCGTGAGGTATTTTGGTATATTGTCACCTTTCTCCATTTTTATTTTTCTGAGTTTGTCTTTAAGTGCCAACTTCCTCTAGTCACTTCTGCTTTGGAACAAGTCTGTAAAAGCCTTCCAAATTAATAATGGAGTGGCTTTACCATGAAGGCTGGAAAAAATGTGGTCCTTCACACCTTCCAAAAGAATCCTTCGACACTTTGCTACCTTATTTTGCCATGCGTCAAGTGTGGCTGCATCACTAGAAGCAGGCTTCGGAATATCAACATCTATGAACTCCTTCAACCCATTATCATCCAACACTGCCTCCATCCTGTCCTTCCATGATATGTAATTCGAGATCCCATCAAGGGCATACTCCAATCGCAATCTGTTGAAAGACATTTCAATGAATGCTCAACTTCGACACCAAGAAAACACTGCAGCAAATTCAAATTCCACCAGCACAAAACTCAACCACTTCAATAATTGCAATCTCCTCCAATGATCAACTACTCAGGCCATGAGAGTTTCAACTTATGTGTTATAGTCAAAGATTCTTCCATCTCACAATTTTATTTTAATTTCATGCAAAATACAATCTATTCCAATGACTGATCATTTGGTGAAATTAAATCAAGATTGCAATGCACACATGAAACAATAAAAATTCACACACATTAACACAAGCTTGTTTAACGGGAAAGCCTAAAGCTGAAAACTTCAACTATCTCGTATACAATAATATATGTCATAGAGATCATGTAACAATCCTCATACAAATCTGACTGTCAAGCTTCCAAGACAATACAATCGCTTACACTAATCAGGCCCGATCTTGCAAATCCATGCACCGATCTTTGCCACCTGCTAGCCTGCCTCTACTGCGAAATCCCTGCTGAAGAATGGCTCTAAATGAGTTTGAATTGCTCCAGCCTTTCTCACACAATCCTCATTGGCATCTCCATTGAGTGTTGGATGCAATCAATGCATTACTATAGTCACAACTGATAGTCACACTTACCCTTTCACCTATCTCTCCACTGGTCTCCACTGAAACTGCCATGCATTGTCTTTAATTGATGTATTATTCAGTTGATTAATGAGTTATTATTTAGTGAATTAATTAACTAATTAATTCACTCCATTCTCACTAGTGTATCAATCAGTTAGACTAGATACAACTAGCTCAATTGAGTCTAACTGAGTTAAACTGAATACAACTCCATAACTACTTCTCCAACTCCACCAAACTCACACATGAGTTCTAAATCGAACACCTCCATGCAATAGTCTAAAAAACCCCATTGTTTACCCTTCCATAGCTGTTGTGTCATTACTTCTTTTATAATTAATCGAAGTGCTCCAAGAGAATAAGATAATGTGTAGAGTCCAAATATTATTAAGAGCTAATAATATTCGATATATCTATTTTTAGACTGGCAATCTAAAAATAGATTCCGCCCAATATGTCTAAAAATAGAAGTCCATCTATTTTTCCAACTTGACCAACCATCCACAAATAGCATCCTGCAACTCATAGAATATGATCAACATGTCTAAAAATAGATATAGTCTAAAAATAGACTTGCGCCAAAAATAGCCTGCGGGCCCACTTAGTGAAGATGACTCTTTTCACTAAGCTCATCATCTTGTTGAATCTCAACATCCGACAGTTTCTCTCGTCCATTGACAGAGTCTTGATAATTGTGCTAACTCTTTGGAAGCCCAAGGAGAGCCAAGCTCACTAAGTCATCATCCGCAACACTGACTCCTACCCTCCCAAACTCATCCCTACATTGGACAAGCTTTGTCAAGTATACTGGAATAGTGTAGTTCTTCTCCATCTTGATTTTTCCGAGTTTATCTTTCAGTGCCAACTTCATATGGTCGCTGCTGCTTTGGAAAAGATCCATCAAAGCCTTCCACATTGCAAATGGAGTGGCTTTCCCATGAAGGCTTGACACAATATGGTCTTTCACACCTTCCAACAGAATCCTCCTCGCCCTTGCTACTTTCTTTTGCCATGCGTCAAGTACTACAACATTCACTGAAGTGGGCTTAGGAACATTGCTATCGATGAACTCCTTTAAGCCATTATCTTCAAGCACCACCTCCATCCTATCCTTCTAGGCTATGTAGTTCGAGCTACCCTTGAGTGCATACTCCAACCGCAACCCATTGAAAGCCATTTCAATGTATACTCAACTGTCACACCAAGAAATTCTTGCAACAAATTCGAATTGTCCACCAGCACAAAACTCAGCATTGCTTCAAAATTGCAATCTTCAGTGATTAACACTGCTCCGATACCATGTAGAAATTTATAAACACAATAATGTATTTCTGGATTCTCCTGATCTAACAAATTTAATCTTATGTTAAATAAAAAATCCTTCCACTTAATTCTTTGAGGAAATTAAATCTCCAATTACAAAACACATATGAAGAAAAATCAATCGCACATAACAAGATGTTTTACCGGGAAAGATTAAAGCTAAAAATTCCAACTATCATATGTTGTGTATATCAATGGAACATGTAACAATCTCATACACAGCTCAACTCATAGAGCTCTCAGTACAATATACAATTGTCACACACTATCATGCAGAAATTTGCATATCTATGCACCAATTTCCTGCCTCCTGACAGCTTGCCTCCACTGAACAATCCCTGCTGAAGAAGATCCCTAAATGAATTCGACCTTACCTTGCCTTTAATGCACAATCCTTGCTGAAGAAGATCCTTGAATGAATTCGACCTTACCTTGTCTTTACTGTGCAATCCTCATAAGCATCTCTAATGTGTGTGTAGATGCATTGCATGCATCATTATAGTCACAACTGATATTCCATCTCAACCTTTCACCTATCTCTTCACTGGGTCTCCACTCGATTTGACATGCAAGTAGTTAACTGATGTATTTCTTCAGTTGCAAGTAAGACACTATTTATTAATTAATTAAATAATTAATTCACTCATCTATCATTAGTGTATGTTCAGTTACAACTAGCACAACTGAGTTTAACTCACTGAACTGAGTTAAGCTAAATAACAACTCACATAACTACTCTTCCAAATCTATTACAACTTTGTCACAGTTAGTTATAACAAAGTCCACCATGCATGAGTCACCAACCACCCTAGGAATTCGAAATTCCTTCAGTCAACTAGTTTGCCACATCAGTTAAATGAAATAAAGTGCTCCAAGAGAATAAGTTACTATTTATTGTCTGATTATTATTAAGGGCTAATAATAATCGACATGCATTCTATTTTTAGATTAATGATCTATAAATAGACTTCACCCATCTTCTAAAAATAGAAATTCATCCAAAGATAGAATTTTCTCAACCATCAAGAATCAACATCCTGCTAATTTTAGAATATGCTCACCATTACAAAAATAGACATACACCTAAAAATAGCCTGTGTGGGCCCTACCTAGTTTAAGTGATTATTTTTCACTAGGATCAGGAATGATGTTTCTGGATGCCACTTTCACTGTTTCTTGTTGCAACCTTCAACAACTTATTCATCAATTAGCCATTTTTTTTCTTCTTCATTGGTTTAATGTTGTGAATTCCCAAATCTTTATTGTTTCATTCTCTTAAATAAATATCAAACACTTATTCCATTAAAATATCTTCTTCAAACACCAATTTTACTTATTCATCAATTAACCATTTTTTTTCTTCTTTATTAGTTTAATGTTATAAATTCCCAAACCTTTATTGTTTCATTCTCTTAAATAAATATCAAACACTTGTTCTATTAAATATCTTCTTCAAACACCAATTTCACTTATTCATCAATTAACCATTTTTTTCTTCTTCATTAGTTTAATGTTGTGAATTCCCAAACCTTTGACTGTTTCATTTTCTTAAATAAATGTCAAACCTTAACAATTCCACTTGCTCTAAATTTCTTCCGCAAACCCTCCTACTTGAATTATAATAGAGCTCGAATTCTCTTTAACCTTCTACACCTTTTCCCCTACGGGATATGTATAATAACAAAGAACTATAGTGTAAAAGCTTTCTTCTCCGTATCAAACACTTTCCAAATTTTATCCAACACTTTTGCAAATTTTATAAAACTCGAAAGCCATTTCGATGACTGTGACAACTAACTAAAAAGCAGAGAATAATTTTCCCTTTTATCATATGTCAGGGTCTTACAACTATTTTCAACGTCATACTAAGCTGTCCAACTTCAAGTGATTCTTTTATAAAGTTGATGTTATTTTAAATGAAAGTTAAAATGATATCAAGATGCCAATTGAAAGTTTTAGAAACTTCTTTTTGACTTTCTGTTAGTAATGCCAAAATGCCAATAATGTCTAGAGCCAACAACCCTAGCAGGAAATGCATGTTTTGAACCTGTTGATTCCCCACTCAGTGGAGGGCAGCTATTAATAATGGACTCGCACGAGGAAAGTGGGGGCGATACTTCCTGCCTCGTGCCTCACCGGGGGAGGGAACGCGTGACACCCTTTTTTTGTGGGCAGCTGTTGCAACGTCATACGCGGCCACTTCGCTTAAAATAACTGGCTACGGTATCAATTCCTTCATATGTTTTGTTTCAGTGGGTATTCAATTTGCGTAATTGATTTTTGGAGCAGATGAAGATTTCATGTTGTCGCCCCTCAATTAATCGCATCACTCTCATCAAATTGAAGAGCGCACCAGACACATCTGCGATTGTGGCTCTCTATGTTGTAATCCAACTTGCATTACTGGGGTTTCTCCTGAGAACTCATGCTCACTCTCATCCCACCAACAGTTGTGGACATGGCATCTCATGGGCTCCTCCCCACGTCTATCTCTCTGCTCTTGCTTGCCTATTCACCATTGCTGCTCTGTCCTTTGCTTTCATAACAGAGACCCACCTCGACTTTATAAAACGCCGGCTGCTCCTGTTGCAGAACGTTTTTGGCGATGAAGATATAGAAGGCGGCGGCGTTCCATGTTCATGTTCAGTGAGTTATTTGGACTATTTTTCGACTTACAGGGTCGCTCTCTGCGTTCATGTGATTTTCTTCCCTGCCCTCATCTTTATCACATCCAGACGTTTACTCTGCTGACATCATCGCTGTTTTAAAGTCTTAATTCCACTCTCCTCCTGGGCACTTGTATAAATATGGTATTTAGGGTTGTTGAATTGCAGCATCATCCTGAATATCGATCTCTATTTGTCCATGGGTTGTTACATTTATTATTGGGATAAAATAAATTGGCATACAAACCTTGGTAATGGATTGTAAACAAACTTCCATAAATTGAATATAGACTTCCACAAATTGAGATGAAGATTTTCTCACACTTCAAATGGTCCTCGGAAGAAAGCTCTATCTCCTTATTTCCATCATTATGAACTTTTGTATCTCTAATTTGTACTTTTTTATTTTCGTTTTCCCTATAAGTTTTAACTGTGCCCAAAACTTACATTTTGCTTTTTATTTTCATTTTCTTCATGAGTTTTAATGGTGCACAAAGTACGCCATACCATGAAAATATAGTAATAAATCCTATGAGAAATATTCTCTCACTAAAGAAAGTTACTAATTGGGATCACACCATTTGGAATAGGGGCCCCATAAGGGTAGCACCAATAGCAAAGGTTATCCAAACATTTTCCCCAATTTAGCTTTTAAAAGGCTTGGGGATTCTCTATTGTAATGTGTCAAAGTTGAGTAGAAGGATGACATCCACTTTGGAGATATTCGTAATCTACATGTAAATGGGCATACAACTGTAAGATCTAGTTAGACATGCATACCTCTACTGGTAAAGCCTTATGTAGATCTAGGCTACATGTAAACTTGACCCGATGAAAGAATTAAGGTTGGTAGGTCAATAGTGGTGGTTTCTCAACACCTACCATTGGTGGTTTGTAATATTAGGGCCAATAGCATTACATGTAGTTAAAGCCTTTAAAAGGCATGTGGATTCTCTATTGTAGTGTGTTATAGTTGAGTGTAAGGCTAACTTGATTAAGGCCAAGGTGTTGGCCAGATTGGATGCATTCAAGTCAAGGATATTGGCTACTTTCAAGCCATAAGATAATATTTTCCCCATTTGGGTTTTTCCAAGGTAAATAATGTGTGTTGCTTCTATCTATGTAATTTATTTATTAACAAGGCAAAATGAAAATATCAATTCATTAAAAATAGGAAAATAGATAATAATAACAAAACAAGTAAGTTCAATAATTATTATTTTTAGATGTGTCTTTAAATTATAGATAAGTAGACAATTACAAAAAAGATATAAAATGAGTTTCTTTCAATTCCATCAACTTATATATGTTACACCAACATCTTGTTGGCCAAATTAGCAGAGCCTAACCCCAAGGGCATTGAGGAGAATTGACCCTATGACCTCCCAATCAATGAGGTACTTCTCAATGAGAACTCAACCAATTGAGCTAACCCTCTGGGCTACAAAATTTAACTCTCCAAACCTTAGTTTGTAAAACCATGGCAACATTAGTCACCACCAAAGATACAACATCGGTTAGCATCAAAACCAGTAAGTCCTTGGTGTTGAAAATGCATCTCGAAAAACAACTTGAATGAGTTAACTGAGTTATTATCACTCAGTTAGCTTAGTTAATTCAAGTTGGAGGGTGGACTTGAGTTGTGTACATTGATTCCTAAAATTTAGGAGGCTAGGTTGAGTTAATTTCAGTTGTAACAATTTAATTCAGTTAAATTGAGTTATGGTCAGTTAAACTAGTTCCAACTGTTAGAGGAACTAGTGGGAGGTTTATCGGTGGGATATAGCTTTAGTGTTTAACAAGCTATTTGATCAATCAACCTAAATTGACTCATGCATGCATGAAATTCGAGTTTCCAAGTTGAGATTGGAGTTCAAGGGCATCGTACTATTAGTTGTAGAATATTCCAAATTGTACAGGTAATGCATGAAGTCAAAGGAAGGCCTAAAGGAATTGCACAATTCTCATTGAGGGATTTCCTAATTAATAAGGGCCTAATTCCCAAGGAAACAACACAAGGAAATAAGAGCTTGGAAAATTGGAAAATTGGTTAACTGTTGGCCAAGGTCAATCAGTCATGCAGAGGATAAAAGATACTTGTGCAGGTTGAGCTCAAGGTTGAGTAGAGCATATTGTATTCATCTAGATTATTTGATTAATGCAATACATATAGTGAGGGGTTTTGAGTAGTTGATTTCCCCTATATATATATCTGTGTATGTTTGTTGAATATTGATGCATGTTATTGATTTGTGTTCTCAATCATGAATTTAATTATGCAGATTGATAGAGTAGATTTGAGTCTTATATTTTAATAAATTTCATGAGTTGTTTGAATCTAGAATTAAAATACTACACTTGGTACATACTAGAAGCTTTTATCACACAAGCGCTCCACAATAGAATCATTTTCTTCCTTGTGGTTTGTAAACCCTAGCCATGTTGCATCATAAATTTAAATAGTAAGACAACTCTTCCACTAGTCTCCAAATCTACATATCCATTCCACGAGTTGATTCTAAAAACCCCAAATTTTTAAATATTCCATTAACACAAGCACCAAAACATCCATAAATACCAAGGACACAATAACCAATTCTTCTTCAAAATGAAGCATAGTACTAAGATCAAAATTTATAAAGATAATCTCTCCATAATATTGTTATAGCCACACATCCTCCAAACTCCAAAAACATACAAAGTATTATCTCTAATATAAGTTTATTTTAGTAGGGTAGAAACCTTAATACTACAACAAGAGCCATATTAATCATCACCATCTCAAATTTCATGTTCTTCTCTTAGGTTTATAATTATATCACAAATCCTAGCACATGGGGTCTTCATGCTCGAATGGATGACATAGCATGTGTGTTCATAGGATATTAAAGGATACCCCCAATTTAACTATATATTAATATTGATAGATTGGAGGTTTCTATGGTGTAGATTTTGAGATGCAACACTGAGAATATCCACAGTATTTATATATTAATAAATACTTCCCAAGTTCCTTTTGTTGAATCCCCCTCCAATTACATATTTCCAATAGAATTTTTATTTTTATTTTTACCAAATACCCCTTTTATACCCTGCAATACCTATAAACACCCCCATAACTTGCATCCCACACCAACATCTAAAATATACGACTTTATTTTTCACAATTTTAAATCCTCCTTTATGAATGAAGATGCTAATATATTGGTCAACAAGGTGAACTCCCATGCCCTAACATCACAAAAGAGAAATGTCTATGTGAATGTATGAGATGGTTCTCTATCTTGTTATCTTCTTCTAGGATTTCTTTATGAACCCTAACATATAGCTCCTAGGATTTCCTCACTAACCGTAGAATATTTCTCCCTACAAGATTTTTGAAACACATACAAAGAATATAGTACAAATGATGATAATGAATAAAAGATCTATGTCCTCCCTTTATATATACAATAAGTGAGAGAGGCTAACATAAAATATGGACATAAGTCTATACAAGTAACTAGAAAGGTAGCCACACATAGATTTCTCTACAAATGCAAGAATGTAAAAGTGTTATACTAGTTTTTATCTAACACACATGATGAAACACCATTCAAGAATGATCCTCCATAGGCTTAAAACCCTTCCTACAGGATGGTTCGCATTCTAACTAGTTGTTAGTCCAATACTCCATTTTCCATGGTGGTTTGTTATCCAAGTGCCCTCATGTAAGAAATTCCTTCTCTAACTTTGTGCCTCATGTCCTCCAAATTCCAATGCTTCTCAACATGCGTGCTAATGTGGTTAAAAAGCTCCAATACTCCTCCTTAACACATGCCTAGGTTCATCTCCAACCTCCATGAAATATGGGGCCTCAACCCATGTTTCCTCAGGTGTCCAACCACCATGGTATACATCACATACTCCTAAGCTCAAATAGATAATTTCCTTCGAAGTTACCAAAGCTATTCCTCCTAGGTAGTTACCTCCCTAATCAAGTAATCATCTCACCCATTTTATGCACCCAATGGGTTCGTCATCTTGACATTAAGGTAGTAACCTCTTCAGTAAGTGCACCATGCTAGTAATCTAACTAAGGTCAAGTATCCACACAATCTAAGCCATTCATGTCCATGAAACATCACCAAAGGGATAGGATAACCAACACTCTCTTAATAAGTTTAAGATACGTAACACTGTCTTAGAAATGTTAAAACACTTTTGGAGTAACCCCAAAATCTAACGCTCACTCTTTATGGTAAAATTGTTTTTATAATAGCCATAAACTCCCTTTGAATCTAGAATGTAACTCAAGTTCCTCCACAAGGATGGAAGAATACTCATCCATCATGATAGAAATTAAAATTACTTTGAAAATGTTGTACCCACTAGTACAAGTCAACATACCTCAACATCCAAAAAATAATTGGTCATAAAGGTGTGTCTCTCTCTAAGATATCAACCAATCAATCTACAACTTGATAGTCAGATAGTGAACACATAAGTAGAATAAAATAATTCAAAAAAAATTACTCTAAAAACCAAGCTACATCCTATTCCCTACTACTAGGGGCTCCAAAAGAATAACGACTATCTATAAAATTGAAGCAACATACCCCTGGACCATTACTTCTTGGAGACTTTGAAATCACTCCAAAATAAGGAATACATTAATAATTTGTCAAAATTCCAACATCTCCAAATTCATCATCATGGGCCAGCCTCTCTTGGTACCACATCAAGAGTTGTTCAATATATCCTACAAAGATAATTACACCTACAACCAATCAAGGGTAACTGGTGAATCAAAAATATTAAAATCAAAAAATGATTTTTTCATGCATCTCAACTAATCGATCTTGTAACATCAAGTTCTACAGAAAAAGTAACAATAATTCTAAAGGATCATCATTAAATTGTAAGTTTGAGAATCCTTGTCATACACCTCTAAACCTCCATTAACTAGTGCAACAACCTCAACAAAGTCAACTCCCTTTTATTGAGAGAATATTGGAGCAAGCATATCATCGTTGTCAAATCTCTCTATTTGAGAGATAATGAAAACCTTACCACTAGTAATAATCACTACTCCCATTTATTTCAAGCTTGGAATCAATCATGAATTCCACAACCTTAAGTTTTGAATCTATCCCTGTGTTAGGTATTTCACACCCTTCTTCAATGCAAACACTTCAAAATAGGAGTGAGAAAATGAAAAATAAATCAAGAAATATTTATTCTTTGAGATTAAGTGCAAGGTACAATTCACAAAATCATCAATTCCTTGGTTTCTATCATATTCATGGTTGATCTCTTCAGAAATATACAACATGTATGACCAATAGAGGCCCCAAGGGACAACATTAGGAGCTCCCTCTACCTATATCACAATTCCATCAAACAAGCCAACCAATAAACATCAACCTATCACAAAATTAATTAACCCATCTAGATCTCCAAAAATCAACAAACAATCAAATGGTCAGACATCTCTCTCACTAGCATCAATTCATTCCAAGCACTAGCATCCACTACAAAAAAAGCAACCAGACATCATAGGTCCTCTTGAAAATGAGACATTTTTATTTTAGGTTTCAACCTTGTACAATTAATTGTTGCAAACAAATTCTTAATAAAATAAAAAAAAAATGCAATGGAAAACACACACATTAGCACAAATAATCTCTCTCTCTCTCTCTCTCTCTCTCTCTATATATATATATATATATATCTCTCTCTCTCTCTCTCTCTCTCTCTCTCTCTCTATATATATATATATATATATATGTATGTATGTATGTATATGTATTCCAAAAGAAAAATCGAAATTTTTATAAAGAGGATAAAAAGTTACATGATTAGATGTAATTAAGCATTCCTGATCAAACTATGGATCCACAATAACACAGAAATAAGGCACAAACGACTGAGAAAAATGAGAAATAGACATCACTTTCCCAACATAAATATCACATTGTAAACTAGTAACCATCACACGAGCCTCTCCTTTAAAAATAGGAGAAAATGAGCCACTCTGAATCAAAAAATTAGAACGTTTGTAGATATAAGTATTTCACATGATAAAAACATAAGCCATATATATAAGTTCATTTGTATATAAAATTTTCTACCATCTGAGACTCGACAACCCGAGAAGAAAACCAAAACTGTATGTGCACAAAAACCACAAAAGAACAAAAACTGTAAACTGAGATTTAAACATTGTGTGGTGGGTTATCTGAATCAAAGATCTGAACTTCTTCCATCGCCAACATGCCATGATTGACCATCATCAATGAGGTTGAATGATTCAATGGTGGCCTTCCAAATTACTGAATAATTTTTGAATTTTTTATCAGGATCCCGTAACCAGTCATCCATAGGAATCAAGTTTATGTACTTTATTTTGATCATTGATGTCCATATGATTGTCCATTTTAATAAACACCATCCTGATTTTTTTGTCAAATAATTTGTGATACTGGAAGGTCCTTAATTCCCTATCCACCATGATCCTTTGGGCACGCTATTTTCTCCCATGCAACCCATGGAAGGACATCATCCTCCTTTGATCACGCCCACAAGAAGCAACCACAAAATTTTCTGATCTGGGTAAGGATACCTTTTAGTACCCAGGTAAGAGTAACCCAATAAATAGGGATAATAATTACAATATATTTTATAAGAACCAGTCTCCCAATGCTCGAAAGCCACTTGAAACTCTAGTGGTTAACTCGCTTTTCGATCTTAGCTACCAACCATTTCCAATCAATATTTCTGTAGGATTCTGGATTGAGGGAGAAGCCCAGATATTTAAAACTCTTTAACATATATTTTACCTCATAGAGGAAGACTGACTGAGCATTATTCACCTCCATTCCCAAAAGGCCATTATATGAAATGGAGGATTTTGGTCATTGACTCAGCATGCCAATGGTTTTAAAAAATAAATCTAAGACAAATTTTAGTTGGAGTAAATCACCCCTTGATCCATCACAAAAAAAAGGATATAATCCACAAAAATGAGATGGGTAATGAAGAAATTTAACCCTAATTCAATTACTTTTAACTCCCCCATTCTAGAAGCAAAATGAATAAGTTGACTTATCCCTTTAGCAACAATGAGAAAAATAAGAGGAGACAAAGGATAACCCTGTCTTAGACCATGATGGTTGTGAAAAAAAGGAGAATAAACTCCACTGATGGGGACAACAATGCTTACATTTTCTATGTAACCCATAACCCAGTTAATGAAACCAATATCAAAGCCAAGATTGAAGAAAAATTTACCAGAGAACACAAATAATTACTGAGAGGAATAAACATAAAATAACCAACAACAAATCATAAACCATAAACATGTATGTTTATCGGGAAAAACCCCAACTCCGAGGAAAACTCACCCTAATGAAATTTCATTAGTCTTGGCCAAAACCCTGGCCAATACAGCCAAGTGAGCCTTCACCGCTCACCTCCAGGCCTACTTTACAATGAATTCTTCCAAACCTTTTATAGGCTTCATTACATGCAATACCATAGGAATAAAACCGTGGGTTCACTATACCATGTGCCCCAAAACCATCATTGTTTAACTTGGTCAACCTTGACTCTAAGCCCAAGTCAATTTACCTAACATTACCCCCTTAAACTTGACTTGGGGTTCCTTGACTGAGTCCAACCAACCTTTCCAAGTGAGTCGTCCTAGGAGTGCTTACTCTGGTCCTTACCCCCCTCAAAGTTTTTACCTAGGGTATTTGTTAACCCAACATCCCCCCTATCACCTAGGTCTAACCTAGAATTTACAAGTGATTACCTAGGGGTATGCGTGCCATACAAGTTCTTACAGCTATATACCCATTTACATGTAAAAATTTGAGTTCATTATAATAATCAAATTTTTTTATTTTCTTTTGTTGCAATATTAGCACATCCTCTCTCCTTGTTACCCTACATTCTCTTCTCTCCTTTACCAATACACCCTTGTTTCCTTGTTACCTTCCATGATGAAGTACTTTACTTAGGAATTTAGAAATTACTAGAACACCATCGTCATTGTCATTGATGCTCATGTCCAACTCTACTTGTGCCTTACTACCATGAGGTTATCATAGCTCCATCGCATCACTTTTCTTCCAACAATCAGGCTCATATCAGTCCAGTGACTGTCAAACCTGCGCTATAATCGTATAACATATAATCTTCACAATTTTGTAACTACACCAATCCACAAAACCAATTAACCGTTACAATATTTTCACCATGCTACGCTCTCCTTTCCCTAGATCTAGAGTTCAAATCTCTTGGGCCATGATGTGCTTCAAAAATATGTCAGAACTGCATTGTGAGGGAATCATTCTTCTTCTTCCAGAGGGTGTGACTGCACATTGCTCCCACTAGCTGCACCTTCATGTTACTGTTGGTCCCCACTGTTGTTCTACCACTATGAAGTAGTGTCACTGACATCTCTAACTCATCTACCACCATAATACCATTGGTATCGCAAAAACCACCACACTACTTACACACTCACTTTCCTTTCTTTTACCAGACATCCAAGCATCATCACAAGAATTATCATTTATAAAATCAAAGAACTTATCAAAATAGGGCATATATCCCTGAAAATCACCCACCAACCTCATCTCCTAGTAGCTATAGCCCATGCGTGCTTGTCATCAACCAGTGTAATGGGCAACCCCGAGACCTAAGTTCGATTTCCATGCACGCCTGGCCACAATGTTCCCTGGTTCGACGTTGGCCCCTGAAAAACTACTCTCATGCATCATTGCTAAACTTGGAAACTTGTTTGCATTGCATCCCATATACTTAGGGATTTATCCGCCTCTTTTAGTCATAGGAAGAAGATTTTATCTACATAGGATGCGGCCAACACCTCAGCCACTCCGAGCTCCATCACTTCAAACATAATCCTTACCTCCAATACTACAGTTGACATTCTCCCTAGTCAAGCTTCATCCTGGTGATCTCCTTGATAGAGTCTCCAACATTCAGCAAGTCGCTATCGCATTCATTAGCTAGGCATGTCACTGCCTTATCTAAAGTTAAATCCACCTCCATAATCCACCTCCAAAGTGCTTCATCGATTTCATATGGCCATGATCGTGAAACCCTTTCTAGGATCTCATATCTATTTCCAAGCTCTGTGCCAATCTCTCTTTCCATTAGGCCAATATAAACCCTTGGCAATAGAAGTGTCCCTCTATAGCCAAATATGGCTTTGATACTAAATGAAGAAAAATTTACCGGAGAAGATAAATAATTACTGAGAGGAATAAACATAAAATAAACATAAAAACAAATGCTTATTGAGAAAAACCCCAACTTCGTGGAAACCCACCCTAATGAAATTTCATTAGTCTTGGCCAAAACCCTGGCCAATCCGACAAGTGAGCCTTCACCACTCACCTCTAGGCCTACTTTACAATGAAGTCTTCCTAGCCTTTTATAGGCTTCATTACATGAAATATCATAGGCATAAAACCATGGGCACACAATACCATGTGCCGCAAAACCATCACTATTTAATTTGGTGAACCTTGAATCTAAACCCAAGTCAATTTACCTAACAAAGATGAGTCAACAAAAGGCGCAAATACATCCCGCTAATCCTGTCATAAGCCTTTGATAAGTCTATTTTGACAATCGTTCCCTTCTTATTCAATTTTTTTATACTGTGTAGGGATTCCTGAGCCACCCCGATGCCTTCAGGAATCTGCGGCCCATCAAGAAAATGAAATTGTTCCTTGGATATGATTCTAGAAAGAAAGTGTTTAAGGTGGGAAGAAATGATTTTGACAATGACTTTGTAAGTACAATTGCAGAGAGAGATAGGTATAAAATCATCAAAGCTTTGGGGATCCCTGGATTTTGGGATTAAAGCCAAAAAAGTAGAGTTGAGGGTCTCATGAAAAAAAACTTTGAGCTGAGATTCCTCAACCAACCCTGTCAGTTCATCTCCTAAAACCTCAAAAAAATGTTGAAAAAAATCCACGTTCCATCCATCAGGCCCCAGGATATTTTATTTCTACCCGGATTTGAGAATCCATTCTACTTCCTCTTTTGTTATTGGGGCCATGAGGATGTCATTATATTCCTCCTCACCATATCTAGGGAAAACCTAGGCCACCTGTATAACTTCAATTATGGTTGCTTCAATCAGAGCCTTAAAAAAGTATTCAAAATGTGATCAACCCACTGATGCCAGCTCTTCGAAATATTTTTCCACCCCTCCATCTGCGTGTTTAATTTCTCACATGGTATTGGAAATTTTCTTGCCCTTAGCATAATTTTGGAAAAATGTTGATTTTTCATCCCTCGCCTCTAGCCATAAAGCCCTACTCTTTAGCCTCCACTGATCTTTAGTCTCCTTTAAAAATATTCTCCGTTCTCCTTCCATTCGAATTATTCTCTCCTTTTTTTCCACAGACTCATAGCCATCCCCCTCTAGACTTTCCATTTCTCCAAGTTATTTTTATATGTTTTTTAAGGAAACTCACTCTCTTAGTTTCTTCTCATTTTCCCATACAATCGTTGTTTGTTTCAATATTTTTAAGTTTTCTATAAAGGATTGGGCAAGGGATAAGCCTTGAGATCTGACTTGAGGCCTCGAAATATCTCTTACTAAACTGTTAAAAGTCATATCTTTAAGCCAGGAGGAGTTAAATTTGAAGGGGGATCATGGTTTCCTACTAGCCCCTTTTAGCTCCATAAAGATAAGAAAGTGATTAGAGTCTCCTACAGACCCTATCCATTTCTCAAAGAAAGTAATTTGGGCCGCAATATCCTCCCTTATCATAAACCTATTCAAATGTTTTGCCACCCTTTCCTCTCCCATATTAATTAAGGACAATATGATATCTTTGACAACCATTAAAACTTCCAAAGACAAAATTTCTAAAGGTAAACATGGGAATTTAACTCGTAAAGGTTGATACAAAGATGTGTTTATCTAAGGGTTGAAACATGGAGACCATTAAATTTTTAAAGACAATTGTGAAGGACCCCAAAATAATTTATTGCATCTTTCTTGTATTTAAAATGGAGCAACAACCACCCTTTGAACAAATTATGGTACTCCTGAGGATAGTCAAGCATTAGCCTAAAAACCTTCCAAATTCCTCTATGAGGCATGTTTGACAAAAAACTACCTTATAAGAGATTTCTTCTCCATATATAGCACTTGTTCCATTCAAATATCTTTGGCTAACAACCATCTTTCTTGGATTTAAAATGGAACAATAAGCATTCTTCGACCAAAATATGGCACTCCTAAGAATAGTCAAGCATTAGCCTAAAAACCTTCCAAATTCCTCTATGAGGTATGTTTAACAAAAAAAACTACCTTATAAGAGAAATTTCTTCTCCATATCTAGCACTTGTTCCGTTGAAATATCTTTTGCTAACACCAACTTCACTTGTGACTCAACTTAGCAATTTTTTGTCCTTCTTCATTAGCTTAATGTTAATCTCTTAAATAAATATCAAACCCTAAAACCCCACTTGTTGTAGATTCCTTCCCACTGACCCTAAACCAACTGAAATAAAGCTCCCATCTTCTTTAACATTCTACACCTCTTTTACCTATAAGATATATATAATAAAAAGTTGCCTTGTAAATGCTTTCTTCTCACTTATTCCAAATTTTATAAAACATGAAAGCCATATAGAACAAGTGCAACTGCAATTGTGTAGCGCTAGTCCCTACCAATATTCTACGTCAACCTCTCAGATAATTATTTCTCTTTGCATTGAATTTTCCTGTATTTTTAAATCCCTGAAGTTGATAATTAACTTTTTCAAGGTTCTCTTTTTTTTAAGAGAACCCGTGAAAGGAGGTTTGACATTGAAATATTCCTATGGTTGGATTCCATAAATTTGTGAATACTTGAGGATAATATGAATATACATTATGGACGTCATAGTTGATTAATACCGTTTGCTTAAAATTTTGGTAAGCAATAAATTAATCTAATGTTTAAGTATTGGACAATATTTTGATCATATTAGAGTTACTCCTCCCTTTCAATAATTTGATCTACTAGACTATGTTAGAGTTACTCCTACCTCTCAATATACCTTTTGTTAGATCTTGCTATCCCTTGAGATGTTGAAATAACTTGTCAATGGGTGCTTGCTTTCCCTTTTGAAAGCATCAATGGCCAAGATAAAATTGACATAAAATTGACTCGGCATTCTTATTAAGTAGTCATGAATTCTTTGACTCACAAGGATGCTTCATTTGGACCTAGACCTAGGTAATCTGCGTATGTATATGTATCAACATAATTGATTGCTTTGATTCTCTGTCTGAAGGAATATTTGAAAAGAACATTCAAAACGACACTCCAATATTAGTAGTGAGAATTTTATTGAGTTTTTCTCAATGACTATAGTGATCTTAAGTTGATTAAATTTTTTTTTTAAAATCAAAGCGACTTAAATTAATTTTAAAAATAAAATAAATAAATATGATAGATAATTTTTAGCATATCAAGACATGAATATTAAAATATGCACAGGTCAACACATCAAAATATTTAACTGTTTCCAAAATATCCAAATAACACTTGCAACATCATAAGTTGAAATGGAAGGTAGCCACGTATTGGATATTTCTCCATGCAAATATTTTCTTACACGGGTCAACACATCAAAATATGCTATTGTGTCCAAAATATCCAAGTGACACTTGCAATTGCATTTATAAGTTGAAATGGAAGACAACCATGTTTTGGATATTTCTCCATGGACATATTTTTTTGTGAGTTTGCCAACGAGGTTGAAAGTATCAACGAATATTTTCTCAGGCACAACGCATGGTCGACTCTATCTATTGTATCTCATGGCAACTCTATATCTCACTACAGAAATGCAACAAGAATTGTAAGAATGGTTCTGTGGCGTATCGATTTGGGGTCGGGGAACCACTGCACCTAATGAGATTTTTTTTTCATTTTCAACAATGAATGGGAAACTCAGTCCATTTTTTTTCCTGAAATGTTAAACGATATTGCTGCAATTCTCCAACATTGTATTTATTCATTGAAATTGCATGCTTTTTGGCTTTGATATGCCTCACATCCATGGCTCTTTTGCCATCGGTGAATTCGGGGTGGGTATTAGTGGTAGAGGTAAAGGCGAGCAGACATCGGACTAAAAATGACCCATTAAGCAACCATAATAAGGTGTATAGAGAAAATTGGAACAACATAAAAAATATTGATCGAACCTAAGGTTAGAAATAGGGAAATGACAGTTTTGAGGATAAGATCCCACCATGCCACTACAGGTTATTAATATGTTGCTGAAGGTAATTAAGTAGGCTAAACAAACAAAGGTGAGTGAAAATGAAAGATTTTTTGAGTTGAGTGATGATATGTAACTCTCTAAATCATTCATATAACTTTTGCAGCATAACCATATATATATATATATATATACACACCTCATTGTTGAAGGATTTCTCGAAGGACGATGGTTTCAACAGGCCATTGTAGAGATAAGAGATAAACATTCTGTTCAAAACCCCTATAGACAAAAGTGTCGTCCAAGAGATAGAAGGGTCACAACGCAAACTCAAAGCCACTAAAAAAATTAACAACCTGGTAGTAACATTAAAAACCTTACTTGAACAAGAAATACAATCGCATGGGTTTGGAGGAGTAAAAAAGGTTAGGGTTTCCAAGAGTTGCAAAGCTTTCTTCGTCGGGACATAGTCTCTTCAACAGTCTCAAACTACTTACCCCATAGTTTTTTGGATGAGATCAAAGCACAGGGGCTCATTGTAACTTGAAGTTTCTGTGAAGTTTTCACCAACGTAGGAGAAGGAGAATGTGAGCCAGCTGGAGCCTATTCCCGACACTAGTTTCCAAGCGAGTGATAACTGTTAGATTTAGGAGAAAGTGAGTGATAGATGTTAGATTTAGGGTTCTCCACTAGGATCACCTCAAGAAGCTTTGGCAACTTAGGATATGTTAAAAAGGGACAGTGATAATTGGATATAAAAATGAAATTGGGTACTAAAACCTGCAAAACAAAACTTTGGATAAAAGTTTTTGTTGACAGAATATTTTTAAAAACTTTGGTTAAATAAACGAGTTCACTGAAATTAATATGAAATCAATCACTATCGATCACTATAGTCCACTCCTGTAGGCAAAGACTAATAACTAAATTTTCCCTTTACCACACATCTTCAAAGTCTTACAACTGTTTTCAAAATCATAATAAGCTTTCCAATGTGATTCTCTTTTTAAGGTTAAGTCTTACAACTGTTTTCAAAATCATACTAAGATTTCCAATGTGATTCTCTTTTTAAAGTTGATAGAAGCTATTCTTTGAATTTTTGGCAGTAACGCCAAAATGCCAATAATGTCTAGAGCCAACAACCCTAGGAGGAAGTACATGTCTTGAGCCTTGTTGATTCCCCACTGACTCAAGGGCAGCTATTAATAATGGACTCGAACGAGGAAAGTGGGGGCGATACTTCCTTGCCTTGTGCCTCTCTGGGGGAGGGAAGGCGTGACACCCTTTTTTTGTGGGCAGCTGCTGCAATGTCATACGCAGACACTTTCCTTAAAATAAATCGCTACCATATCAATTCCTTCATATGTTTTGTTTCAGTGGTATTCAATTTGCGTAAGTGATTTTTGGAGCAGATGAAGATTTCATGTTTTCGTCCCTCAATTAATCACATCACTCTCATCAAATTGAAGAGCACACTAGACACGTCTACGGTTGTGGCTCTTTATGTTGTAATCCAACTTGCATTGCTGGGGTTTCTCCTGAGAACTCATGGTCACTCTCATCCCAACAGTTGTGGACATGGCATCTCATGGGCTCCTCCTCACGTCTATCTCTCTGCTCTTGCTTGCCTATTCACCATTCCTACTCTCTCCTTCGCTTTCATAACAGAGACACACCTCGACTTTATAAAACACCGGCTGCTCCTGTTACACAACGTTTCTGGTGATGAAGATATAGAAGGCGGAGGTGTTCCACTTTCATGTTCAGTGAGTTATTTGGACTATTTTTTGGCTTACAGGCTCGCTCTCTGCGTTCATGTGCTTTTCTTCCCTACCTTTATCTTCATCACATCTAGGCGTTTTCCCTGCTGAAATCCTCGCTGTTTTAAAGTCTTAATTCCACTCTCCTCCTCCGCACTTGTATAAATATGGTATTTAGGGTTGAATTGCAACATCATCTCTATTTTTCCATTGCTTGTTACATTATTACTGTAGCAGATGTTGGGATATAATAAATTGGCATAGAAACTTTGGTAATGGATTGTAAACAAACTTCCATAAATTGAATATAGACTTCAACAAGTTGAGATGAAGATTTTCTCACACTTCAAATGGTCCTCGGAAGAAAGCTGTGATCTCCTTATTTCCATCATTATGGTCTTTTGTATCTCTAATTTTTGCTTTTTATTTTCGTTTTCATTACAAGTTTTAAGTGTGCCCAACACCTACTTTTTGTTTTTTATTTTCATTTTTGTTATAAGTTATAAATGTGCACAAAGCATATAGACATACACACCAAATATATTTAAAGAAATATAATGATACAATTCTAGTGAGTCTAATGGTTAAGAGCATATGTTTCCTGGTAAGAGGTCACATGTTCAAAACTAGAGGGGGTAGAGTATGTATGCCTTCGTAGACTTTAGCAATCAAATCATTGCGTGGAAGTGAGTTCCTTACCCCACAAACAAGGGGTCTCATACACCAATTTAGTGTCTGGGTTGGTAGTGACCTTAAAATTGGATATATATATATATATATATATATCCTATGAGAAATATTCCCTTGTTTGTCGAGAGCTAAAGAAAGTTACTAATTGGTACTTGTTGACGCTATTGGAAGTCGCCAGGGGTCTTCCTGGTATGGAGTCCCAATTAGACTTCACACCATTTGGGATAAGAGCCCCATAAGGGAAACACTAATAGCAAAGGCTATCCAAACATTGTCCCCAATTTTTAGCAAAGGCTATCCAAACATTGTCCCCAATTATTTTGTGTTATATAAGTTGTAGTGTTTTTGTAACCTGCTAGGTAAATTTGATTCATTGAAAGAGTCACGGTTATTATGAAAATAATGATGGCTTTAAATACTTTATATTAGTGGTCGAGTGGTATTAAAACAACATTATTACATGTAGTTCAAGCTTTTAAAAGGCTTGGGGATTCTCTATTGTAATGTGTCAAAGTTGAGTAGAGGGATCACATCCACTTTGGAGATAGAAATTTGTAATCTACATGTAAATGGGCATAGAACTATAAGACCTAGTTAGGCATGTATCCCTCTAATGGTAAATTCTTATGTAGATCTAGGTGATAGGGGAGAGGAGCATTTGGTGTTCCAAATTAGATCCAAAAAGTTTCACCATTCAAGTTTAAAGGGGGGATTGTTAAGTAAACTTAACCCGATGAAAGAATCAAGGTTGTTAGGCAAATAGTGGTGGTTTCCGGGCACCTAGCATTGGTGGTTTGTAATATTAAGCCAATAGCATTACATGTAGTTAAAGCCTTTAAAAGGCATGTGGATTCTCTATTGTATTGTTTTATAGTTGAGTCTAAGGCTAACTTATTAAGCTATGCGTTGGCCAACCATCGATTCATTAAAAATAGAAAAATAGATAATAATAACAAACAATTAAGCACACATAATTTTTTTAGAGAATGTCTTTAAAATTATAGATAAATTATAAAAAAAAATATATAAAATTGAGTTTCTTTCAATTCAAGCACTAAAATTTTTCAAGCATAAACCGAACCTAAAAATCATTTTATTACAACAGAATTTACAAGTGTAAATCTAGCTTATTAAAATTTAAGAAAGTTCAAATCCTCTCTCTCTCTTTCATATATATATATGCTATTCAAGGATCCACACATCAACTCAGCTTTCATAGTCTCTTTGAACATTTCTCGTTTTGTGTTCTACTCAATGGCTAAGCAACAACATTGTTCTACTCTTCAACCTGACCTTTTCTTGACTCAGATCTACACAAGAACAAATAGGGCTTACACACAAATCTCACATACTATATACTAATCTATTTATAGAGTGATACAACTCAAGGATTTCTCCAATCTTGGCTTTGATACCAAAATATAAATTTTGAGGAGCAAACATAGTGTATAGGTTGCACACAAAAATAACTTGCTACCATATCAATTTCTTCATATGTTGTTTGAGTGGTATTCAATTTGTGTAATTGATTTTTGAAGAGGTGAAGATTTCAATGTTCTAGCCCTTCAATTAATCATATCATCCAGATCAAATTGAAGAGTGCACTAAACATGTATGTGCTTGAGGCTCTTTATATTTTATTCCAACTTGCATTATTGGGGTTTATGTTGAGAACTCACACTCACTCTCCCCAGGGGCTTGAGATTTTTGTACATGGCATATCATGGGTTCCTCCTCCCTTCTATTTCTTTTCTCTTGCGTGCCTATACACCGTTGTTTCTCTCTCCTTCATATTCATAATAGAAAACCACCTAGACTTCATAAAATTCCCACTGCTCCTCTTACAAAATGGTTTTGGCGATTTGATAAGTATTGACGATGAAGATATAGAAGGTAGAGGCATTCCATGTTCATAGATATATTTTTCAGTTAACACTTAATTATTTTCAGATGGAGCCTTGGCATGACCATTAAATAACATCTAAACACATATTAAGACTCATCTTCGTGGACCATACATCATTATTTGAGATTCTTCGAGGAAATGACATATATTTATTAGGATACACTGATTTGGATTGGGCACACAATGACGCATGTGGAAAAAGCACTACATGTGGATGTATTAGTCTGAGACCCACTATGGTTTCATGGATGAGAAAAAAAAATATTCAGTTGCATTAAGTATTGTTGAAGCTAAGTATATAGAAACTAGTGAAGTTGGTCAAGAAGCAAGTTGGCTCGAAAAGTTGCTTGCAGATCTGTTTGAAGTACCTTTGGATTCTACTATCATTTGTTGCGACAACCAAAGTTTCATAAGGTTGAAAAATAACCTAGTTTTCCATGCAAGCATGAAGAACATTTATATCAAATATCACTACATTCGAAACTTGGTGGAGGATGGGGTCGTGAAGCTACAATACATCTCCAATGACAAACATGTAGCAGATATATTGACAAAGTCTCTTCCTAACAAGAAGCTTGAGTATTTGCGAGACCATCTTGGGCTTGTGGATATCTCTTCCCTGGTTGAGAGGGAGTGAGGGTGGACACTGTATTCTCCATGCGTCATGTACTAGGCCAAGGCTAACAACTGTAAGCCTAATAAAAGCACTAGCTTGGAGAATAGTGGATTGAATAAGTATCTAGGACTGATATTCTTTGAGAAATGGTGTTTTGATGAGGACTAACCGCCATAAGTCAAGTACATTAATCTAAGATAAGAATAATCCAAAGGACCGATATTTCCTTGTGGAGTACAAAATAATCCAATGAGGACATACCTCGCCAACATCTGCATGTGGTATGTGCCTGAGAGGTGGTGGTGTCTAAATTTATTCCTCCCAACATTGTGCTCTGATATATTAGAGAGATAGAGCTTATAAGTCAAGGCCTTGCCATTTTGACATTGTTGGTTATGATCATGAAAATCATCATTGATGCTTATCAATCTAAATCCTTTCTTATATGAATATTTAAATTTGAGAGAATCCTATTTTGTCATTATGAATACCTCCTTAGTTAAGAGGGAGTGTTGAAAATCAATGAAATAGTCTCCTCCTCTCCTGGGTTACTATCCACAATTTGTACCAAGAGAGGGAAGAAGATTTGAATTTTGCCTATAAAATACCACCATGAGAAGAACAATTTAGAACACATTGTTATGTTGGCCAAATTTCCCATGAGAAAAATAGCATTGTGTTGTCCAAGAAACAAACGAGTGAATGGATTCATTTGTTGGCCATCCAACATATTAATCCCAAAGGAGAAGTGCTTCAGTTGTCCGTTATCCGATCACTCATTCGAGGAGAAGAGAGAGGCTTGAAAACAACTTAGGGGAAGAGCTCTCCTTGCTTTGAGTATTAGAGCTCCATAGATGTAAGGACTCACTGTGAGTGTTTTAGCATTCTACCTCTTTTTTACCACCAGCAGCTAATAAAAGGGGATTCTTTCTCCATTGGTATTATTAGTTTGTTTACTCGATATTGAGCTTGTGTTATATTTGTATTTGTTGTTTCTTGTTTCCTCCTCTTTTGTAGTATGCTACGTTCTATAACTAGTTTTTCTACATGTTATAATGCTTCACTAACCATATACCAACCCATTTTTTCCTGGTGAAATTACTTGTAAATAGGAAGTCGTTGTTACTGCCAATCGTGTTTTTCAGACACCCTCGTACTAAAACACACCAACACATCCCCCTTATGGGCTTTTTGTCTTCAGCTTGGAGCTTTCAATTTCAGTGTTCTGTCTCTTTGTGATCTTTATGCTTTGTGTTTTGTAGATTTTCTGTTTGATAGTAGAACATAAATTTAAACAAAAAACTAATATTCACAAGTAATTATCAAGTGTGGAATCCAAGCTTGAATCTATCCATAACTAGGTTTTTCAACATACAACAAATATACCCTACTGTCAGCCCTCCTTTGCCTTGCTTTAGGTTTTCATGAAACCTAACATTTAACTCCTAAGGTTTCATGAATCCTAGTATCTTACTCCATACAAGATTACCTCAAGATGATACACAAAAATACAATATAAAAGATGATAATGAATACAATAATTGTATCCCCTCTTTTTATATACAATAGGTGAGAGAGGCTAGCATAAAATAATAATATAAGTCTATATAAGTAACCAATAAGGTAACCCTAGATAATCACTTTAGAATACAAGGATGTACAAGTTTTATTCTACGGTTTATCCAACCCTGGAGATGAAGCACCCTCAAAGTATAATCCTCCATGGGCTTAACAAACCTCCTCCAATATGGTGCACTCTCATGATGGAAGCTATATCCTCTATAAGTTTCTTTCCTCCCCCCGATAGTTTCATGAATTTCAACAATGTCTAATTTAATTATATCTACCAACCTTCTTAGGGAAAAATTATAGAGGTTTTTTCTAAGAGCATTATATTTGAGAACATAATAATCAAAATTTAACACCTTCCCTAGGGATTAGCCTACACCAAAGGCATTTACTATTGGTTGTGATTCCCCATTTGGATCTCTTTAAGGGCTTTGTCTTGCACGTGAAAGAGTGTTGTGTAGGTAAATCCACTCTGCAAACAGAGGTGATCCCTCTAGCCCTAGGGTGGGTCTAGAAACAAGAGGGATACACATTAATGCGTTGATCCTCAGTTAATGAAATGAACCGAGCCGAGATAGATGTCCAACCTTGGATCCAACGTGCAATTATTGTAGTCAGGCGTAGTCTCCGATCTTCATCTCTGAGGCCACGCCACTGTCTCTGCCTGGTACTCAAGTGTCTCGCACAAGGATCAAGAGAACGATAGTAGCATACGAAAACAACATTATTCATAAATATTCTATCATTTCAATGAGAACAACGACAGTAAGAGATTAATCACATCAACACAAAACGGGAACCAAAACATTGGTCATGTATTAATTAAGAGAAAGAAAGATATTACAACCAAATGAGCCTTGATGTTGCAACCTCTTTTAGCGAGTCCAGTCAAAACGCGTCTCGAGCATTCGTCGGGGAATTAGACTTGGTGAGGCAATAAGCGTAGACTCTCTCTCGACAAGGATCTCTCTCTGCTCTATCTCACACCAGCTATATCAAACTGTTTCAACTATTCTCCAAAATTTTCAGCTATTCAACCATTTCAGCTATTGTACAAAATGTTCAACTAGCTGCATCTATGTGTGAGATATGTATTTATAGGAGAGGAGGAGGAGGTTAGGATCCATCAAATGGTGGAAGGGAGGCCTTATCCTTTGGGAGGTTGCCCAAAAGTAGTGAACAAGAAGCCAAAGGAAGATGTTTGATGTTATTCAGTCGAACAACCCATGCTGACTTCGCTCACGAAGTGGTTGGCAATGGAAAATTCACTTCTATATTTAAAAAACTTTCCAAAAATAGCTCTACGCAGGCAGTCCACTGAGACAGAGCGCCAATGGGTGCAGGGCCCATTGATAATTTCTCTTATTGGCGCGAGGCCATAACTGCCCACTAGTGCCAACCCAAAATCATATGTTTTTGATGGTCTGTTCTAGAAATAGTCAATAGAGGAAATGTTCTCCTCATGGCAAGGGATGAAATGACACTTTTTGCAAGGCATGACACTACATATAAGTCATAGAAATGGTCCTCCAGTGTGCGGGATGGGGATTGCAAGAACGGTGACAAAATGTTGTGTAACAAAGAGGTATAACATTATTCTATATAATATTAAAGACTCCTTCCCATCGTACATCCTTGCCTAAACCCCCATCAATTCTTGCTTCCTCTATGTATTTATCGCTTTTTATAGGTCTAAGGTGATAATGTGGGCTATCAAGGCCACTTGAAATTTCTTTTAAAAATGTTAAATTAGGGCTGATTATTTGGGTCTAAGATATCTTCTTATCAGTATTTAATATAAGGCTAATTGAAATATTATTTTTTTCCTTTAATTCCTCTCGAGAATAAATTTGTGTAGATCCCCTTGTGATTTACCTATTTAATACCCTTTCTATAGGTATTTTGAAGGAATTTTTTTAACACTCCTTGGGTAGGCCAATAGTCCTTAGATAATTCCATTTTACTTGTTACCTATCAATGATCACAACGAGGAGAAATTAAAGAATTACTTAATATGTAGTCTCCATTTATTTTAATTGCCTCATTGTCATTATATCTAGAGAGGATACTCCCATCGAAATAATTAGCTTTTGGATGATGGACTATGATAAATAATTGAAAATTTCCTCCTCCCACCCAAAATCATTTATTGCATCTTCCTTCAATTTAAAAATAAGCAACATTAAATAATAGTGGCAACCATCCTTCGACCAAATCATGGTACTCGTAATAATAGGAAAGCATTAGCCTAAAAGCCCTCGAAATTCCTCTATGAAGTGTGTCTAACAAAAAAAACTACCTTGTAAGTTATTTCTTCTCCATATCTAACACTTATTCCATTAAGATATCTTCATCAAACACCAATTTCACTCATTCATCAATTAGCCATTTTTTTTCTTCTTCATTGGCTTAATCTTATGAATTCCCAAACCTTTATTGTTACATTCTCTTCAATAAATATCAAACCTCAACAAGTCCACTTGCTCTAAATTTCTTCCACAAACCCTACCTGAATTATAATATAACTCCAATTCTCTTTCACTTTATACACCTTTTTCCCTACGAGATATGTATAATATAGAAATATAGCGTAAGAACTTTCTTCTCCATATCTGATACTTTCCAAATTTTATCCAACACTTTCCCAAATTTTATAAAACTCGAAAGCCATTTAGATAACTCGGAGAACTCACAAAAATGTAGAGAATAATTTTCCCCTTTATCATAATTCAAAGTCTTACCAATATTTTCAAAATCATACTAAGCTTTCAAAATTCAAGTTAATCTTTTATAAAGTTGATATTATTTTAAATTAAAATTAAATTGATATCGAGATGCCAATTGAAAGTTGTCTTACAAATATTTTCAAAATCATACTATACTTTCCAACTTCAAGTGATTCTTTTATAAAGTTGATGTTATTTTAAATGAAAATTAAATTGATATCAAGATGCCAATTGAAAGTTGTATGTTTAAGAAACTTATTTTTGACTTTCTATTAGTAATGCCAAAATGCCAATAATGTCTAGAGCCAACAACCCGAGCAAGAAATTCATGTTTTGAACCTGTTGATTCCCCACTTAGTCGAGGGAAGCTATTAATAATGGATTGGAACGAGAACAATGGGGGCGATACTTCCTGCCATGTGCCTCTCCAGGCGAGGGAACGCGTGACACCCTTTTTCTCTGGGTAGCTGCTACAACGTCATACGTGGCCACTTCCCTTGTGACCAATGTTGACTTTGTTGGAGGAGACTTGGAGGAGGGTTGACTTGGGAACTTTGTGAAAAACTTGGTCTTGGTCTTGGTCTTGGGTCTTGGATATATCACTTTGATTTGATTCTATAAGAAGAGAATTTTTTGGGTTTTCCCTCTTAAGGGATTTTGTTCTGGCTTGGAGCTTAATTTTTATTGTTCTTTGTCTCTTTGTGATCTTTATGCTTTGAATTTTTGTAGATTGCTTTATGAATAGAGCATAAATTTAAACAAAAACTAATATTCAAAAGTAATTATCAAGAAAGGGGAATCAAGATTTAATCTATCCATAAATTGGTTTTTCAACACATAGACCTTAATGTTACATAAGAGAAATATCCCCATAAACATATGATATGGGTCTCGCTCTCGCCTTATTTTAGGGTTTTCTCTTGAAACCTAACATTTAACTCCTAAGGTTTCCTCATGAATCCTAGCATCTTACTCCCTACAAGATTACCTCAAGATGATACATAGAAATACAATATAAAAGATGATAATGAATACGATAATTGTAGCCCCTCTTTTTATATACAATAGATGAGAGAGAATAGCATAAAATAAGAGTGTAAGTTTATATAAGTAATCAACAAGGTAACCCTAGATAATCACTTTAGAATACAAGGATGTACAAGTTTTATACTAGGGTTTATCCAACCCTAGAGATGAAGCACCTTCTAAGTATGATCCTCCATGGGCTTAACAAACCTCCTCCAATATGGTGCACTCTCATGATGGAAGCTATATCCTCTATAAGTTTCTTTCCTCCCCCCAATAGTTTCATGAATTTCAACAATGTCTAATTTAAGTATATCTACCAACCTTCTTAGGGAAACCTTATATAAGTTTTTCCCAAGAGCATTATACTTGAGGACATAATAATCACAACTTACCACCTTCCTTAGGGATTCCCCTACTCCAAAGGCCTTTACTATGGGTTGTGATTCACCATTTGGATCTCTTCAAGGGCTTTGTCTTGCACATGAAAGAGGTATAACATTATTCTATATAATATTAAAGACTCCTTCCCATTGTACATAGTTGCCTCGCTTTTTCTAGGTCTAAGGTGATAATGAGGGCTATCAAGGCCAATTGAAATTTATTGCACGGATAGGTGCATTCTACAACCTAGTATGACCCTGATGTGTAAGTATGTCGGAAGCCAAAATAAAAATCTAAAGAAAATTTAAAAGATAAAATAGCCATTTAAATAAACAATTAAAAACTAATTTAAAATAAAGTTTGACATTATAAATTTATTTAGGAGCACTAAAAAAACACATATGATTAATAAATATAAATACACATAAACCAAAGGTATGGTAAATAAATAAAACTTATTTTTATACTTAGTCAAGAAGTATGGTAAATAAATTAAAATATAAATAAACTAGAGGTATGGTAAATAAATAAAACCTCTTTTTATATTTACCCCATAAACCTTTTTATATTTACAAAATTCAAAAAAGAGGTTTTATTTAGGTGAAGCCTATGGGCCAAATAGAAATGGAAAAATTATTATTAATACCATGGGTCAAATACCATTGGCAGAATACCATATTTATAAAGGAGGAATGTTAAATAAATAAAAATATATCTCATAATATTATAAATCAGTTGAAAATAATTAATATTATTTTATATTAATGGAGAAATGGTTACACAAGTTGTAACGTATCTCCTTAGTTTAGGATTAGTTCCTACAATTTAGGATTTTGGTTGCAACTTCCTGATTCTTAGTGATGTACTTAATGATGTAATTTCTCATTCATGAAGGTAGAGTAAACTTAGAGTGTTCTCTCTGTTTGAGTGCAGTCTCCAGGTGCAGTATTCACCTGTGAGCTGCAACTCCTTTTTTCAATTCAGTCTGATTTTTATCTTGGTATCAGAGCACAGAGTAGGGAGAGCCTTAATTTTTTTTTTAGAGGATGCATCATTGATTACAAAATTGTAGTGGCGGAGGAGTATACAGAAGATTTCGTAGAATCAAGTGGATTGCAGTAACACCTGAAGCATAGGTCTCAGATGACTGATCATCTCTGAGTGGAAGAAAGGGTTGGCACGGTTTTGTCGCGAATAGTCACGCCATTGGCACGAGTTTGAGGGAGATACCCGCGCCAACGCGCCAAAAAACCCTATCGGCGAGGAAATACATGCCATAATCGTGTCAATTTTGGGACTCGCGTGCATTTTGTTTTGGGCGTGGATTTTTCGCCTTAGAGAAGCGCCAACCTCTTTCTCTTTGGGAAGGTTTGCAATTTTTTGCAGATCGCCCCTGCCTGGTGGTGGCACATTGAAGTTCCGAATTTTCCCGGTGGTGGCAGATCGGACTTGCCCGGTGGTGGCACATTGAAGTTCCTGATTTGCTCGGTGGCAGGAAATCGGACTTGCCCGGTGGTGGCGCATTGAAGTTATGAATTCTCCTAGTGGTGGTAGATCAGACTTGCCTGGTGGTGGCGCATTGAAGTTCCCGATTTGCTCGGTGGCAGCAAATCGGGCTTTCCCGATGGTGGCGCATTGAAGTTCCTGATTCGCCTGGAGGAATCATATCAGGTTGCCCGGTGGTGGCTTATTAGATTTGCTTGGTGATAGCAGATCGGATTGCCCGTTGGTGGCACATTGAAGGTACAATTTTTTTTTTTTCCAGCAAAACAGTAGTCAGGATCTGGTATGTGGTGATATTTCTTTTAGTGTGTCCTGCAATTGTTCAGTTGGGTAAAATTATTCATCAGAGGATCAGAAAGTTTATCAGTCCAAGATGAATAATAGTTTAGAATCGTATCTCCACGAGTCTGGAAAACTCGATGGATCTAATTTCACCAACTGGAAATTCAAGATACAAACATTACTTGAAAGCGCAAATGCGTGGTCGATTGTTATAGGAAATGAGATGAGACCAGGAACAGCTACACAAGAACAAGACTAGGATAAAAGGGAGACCAAAGCAAAGGTCATACTGAAGATGTCCGTCAAGGAAAATATTATCCCACATATTAGAGACTGTAAATTTTCCACTGACATTTGGATGACGATCAAGAACCTATACCAGACACAAAATACAAACCGTGTCTTGTCACTCAAAGGCAAGCTGTTTGCGATGAAGATGGAGGAGAATGAGTCCGCTGCTGTATTCATTGCTAGAGTCAAAGACCTGAAGGACAGATTGGGAGATATCAAAGAGAAAGTTTCCAATTTAGATCTGGTCACGATCACATTGAACGGAATGACAGATGAATATCAGATGTTCATCATAGGATTGGTAGCAAGGGAGAAAGACCCTGCATTTGAAGAGATGACAGGGATTCTGCTACAAGAAGAAGAGCGACGACAAAATCTGAAATCACAGAGCAATGATATTGCTCTGATGGCGAAAAGGCGACAGTATAGAGGGAAAAAGCTACAACGGCAACAACAACCACAACAGCAGAAAGGAGCTAACACATTTCAAAAGAGACCGTTTAAAGGTATGTCTGCTAATAATTTTCCCAGCAAGAAATGTTTTTACTGTGGAAAACCTGGTCAACAGATTAAAGAATGTTATAAGAGGCAGGCAGACGAAGCAAGAAATAAATAGAGAAAGCACAAAGGTTACTTTGTTGAGGAAGATGAGGACCATAGCCACGAACTGCGACTATTTACAGTCGATTGTGCCCTTTCAGCTTCAAAAGGAGACGAGGACGACATATGGTATGTCGATTCTGGTGCATCCTCACATATGACAGGTAAGAAGGAATGGTTTGAATTTTTTGAAGAAACTTCATGTGGATCGAAAATTTATTTAGGAGATGATAGTGGATATGAGATCAAAGGATATGGTGACATTCCAGTAAAGTTACCTAGCGGTGACATTAGATGCCTTAAAAATGTATTGTATGTACCCGGAATTAAGAAAAATTTGATCTCTGTCTCAATGATAACTGATCAGGACATGCAAGTTCAATTATTTAAGACAAATTGTGTCATAAAGGATAGCCAGATGGAAACAGTTGCAACAGGAGTGCGTGTGGGGAGCCTGTACAGACTAGATGTGAAAAGTATACCGCAGCAAGCCATGGTCGCAACTGGATTGATAGCTGAAAATATTTGGCACCAGAGATTCAGCCATCTTAATCTGCAAGACCTCATCCTACTTCAGAGAAAAGGTATGGTCGATGGACTCCCTGTTTTCCATAATGTTCAGTTGGATTGTGATGGATGTGCATTAGGGAAAATGCATAGAGAAGATTTCCCTCTGCATGTTCATAGAAAGGAAAGAGATATTTTAGAACTGGTGCATACAGAAATATGCGGACCTATGCAGACTAGGTCACTAGGTGGTGCATATTACTTTCTTTTATTTACAGATGATTGCACTAGATTCTCTTGGATATACTTTCTGAGTAAAAAGAGTCAGACCTTTCAGTATTTTAAAGAGTTTAAATCCATGGTAGAAAACCAGATGGGAAAAAGCATAAAAATTCTCCGCTCAGATCAAGGGGGAGAATATAGGTTGGGAGAGTTCATGAATTTCTGCAAGCATCATGGGATTGTGCAACAGTTTACAGTGCCCCACACTCCACAACAGAATGGAGTGGCAGAACGAAAGAACAAAACTCTTGTGGAGTGCGCAAGTAGCATGCTTCAAGGTAAGGGTCTATCAAATGGTTTTTGGGCAGAAACTATTAACACTGCCGTCTACTTAAAGAATAGGAGTCCTACTAAATGTCTAGGCTTCAAAACCCCTTTTGAAGCATTATTTGGATTCAAACCAGCAGTGATCCACTTAAGAATATTTGGGTCAAAATCTTACACTCATATACCTAAGGCAGATAGGATGAAGCTAGATCCTAAAGCCCTGAAATGTATATTTGTTGGATATGGCATTGAGTTCAAAGCGTATAAGTTATTTAATCCTGTGACTCACAAATTTTTTGCAAGCAAAGATGTCATATTTCATGAACAGGTTGAAGAAGGAAAGGATGACTGTAACAATGATTGGCACATTCCATTGCTAATGGAAGAAAACAGTGAGGATGATGAAGAACAGGAGCAGAAACAAGAAGAAGTAACAGGTAATGTAATCAATGATGCAAGCCCGGAGAAGGCTGAAACAGACAGATTTAAGGTAAGTCCCCTACCAAGGAGATCAAGTAGGAATACTCGATTACCATCCAGATTGAAAGACTATGCATTAATGACAAACATTTTAAACATTGTAGAACCTGCAAATTATGAAGAAGCAAGTAAATCTGATGCATGGAGGGCTGCAATGCATGAGGAAATTGAATCAATTAATAGAAACCATACTTGGGATTTGGTTGAACTGCCTGAATTTAAAACCCCCATCGAATGCAAATGGTTGTATAAACCTAAAATAAATGCAGACGGGAGTGTAGAAAAACTTAAAGCTAGACTGGTAGCAAAGGGTTACTCACAGCAAGAGGGAATAGATTTCGATGACACCTTTGCTCCTGTAGCCAAATTAAACACCATTAGAACGCTAATTTCCTTAGCAACAAAACATAAATGGCAGCTACACCAGCTAGATGTTAAGTCTGCATTTCTGAATGGTGACTTGAAAGAAGAAATTTATTTAGTTTAGCCTGAAGGTTTTGTGAAAAAGGGGCAGGAACATCTTGTTTGTAAATTGAAAAAGGCACTTTATGGTTTAAAACAAGCACCCAGGTCGTGGTATGAGAAGATTGACTCATTTTTTGTACAGCATGGCTTTCATAAGAGCTTGAATGATCCAAATCTGTATACCAAGTTTAATAAACAGAGGCAAATTATTTTGATTTCTTTGTATGTAGATGATATGATCATAACAGGGGATGCTAACAATCTGATCAAAGAAATCAAACAGTAGATGTCACAAGTGTTTGAGATGAAAGATCTCGGAAATCTACATTATTGCTTGGGATTGGAGGTATGGAAAGATTCTGGACAGACTTTTCTTACACAAGGGAAGTATGCCAGAAGCTTGCTGGAAAGGTTCAGAATGGAGCAGTGCAGATCAGCAACAACACCATTGCAGCAGAACTTAAAGTTGAGCAGTGACGATGGCACTAAAGAGGTGGATGCCACTATGTATAGACAACTAGTTGGCAGTTTGATATATCTCACTACAACTAGACCAGATTTGGCATACTCTGTTAGTATGTTGAGCCAGTTCATGTCAAAACCACTCGAAAGTCACTGGGTCGCAGCAAAAAGTGTGTTGAGGTATCTTAGTGGTACTAGTAATTATGGTATTTTGTACACTGATACTTCTGATGTTACTCTAGCAGGTTTTTCAGATTCAGATTGGGCAGGTAACTTGGATGATCAAAGGTCTATCACAGGTTACGCTTTCAGCATTGGATCCGGGGTCATAGCATGGAGCAGCAAAAAGCAAAGCACTGTAGCCTTATCTTCATGTGAAGCTGAGTACCAAGCATTGTGTGCAGCCACATGTGAAGCTATCTGGTTGAGAAGACTTCTCAACGATGCAGGAGAAGAACAGAAAGAATCAACTATTATCAAAACTGACAACCAGAGTACCATCAAGCTTGCATACAATCCAGTCTTTCATAAAAATACCAAGCACATCGATACTCAATTCCATTTTGTTCGAGAGAAACTACAGTCAAAAGAGATATTTGTTGAATATTGTAAAACTTGTGACAATATGGCTGATATATTTACTAAGCCTCTTGGGCATGTAAAGTTTGAATTGTTTAGAAAGATGCTAGGAGTTCAGGATAATCCTTTCTCCATTAAGGGGGGGAGTTGAAAATAATTAATATTATTTTATATTAATGGAGAAATGGTTACACAAGTTGTAACGTATCTCCTTAGTTTAGGATTAGTTCCTACAATTTAGGATTTTGGTTGCAACTTCCTGATTCTTAGTGATGTACTTAATGATGTAATTTCTCATTCATGAAGGTAGAGTAAACTCAGAGTGTTCTCTCTGTTTGAGTGCAGTCTCCAGGTGTAGTACTCACTTGTGAGCTGCAACTTCTTTTTTCAATTCAGTCTGATTTTTATCTAAATCAACATCTAATTATATACCAACCTTATGGGTCAAACACCATCCACCAAATTATTATTAATACCAGGAAAAAAAATATGTGTGAACCCTAACATTAATATTGAAATATTAATATTAATAATATTATTAAATCTAATATTCATATTAAAATATTACGATATTAATGTTATTAAATTTAATATCTTTGGATTAATACAATATTTAATTTATTATATATATATATATATATATATATATATATATATATATATATATATATATATATATATATATATATATATATATATATATATATATATGGGAGGGAATAATAAAGACATATGATAGAGGTGGAGAAATAGGGTGAGTGACAAGGGAGAGATCAAGATAAACTCAAGGAGAGGGGAGAGGAGTGAGAGAGGAAGAGGGAGACATAAATATGGAGGTGGGAGAGAGATAAGGAGAGATGGAGGGATAAGGAGAGAGTATTGGAGGGTAGAGAGAGATAAGAGACAAAGAAGGGGGGATGAAGAGGGAGGTAGGAGAGAAATGGAGAAGGAGAAAGGATGAGAGGAGGAGGAGAGAGGGAGGGATAAAGAGATGGGGTTGTTGGGGCAGAGAGGGAGGGAATAAGAAAGACATAGGGAGTGAGAAATATAGAAAGAGGGAGTGGCAATGGAGAGATGGATAGAGAGTGTGTATGTCTAGGGGTGAGATAAAGAGACGTAAAAGTACTGATGGAGACAAGGGAGGAGAGAAGAAGAGAGAAGGAGAAAGGGATGGATATAGTAACATATTTGGAGAGAGAGATAAAGTGATGGGGGAAGAGAGAGGATTGGAGAGAGAGAGAGAGAGAGAGAGAGAGAGAATGGAAAAGAGAGGGGAATTGAAAGACAGGAGGAGAGAGGGAGGGATAGAGAGATGGAATTGGAGGGCGAGAGAGGGAGGGATAGAGAGATGGAGTTGGATGGGGAGTGAAAGAGGGAATAAGAACAACATAGAGAGTGAGTAGTGGAGGGAGATAGGGAGTGATAAGGGAGAGATGGAGAGAGAGTGTGTATGTTTGGGGGTGAGAAAAAGATACAAACAAGGAGAGATGGAGAGAAGTAGGGAGAGAAGGAGAGAGATAAGCATACAGTAACAAAGTTGGAAGGTGAAGATGAAGAGAGAGAGAGAGAGAGAGAGAGAGAGAGAGAGAGAGAGAGGAGGGACAGAAAGGAAGAGAAAGAGTGAAGATCAGTAGGGAAAGAGAGATGGAGATGGAGTGGGAGAGAGAGGGAGGTATGAATAAAGACATAGAGAGTGAAATGTGGAGAGAGAGAGAGAGAGAAAATGATAAGGAAGATGGAGAGAGAGGGAGAGAGGATATTAGGAGGGAAGAGAGATATAAGTGGGGGAGAGGGAGGGAAGGTGAAGAAAGATAGAAGCGAGGGAGAGGGAGGGAAGGGTGCAATATTCCTTTTCAGGAATTTCTGCAATTTCTTCAATGAGGACGCTGTATAAAGAAAACCATGCAATAAAAATGCTGAATAGGACTTGGATACTCTTGTATATGTTGTATTTATCTTAAATATAAAAGGGCATAAAAAAAATCATTATAGCTACACTAAACAGTTCTCCCCAGCACAAATATGCTCAAAAGCACCCCAATCCCACTACTTCATAAAATAGAAATGTCGAAGACTAAAACAGTGTTATTTTTATTATGAAAACTACCAAAAAAGATAATGAAACACATATTTGAAGCTTTCATTCATCATAGAATCAGAAATGAGAGGTTTGACCTCTTTTACAAGCACATCGGAGCACCCCGGCAAGGGTTTCCGGCAAAATATCAACACAAGATACAACACTACAGAAAATAATTCTGTACCCAACAAATCTGTATTAGAAAATACTAAATGTAATCTAAAATACACAAATAATATAGAAATTGGCCCAAGGCCTCCCTCAATAGACCTCCCGGAGTGAAATAGGCACCTCCTCCTCAGAAACAAGCATAAAACAAGAAGGTTTCACCCAGCTGCTGCTGCTACTGCAGAAATGACGCAGTTAATAAAGGTGACTGCACTGTATGTGATGAAGAATAGATAACGTCAAGGAAAATGATGAAAAGTGAGCTCAAGACCTCCTCCTTAGACCTCCCAATCAGCTAGACCAAAGGTAAGGATAAAATTCCCGCATGAGAATTCTTTGCACTAAACAATGCTGCAGCTCCAGCTAAAAAACTGAAGCTTGCAATCAGTCATAAGACCAAAACAAGATGAATGAATGAATCCTTTGCTTCCATCTCCTCCTTCTTATCCTTGGTGAGCTTTTCCACCCTGGACCCCACTCATTGGTGATGTGACTTCCTTGAAAAAATTCCCCTTTCAAAACTGCGCTGCCCTAGTAGCTTTCCCTCCTCTTGTGATAGTGTTGTTGACTTGGTCAACTAAACCTAGCTCATTGCTTTGCACTTCTTTCACACCAAAGTGGATTTATTTTTTCCTCCTAATCTAATCCCTTTTCACACTGGGATATGTTTTATTGTCTTTCCAACTTCTTATTTAAAAAATGGAGTAGTTATAATATTCCAAGTAGTAGTGGCTAGTTGGGAATATTACAGTCCTCCTCGCTCAAAGGAGATCCATGTTGGAAACTAAATTCCTCCCAATAGCCTTCTTGAGGCAAGAGACATGGAAGATATTGTGGATCTTTCCCCCCTTAGGAAGCTCCAACTCATATGCTACCTTACCGATACATTTGACCACCCTATATGGCCCATAGAAACGTGGTTTGAGCTTCTCAGCTCCCTTCTCCTTGAGTGTGGACTATTTTTTGGGCTGAAGACGTAGATAGACAAGATTTCCCACCTTAAACTATCTTTCTATCTGACCACGGTCTGCATAAACCTTCTGCTGGTTCTGGGTAGTGGCAATGTTGTCTTTGAGTGCCCTGAGTATGTCCTGGTTCTCCTGAATCCATTCCTTTGCCCTTGGAGTTTTACTTGCCCCAAACATAACATCAGAAAATGAGAGTGCCTCATACCCATATAAGGCTCAGAATGGAGTCATGCCAATAGAAATATGGTGAGTAGTGTTGTACCAATACTCTCCCAAGTGGAGCCAACGTAGCCAAGCTCTCTGCTGCCCTACCACATAGTTTCTCAAGTAGCTTTCTAGCCACTTGTTCACTATCTCAGTATGTCCATCGATTTGGGGATGGTAGCTAGTGCTTGGAGTCAATTCAGTCCCCACTAACCAGAATAGTTCGTGCCAAAAGCCACCCATGAAGCGGCTGTCTCGATCACTCACTATGGTTCTTGGGAGGCCATGGAGTCTAAATACATCACTGAAAAATAGCTCAACTACCTGTGAAGTAGTATGATGTGAAGAAATGGAAAAGAAATGAGAGTACTTTGTTAGTCTAACAACAATAACAAAGATACAGTCCTTACCCTGCACTGTCGGTAAGCCAGTGATGAAGTCCATAGAGATACTTTCCCACTTCCCATACGAAGTAGGTAGTGGTTGCAATAACCCAGCAGGGTGAGTGTGTTCTCCCTTGTTCTATTGACAAGTGGTGCATTCTCTGACATGTTAGAGCACATCCTCCTTGAGACCCTTCCATGAGAATCTCTCTCTGATAGCCCTATAGGTCTTTGTGAAACCTTGATGCCCAACAAGTGGGGAATCATGTGATGCCAATAAGATCTTCTCCTTGAGCTTAGAGTTCTTAGCCAAGAATATCCGGTCCTGGTAATAGATGACCTCATCCATCACCCTAAACATCTCATCAGATACCACCCCATCAAGTATTTCACATGCAAAGTCACCTTTGGAATACTCAACTAAAAGTTGTGCTTTCCAATCTGCATCCATGCCCCTCAAAGACAACGCTGTAGGCCTCCTAGATAGTGCATCAGCTACTACATTGCTCTTTCCCTTGACATATTCTATGTCAAAATCATAAGCTTGGAGTTTTCTCACCCACTTCTATTGTCTCTGCTTAAGGAAGAATCTAAGACTGTTGTGATCAATCTTCACCTTGAACTTATTCCCCACCAAGTACTGCTAGAATTTGGCTAATGCATGAATGATAGCCAACATTTCTTTATCATAGATGGGGTATAACCTCTCATGAGGGAGTAGCTTCCTGCTCTCAAAGGCTATAGGATTCCCACCTTGCATCAAGACTGTCCCAATACCTTCACCTAATGCATCACATTCTAGCACAAAAGGTTGAGAAAAGTCAAGAAAAACCAAAACAGGACAACTACTCATTACCTCTTTGAGCTTATCAAAAGCCCTCTGCGCTTTAGGTGTCTAATGTAAAGCTCCCTTCTTTGTCAAGTCAGTGAGTGGTGTTGTTAGTTGTGAAAATCCTTTCACAAACTTCCAGTAATAAGTGCATATGCCCACAAACCCTCTGAGTTCTGTAACATTCCTAGGTTCAAGCCAATCTCTGATAGCCTGGATCTTCTCCTCATGTACCCTCACTCCATCCACTCCTATGATGTGCCCCAAATACAACATCTATGTGAGGCCAAATTCACATTTGGAGAGCTTGGCATAGAATTTATCCTCCTTGAGGATATGTAAAACTGTCTCAATATGCTGCAAGTGCTCCTCCCAAGTGCGGCTGTAGATAAGAATATCATTAAAGAAGACCAATACAAAATTTCTCAAATTACCATGGAAGATGTGGTTCATGCAAGATTGGAAAGTTGTTGGAGCATTGGTCAATCCAAAGGGCATTACCAAAAACTCAAAGTGCCCATAGTGACATCTGAACGCTGTCTTGGGGATATCTTGCTCCCTCACCTTGATTTGATGATACCCAGATCTCAAATCAATCTGGGAGAAGTATTTAGATTCCCTCAACTCATCCATAAGTTCATCGATCCTGGGTATATGGTACCTGTTCTTCATAGTATTCTTGTTCAATGCCTGATAGTTAATGCACATCCTCAATGTGCCATCTTTCTTCTTTACCAAAACCACAGAGGAAGCAAAAGGATTAGTACTAGGCTAGATGTGTCCTAGAGCTAGCAGCTCTTGGATAACTCTCTCGATCTCATCCCTATAAGCCTTGGGGTGCCTATAAGGAGTGGTGATTACTACTTGGATCCCTTGTTTGAACTCAATGGTGTGTTCAAATCCTTGGTCAAGAGGTCTCCCTAGTGGAATATCTCCAAATATTGTAGAATACTGGTCTAAGAGAGACTGAACATCTGGATGCACCGATGAATCCTTGCCCTTCACCTCTGATATATGCAGTTCCATGACCCATTCAACATCCCCTCTATGCATATCTGCCTCCATCCTGTGTGCTGAAACAACCTGAGGGGGGTATGTGTTTATACCCTTGATCTTTTGTTGCTGGCCATCCTCCCCTCCTGTCCATTCCATCTCCAAGGTTCTCTAGTTAGTGGTAACTCTCCCAAGAGTGATTAACCACTGGAATCCCAATATGACATTGGTGTCTGAAATATCTACCACAAAGAAGTGGTATGTCAATGTATAGTTCCCCATAGTAATGGTTAGTGCCGAAACATACTTGGCACATTGCAGGATCATAGCTCCTGGGACCAAAATTGAAAATCCCTCAAACTCCTCCATGTGGATTCTTCTCCTTTGTACCAGCTGTGCATCAATAAAATTATGAGTGGCTCCACTATCTATCAATATAGAAACTCTTTTCCCCATGATGGTGCCTCTTACCCTCAAGGTTAGATACTTCGGGACTCATCTTAACGCTGCAATAGCTCCCCCTCTTGGAGCAAAGTCTTCCATGGATTATACATCGCTGATATCCTTCTTGGAGAAGGTATTGACATGATGTGTCTTTCCTGTAACACATTCTCCCTCCAAATCCTAAACATGGATTGTCTCCCTTGGCCTTGAGTGAGTCTCTTGCTACAAAAAGGTTCTTGCCCTGGGCAAGATGTGTTGTAGATCTCTAGCTTTCTCCACAGCTTCAAGGAGTGTGGTTGGTTTAGTAGATTTTGTTAGCCACCTATGAAATTTGTTATACCAAAAGGTGGCTAAATCATTTTTGGAGCCTTCAAGAAACAAATTTTATTGCAAAAAGTGTTGGCTCTTGAAGACTCTTGAAGGCCTCATGCTTCTATCCAAATCTTCACTGCTGTTCCTTTTTTATACTCAGAAATTATGCTGATTTCATGAAAAAAGACTGCTGCAAAATCATCATTTTTCCCCTTCATCCACTCAAAACTAACCTTCATTTTGCTCCCCTTTTCCTCCATAAAATTCCTCTATTTTCATGATTCCCCTTCTTCCATTCATGAAAATCATTTTCCATAGTTTAAAACTCATTTTTAAGCTGTACCGAAACCCCAAATCCATTGAAAAACTTTGAAAAAATCATAAAATATAAACCTTTTTGACTAAAGGCTTAAGCCCTCTTGGGCTAAGTCTTAACCACTTCCCCTCCATACGCCTTGGTGCTGGAACCAAGCGCTGAACCATTCAAGCACTTAACCGCATCGAAAATTTTGAATGGTTAAATTGAAAGACCAAGACCGAAGTCCTGATTGCGATTAGCCCCTTTTTGTATACGCGCTGGGCATGTTATATTACATAGAGACCACAGGCCCTGCAGATGGGTGCCAAGCCATATTATAAATATACATCCTGCCCCTGAAGCATTAAAACCTTTATTTATATTAATTTTTTGGGTTTTCATATATCATAAAGGTTTCTGCCGGTGCAAAGCTTAATTCGCTCCCCACAAATCAATCGCCCCAGTGGTCCCCACGGTCACTTACTGTTAAAAAACTAGAGTATTTTGATCGCACTGCCTTTGTGGGATAAGCTGTTCTCCCCATTTGATCGCGATCAATGCCACATGCCGAAACGTGGCCTTAAGAAGTTTTTAAAACCCACCTTCCCCGCACGTTAAATGTCGACTGTGGGTTCAACGCGATATTGATGTGCGCCGTCCGATCTGAGGCTGGCTCATCGGACGGTGATCACACTCAAAAGAAGCTCGGGGGATGAACTAAGGTACGATGCATTTATCAAAACATCCCTGCTATTGATCTGGCCCTTAGATCAACAGTCTACATTTGATCACATCAGATATTTTCATCGGATGCGTTCTTAACATTTGTTTTTCCCCGCCGATTTCCATCCTCCGATTAGATCTGTACCGTCCACATGTCCATATCGGATGGTCCCAGATCTTTCCTCATGGTTTCATTTCCCTCCGCTGTCCGCCAAGAGGATTTTTAAGCATGTAATCCCCACCGTTGATCTTTGTGCGATTAGCGGTTCTGACTTATTCTTCCCTCTACTCTCCTTTTAATTGCTCTTAATTAATCTCGACCGTTGGATGATGCCATCTAACGGCCACGCTCCTCCCCATAGCCTTCTAAGCAGTTTTACCCAAGAAAACGCAGGATTTCTTAATTAGTTTGTGTTTTGCAGGTTTGAATGGTTTGTTTCGTCATATTAAAGAGAAATTCGAAGGCTGGGAATGATGATTCTCATGCCTTTGATTTATCAAAGGGAACCATTCACGGGGATCTACTCCATGTCTCATCAATGCTTCATGGGCATTGATGCCATATGAGCCCTGCGCAGCCTGCACATCAACAAGACACAATGTTATTTAATCAAATTAAAAGAGTATCAGTGTCTAAGACATAACACAGAAGAACAGAATATTGAAGACAATTTGTGGGGATTACGACTAAGATTTATTATCAAAAGCCTAATCCCCCAAATTAAAACACAGTTAAAAGAAAATCATAAGTGTTTTATCAGACAGAAAGGCCTCCACTGCCACATCTGAGGCAAATTGATTCCTCCCAGCTACCACAAAGCCACCTGTGCCTCAAAGCATTCAAACCGAGGCCTAAGTCATGAATCAAAATCAGATATTTGCCCCAACACAGCGAAACAGTTAATTTTGTTGACGGGATTTAATGACAAAAGTATCAGTAGAGTTACTATTACATGACACAGAGCCTTGAAAGTCAACAAAAGATACCATCAAGCTTAATCTTAAATGTAAAACAATTAATACAGACAGAATATCTGTACGCTTCTCCATTGAGCCCCTCAAAGGCTGAGAAGTCATTAGTCTATATTAATTGCCCTGGGAGATCTTTTATCAGATCTCACCTCCTCATTCTTCTATAAATACTTCTGTAGAAGATGAGAAAATGCCGGTTGAGTTGGTTGCAGAACTTTGAAATATACTTGAGCTGAAACTTCTGATTGTAAATAGTGTTCACTGGCTCTTGAAGCTCTGCTTGTGATAGATAAGTTAGTCTGGGAAGTATAGATGATTGCTAAACTAAAGCACTGGACTTAAAGCTGTAACTGGTTTGACTGAAAATCAGTACCCTTCTCTAACTGAAAATATTTATCTATATGTTTTCTTCCCATTCGTGTTATTTAGGAATGATTTAATTCAGTCTAAGCATAGGAATGTTGGCGTTCCCTCGTCCTACTGTCTTAGCTAAATATTGTTCTTGAATGTTATTTTCATTTCATGTTCAGTCTGAAGGTTTCCCTTGGAATGTGTTGAAAGCTGGCTGGTTTAAAAGTACTTACCAGATCTTAGGCCATTCTTTGTTATCTTTGTGTTTGTATTGAAAGTTACCAAGTAGAGCAGAGCTAGGAGAGGATTTGTGGTGAGCCCGACCCGCAAGTTTCCCTTTGTTTTAAGAATGTTTTTCTATTGAAAGTGCATCAAAAGTAGGCTAGTTTAGAAGTACTTACCTAATCTTAGATTACTTTTATGTCTTTATTAAGTGTATGTCAAAATCAAGCTAGTTTAGAAGTACTTGCCTGATCTTAGGCTACTCTTTGTTCTTCATCTGTTTAATATCCCTTCTTATTGTATCATTTCATTCCATAAATCAAACTTAAGAGATCCTTAGACATAGATGACTTGCCCCATGGACCACTCTTGCCTCTTGTTGTTTCAATTAAACCCTATTATGACTCCATAGCCCAATGGAATAAAACCTGCAATTATATATCTTTCTGGCCAAATCTTGTTCTATTTGCTTGCAACTTCTCACCTTTGAAACTCTTTGCATTTAGAACTTTCCACCTCAAATAATATTCATGCTCAACCATCCAAAACAAAACAAAGCCCTCGGCCTTCATAACTATCCTAATATCATTACCCAAGACTTCAAAGACAAATCCATATTTTCACTTATTGGAGAGATCCCTCTCCGGATTCAGGAGGGCTAGATCCTAGAATCCAAAAGTGGTTGAAACGATGTTCCCCCTACAGTTGGACTTTTTCCAATATTGCTAATTACAGGGTGCTAACATTTCTGGCAACTCCACTGGGAACTTGAGTGCATTTTATCTTACACACCCTTAGGCACTCAAAAGACCCAGAATCTCTGGTTAGATTGGTATCTCATTGCTGAATGGTGGACAACATCCTACTTCAAACAGTTAATTCATCCACCTTGCGACTCCACACTCCATAACTCTCAAAGACTCCACTGGAGGAAGAACCTGAAAGATGGCCAGGCCTCATAGAAGGGTAGAACATATGGGTTGGATTTGGTTTAAAGAATTCATTGTTTTTGTCTATCACTATGTTTTTTCCTTCTTTAAGCCTAATCAATTGTACAAAGATGAAACCCACATTGAGTATGGGAAAGAACTCAGACCTCAGTCTTCAGACCACGAGCAGACCTATACTCCTGTGAAAAACCCGGTGGGACAAGAGCCTCATGTTATATCTCCCACTCCTAAAGAAGCTTCAAACAACCATGAGCCTCCTGTCACACTACCCACATCCACAAAGGTCATAGAAAGATATAAGCCTCTGGTTTTACCTCTTATCTTCTAACCCCTTCCTGCAGAACTTATAGACAAGTTGCCCCTTTTTAATGGAGAAAATTAAAAAATCATTGCTGAGCAGCATGTCCAAAAGCTCGAGGATGTACTTGAATTATATGAAATAGAAGAAGATGATGTGTGTATTAGAATTTTTTCCTTTTCATTACAAGGAAATGCAAAGAGTTGGTTTAAAAACCTTCCAGCTGCAAGCATCTTCAGCTTTCATCAATTTTCTCGAGTTTTCCTTGATAGATGGGCAGTCCCGGTAAATGTATTCCTCATCCTAGAAGAATATCAAAATTTTAGAAGACAACCGACAGAGAAATTACAAGAGTTTTCAGCCAGGTTCAATGAGGTGTACAATGCGATACCTTCTGATGTAAAACCACCTTTGGGATGGGCTCTACTGCACTACCCTAGTTCTTTTGAACCCGAGGTGGAATTCCATATAAGAGAAAGAGAGCCTTCAAGCCTGGAGGAAATGCAGAGCATAGTAGTTACTATCGAATACAACATAAAGTGCAAGGAGGAAGGATTGAAAGCAGCAGAGAAAGAACGGGCAGAGCAAATAGTGCAGATCTCTTTAGAGAACAAGTTGGAAAGATTGATAGAGACTGTCAACACCCTGTTGAACACAGAAGAGGAAGGATATGAGGCTGAAACCAGAAATGATGATTTGAAAAGACCTGATCCTTGTCCTCAAGAAATAAAAACCAGATCACTGTAAGACAGAAGCCACATGCCAAGCATGTGTGATGAACCAGAGTTTAAATCAGAAGATGAACTTGCAAATTATTTCGAGGAAAGACTTGCTGAAAATCCAATGGATTTGATGGGTGACTCCGCTTATAATTATAATTTCTCTAATGATGATCTGTCTGATGACAATTTTTTCCAAAGGGAAATTGAGCTCGCAGGGCCATCATCAACAGATCCATTAGAGGAATTTCGTGACCATTAACTTCAAGAAGATGATGAGCCAATGCAGACCATCTATGATACTGATGAAGAAAGGTTTGAAAGCATGATAGCAGATGAAGATTCATTGAATCTTCACTCTGTTATATATCAGATCATCAGTAATAATTTCAAAGAGGATGGAAGCCAGCAGCTCCTCAACGCAGGGGACAAGGAAGAAAGACATGAAGAAAATCTTGAGCAAGATGAATATCTAGAGCCTTCGCTTGAAAGGGTCAAGGTAATCAAAGCAACCCATGCTCAAGAATATGTTAATTTTTTCACACAGTTCAGTTCACTCTAGCAGAACCGGCCAGGGTCAGAAGAGGACAGCCCTGCCATATATGATGAGCCCTCTAGTTGTTAGAAAATTATATATTATGGAGCAATGCAACACACAAAATATGCGAAAAATACAAGCACACAAAACACATAAAACCAGAGAGACACAGATATACGTGGTTCACCCAGTTTGGGCTACGTCCACCCCGAACAACCAGTCCTTCCTTTCTATTATCCAGCAAAAAATGAAGAGACAAAACCTACAACAGATCTGCTGTAATATCCTCTGTTCTCTCTCACAGTCGCCCTATCTGTTTCTCGCTCTGAGAATACACACGCAATACACAGCCGCAATACAATACCCTCATATATACAAGGGGGTTGCCTTCTAGGGCAAAAAAAATCCTAAAATAAACATAACTTCTACCGTCAGATCATCTGCCTATGAACGGCCTAGATTGACTAGAAATTACTTTACTTTTACAAGGAAATTTTACATTTGTTTTTAGCTTCGGGGGCGCTGCCCCCAAAACCCCCTCTAGGGGCGGGGGGGGGGTTCGAAAAGCGCTGCCACCCCCCACCTGGACCCCCCACTACAGCGATTAATTACGGGCGGCGTTGCGGCCCCTTTTAAGGTACAGGGGTCCAATGCTGTGATACAAAGTAAACAAGATAATCAGGCTCCACACCCAACAATCTCCCACTTGGAAACTGATTGTAGCAACTCCACCGTTGCTTCATTTGTTGGACAATGACTCCTCTTTGGACTTTGTTTTTCTTCATCTTCATTGTCATCCTTGAAGACCAATTGAAACTGAGCACATTCTCAGTTTCTCCCTGGTTACAACTTTTGTTAGCATATCTGTAGGATTTTGGCTAGTGTGTATCTTTTCTCGCTTCAACTTTCCATCTTCCAATATTGACCATACGAAATGGTACTTGAGATGTATGTGTTTACTCCTGGAGTGAAATGCTGAGTTATTTGCAAGATGAATGGCACTTTGGCTATCACTGTATAACATTCCCATATCATGCTTCTTACCCAATTCATCCATAAACCTTTGTAACCAAATTATTTCTTTACTAGCCTCTGTAGCAGCAACATACTCTGCTTTTGTTGTTGAAAGTGCAACAACACTTTGGATTTTTGAAACCCAACTGACAGCTGTTCACCTACAGTAAATACATATCCTGTAGTTCTCCTCCTGTTATCTCTGTCACTTGCCATATCTGCATCAACATATCCCTGTAGAACAATTTTTGAACCACCAAAGCACAATGCTTGATTTTTGGTACCTCTCAAATACCTGAGAATCCATTTTACTACCATCCAATGTTCATTTCTTGGATTATTCATGTACCTGCTTACAACTCCCACTGCATGTGCAATATCAGGCCTTGCGCAGACCATTGCATACATTAAGCTTCCAACTGCTGATGCATATGGAACTTTAGACATATAATACATGTCTTCTTGGGTCTTGGGGCACATCTCCTTACTAAGTTTGAAATGGCTAGCAAAAGGTGTACTAACTGGTTTTGCATTCTGCATATTAAATCTTTTCAACACCTTTTCTATGTACTCATTCTGAGACATTGTTAATTTGCGATTTTTCCTGTCTCTAGTTATCCTCATACCAAGGATTTGTTTTGCAGCTCCCAAATCCTTCATTGCAAATGAATTTGCCAATTTTCTTTTGAGCACATTTATTTCCTGCATGTTAGACCCCGCAACAAGCATGTCATCTACATACAATAACAATATAATATAGCTGCCATCATTTTTCCTTTTCAGATAAACACAATGATCAGAGTGACATCTAGTATAACCTTGTTCAGACATAAAATTGTCAAATTTTAGATACCACTGCCTTGGAGCCTGTTTTAAGCCATACAAGCTCTTCTTTAGCCTGCACACTAATTTTTCTTTTCCTTTGACCTCATATCCTTCTGGTTGCTCCATATAGATCTCTTCCTCCAGATCTCCATGGAGAAATGTTGTCTTTACATCTAACTGTTCAAGATGTAAATCTTCTGCTGCTATAAGAATTAAAATAGTTCTGATTGAATTCATTTTAACAACAGGAGAAAATATTTCATCAAAATCAATACCTTTATTCTGTGCAAACCCCTTCACCACAAGTCTAGCTTTGTGCCTCTATTTTCCTCCATCTTCTTCCTTCAGCCTGTAAACCCATTTATTCTGCAATGCAATTTTACCTGTAGGCAACCTGACTAAGTCCCATGTCTGGTTATGCATTAAGGAGTCCATCTCTTCTTCCATGGCTAGCTCCCACCTCTTCCTACTTTCAAACTGCATTGCTTCTTCATAACATTCGGGTTCACCAGAATCAGTCAGCAATAAAGAATATAATGAAGGAGAGTATCGTTCAGGGGGTCTACTTATCCTGGTAGATCTTCTAACACCACTTTCAAGTGTTTGAGGTGCCTGTTGCTGTTGTGGCGATTGCTGTTGCTGTGGTTGTTGATTATTATTATTTTCAGGCACCTTTACTTTTTCAGTTATCTCATCAAGAACTGTGTATTCCTTGCTTTCTTTTTCTTGTTTCTTTTCTTGCAACTGATTCTTATACAAGACCTTTTCGTTGAATATTACATCTCTGCTCCTAATGATTTTGTGATTTTCATAATCATATAAGCGATAACCAAAATCATTAACACCATATCAATTAAAGGTACATTTCTTTGATTTTGCCTCAAGATTTGTTCTATTTTCTTTATTAATATGGACAAAGGCCTCACAACCAAAAGGCTTTCAAAAAGAGTAGTTTACCTTTTTACCTGTCCATGCTTCCTCTAGAATACCACCATCCAAGGAACTTGAAGGCCCTCTGTTTATTAGATAAATAGCAGTATCTACAACATCTGCCCAAAATTGTAAAGGCAATCCTGCATGCAATCTCATGCACCTTGCACGCTCCATGATTGTTCTGTTCATCCTTTCTGACACACCATTTTCTTGTGGTGTTCTTGGAACTTTCTTCTCTCTGCGAATTCCATGCTCTGAACAGTACCTATCAAACTCTTTGCTGCAATATTCACCTCCATTGTCTGATCTGAGACACTTCAACTTCTTTCCTGTCTCAATCTCAACCAAAGCTTTCCATTTCTCGAAAGTATCAAATACATCAGATTTATTCTGAATACAATAAATCCATGTTTTTCTAGTTGCATCATCAATAAAAGTAACATAATAACGAGAGCCACCAAGATATGATACCTGAGCAGGTCCCCATACATCTGTATGCACAAGCTCTAATTTTTTGCTCTTCTTTTCTTTCCCAACTCTGAGAAATCTGACTCTCTTTTGTTTTCCATAAATGCAGTTTTCACAGAAATCCAAATCAACATTCTTCAAACCTGGCAAAAAATTTCTTGAGTGAAGAATCTTCATTCCCTTCTCACTCATGTGTCCGAGCCTACGATGCCATAATCCTGCATCTGCTCCTTTGGAAGTTAAAGAATTAACAGAGTTAGAAATACCATTGCATAAATACAATGTACCAACCTTTTCACCTTTTGCTATTACCAACGCTCCTTTGGTGACCTTCCAGGTTTTATCTGTGAAAGTTGTCACACAACCTTCACTGCCTAACTGCCCTGTTGAAATAAGATTTTTCTTCAGATCTGGAACATGCCTTACCTCCTTTAGTAGCCATTGGTTTCCACTCTGTTGTTTTACAATAACTTTACCCATTCCAACAATTTTACAGGGTTTATCATCACCCAAACGAACTTGTCCAAAATCTCCTTGAACATAGTCATGAAAATATTTCTTATTAGGTGTGGCATGGAATGAAGCCCCTGAATCTACAACCCAAGAATCAGTAACATTTTCGAAAGAAAGAATCAAATAATCTTGTAACACATCACCTGTCACATTTTCTTCATGATTGTTTTCTTGCTGTGCATCTCCTTCTTTTCCCTTCCAAGATCTACAATATTTCTTTACGTGTCCTCTCTTTCCGCATTTCCAGCACACTATCCCCAATCTGGACTTGGATCTTCCTTTCCTTGATTTACTGAAATAACCCAAGCTCTTTCCTCTTTCCATTCTTCTTCCCCTAGACTTTTCACTCAAAGCATTACTCGATGTCTCACTAGAGCTTTTCCGTCGCATTTCCTCACTAAGGATAGCAACGAAAACATCATCAAACTTTAAAGTACTAGATCCAGAGTCAGAGTTACTAATGGCTATAAATAAACCATTCCAGCTTTCTGGCAATGAGCACCGAAATAAAAGATCCCTAACTTCATCATCAAATTTTACCCCTACAGAACTTAACTGACTGGTAACTGTATTAAAATAATTTAAATGGTCTACAATAGATCCACCTTCCGACATCTTCATATTAAATAATCGTTTCATAAGAAATACCTTGTTTGAGGCCGAGGGTTTTTCATATAGTTTCGCCAACGTCTACATCAAACCCTCTTTTTTTGTTTCCTTCGAAATATTGAAGGCGAATGACGCCGCAAGGCACAACCGTATTGTTCCGAGTGCCTTTCTATTGAGAATGTTCCATTCCGCATCTGTTATGGCCACCGGCTTCTTTGTTTTTCCGCTCAATGGTAGGTAAAAATCTTTCTGATACAAATAATATTCCATCTGCATCTTCCACAATGGGAAGTTTTGGCCGTTAAATTTCTCGACCCCAAATTTACCATCTTCTACCATTGCTCCCACTCAAACTAGGAACCCTTATTCCCTGCGAGTTTATCAGCCAAATAGACCTTCGGCTCTGATACCGGTTGTTAGAAAATTATATATTGTGGAGCAATGCAACACAAAAAATATGCGAAAAATACAAGCACACAAAACACATAAAACCAGAGAGACACAGATATACGTGGTTCACCCAGTTTGGGCTACGTCCACCTCGAACAACGAGTCCTTCCTTTCTATTATCCAACAAAAAATGAAGAGACAAAACCTACAGCAGATCCGCTGTAATATCCTCTGTTCTATCTCACAGTTGCCCTATCTGTTTCTCACTCTGAGAATACACATGCAATACACAGCCGCAATACAATACCCTCATATATACAAGGGGGTTACCTTCTAGGGAAAAAAAATCCTAAAATAAACATAAATTCTATCGTCAAATCATCCACCTATGAACGACCCAGATTGACTAGAAATTACTATACTTTTACAAGGCAATTTTACATCTGTTTTTAGCTTCGGGGGCGCTGCCCCCGAAACCCCAGCCAAGGGGGCGGCTCCGAAAAGCGCTGCCACCCCCCCTGGACCCCCCACGGTAGCAATTAATTACGGGCGGCGTTGCGGTCCCTTTTAAGGTACAGGGGTCCATTGCTGTGATACAAAGTAAACAAGATAATCAAGCTCCACACCCAACACTAGTTTAGGTTGCAGTGAAGATGAGGGAGACCTTCTTTCTCACAGACATCTTTGTCTTGATCCAGTGGAAGAAGAGGTATTCATGGTTGATGCTCATATGCCAAATACTCCCAGCCAGGAAAGAGAGGAGTGTGATTACAAAGGCCACACTGCAGATGCAGTGATTGAAGCCGCCCAAGATATAGACAACCTACCAGCCATGGCAGGCCTTAAAGAAGAAAGTTTATATCATGTTCTGATTGATCCTATGGCAGAATACATGGAGGCCCTGATTGGCTCAGCCCCTCAAGAATTAATCCTTTGCAAGATCCAAATACATCAGAAATGGTCACCACTGTTGGTGGCCTCAATTTTGAAGATCCACATGCAGAGCACCCTATGGTTGTCTCTGATGAGCAATCAGTTCTTCTCCCATTTTTTACTATTACTTGACTGGCTGCATTGGCATTATTGTATCACCTAAAACATGTAAATATTCCAAGTTAGAGTAGGTTAGATAGGAATGTCAACAAAGCTCAGCTTTGAGCATTTAGTTAGTTGCTGATTTTTTGTCTTGAAAGAAAAAAGAAAATCTCAAAACAATAGAAGAGAGAAAAAAGGGTAGATTGTAAAAACAAGAAAGGTACAGCCCCATACTAAAAAAGAGAAACAATTATGAAAGTGTGCAAGCTTAAATGCCACTCCTGAAAGACACACTTCTAGTTAGTCAAACAACCTAATCTTGACTAATTAGTTTTAAATTTACTGCTGATAGGATTAGTGAATTCGATTTGCCAAACTGTTTAATCCTGGCTTATCAGTAGGTAGATTAGGCTAGAAATTAAAGGTTCAAACAAGCTCAAAATCTGAACTAGTTGACAAGCAAAGAACAACTCAAATAAGAGTAAAAACAAAGCTGTAAAAAAGAGAAGGTAGTGCTTTGAACTTTCAGATCTTAAGCCTTCCATTTTTTATTTAATTTTCTGCAAAATAAGATCTATGTGCAGTTTGTTTTTTATGCCATAGATCAGCAACAAGTTAGACTGTTAAATCCTGACTTGTATGCTTTTGAATTTTTGTTGTAGAATGTAGAGAATAAAAATTTGTTGGAAAATTTAATCCCAACAGATGGTAGATTAGGTAGAGAATCGTATGGACTCAACCGTTTAATCTGAGTCCATGGAGAAATAAGGAGTAGAAATAGATTAGATTTCCTGTTTTCAAAAGAATAAAATGTTGTAAAAGATTTTGCCAATCCAAGTGCACTCTAATGAAGAAAAAATGTTAGATTAGTAGGATTGGGTAGGTAGAAAGCTGTTTTGATGAATTTCCATTGTTTTCCATGGCTGCAGACTTTTCCAGAGCAAAAGAAGAATATCCAAGCAAAGAAAGGCAGCCCAATGGATGAGGCACTGATCAGCCTCCTAGAGAATGCAAGTCTGAAGTTCTTGATGCCTTCAAGAAGGCACCATCCCCAAGTGGAGCCACTGTTAGCCACCTATGAAATTTGTTATACCAAAAGGTGGCTAAATCATTTTTGGAGCCTTCAAAGAACAAATTTTATTGCAAAAAGTGTTGGCTCTTGAAGACGCTTGAAGGCCTCATGCCTCTACCAAAATCTTCACTGCTGTTCCCTTTTTATACTCAGAAATTCTGCAGATTTCATGAGAAAAGACTGCTGCAAAATCATCATTTTTCCCCTTCCTCCACTCAAAAATAACCTTCATTTTGCTCCCCTTTTCCTCCATAAAATTCCTCTATTTTCATGATTCCCCTTCTTCCATTCATGAAAATCATTTTCCATAGTTTAAAACTCATTTTTAAGCTGTACCGAAACCCCAAATCCATTGAAATTTTTTGAAAAAATCATAAAAAATAAACCTTTTTGACTAAGGGCTTAAGCCCCCTTGGGCTAAGTCTTAACCACTTCCCCTCCATATGCCTTGGTGCTGGAACCAAGCGTTGAACCATTCAAGCGCTTAATCGCATCGCAAAGTTTGAATGGTTAGATTGAAAAACCAAGACCGAAGTCCCGATTGCGATTAGCCCCTTTTTGTATACGCCCTGGGCATGTTATATTACATAGAGACCATGGGCCCCGCAGACGGGTGCCAAGCCATATTATAAATATACATCCCGCCCCTGAAGCATTAAAACCTTTGTTTATATTAATTTTTTGGGTTTTCGTATATCATAAAGGTTTCCACCGGTGCAAAGATTAATTCGCTCCCCATCGTCGATCCGATCTGCAGATCAACGACCCAAAAATCAATCGCCTCGGTGGTCCCCACGGTCACTTACTGTTCAAAAACCGGAGTATTTTGATCGCACGACCTTTGTGGGATAAGCTGTTTTCCCCATTTGATTGCGATCAATGCCACAGGCCGACACATGGCCTTAAGCAGTTTTGAAAACCCACCTTCCCAGTGTGTTAAATGTCGATTGTGGGTTCAGCGCGATATTGATGTGCGCCGTCCGATCTGAGGCTGGCTCATCGGACGGTGATCACAGTCAAAAGAAGCTCGGGGGATGAAATAAGGTACGACACATTTATCAAAACATCCCCACCGTTGATCTAGCCCTCAGATCAACGGTCCACATTTGAACGCATCGGATCTTTTCATCGGATGCATTCTTAACATTTGTTTTTCCCTGCCGATTGCCATCCTTCGATTAGATCTGGACCGTCCACGTGTCCAGATCTGCTGGTCCCAGATCTTTCCTCATGGTTTCATTGCCCTCCGCCATCCACCAAGAGGATTTTTAAGCATGTAATCCCCATCGTTGATCTCTGCGCGATTAGCAGTTCTGACTTATTCTTCCCTCTGATCTCCTTTTAACCACTCGTAATTAATCTTGACCGTTGGATGATGCCATCTAATGACCACGCTCCTCCTCACAGCCTTCTAAGTAGTTTTACCCAAGCAAACACAGGATTTCTTAATTAGTTCGTGTTTTGTAGGTTTGAATGGTTTGTTCCGTCATATTAAAGAGAAAGCCGAAGGCTGGGAATGATGATTCTCATGCCTTTGATTTATTAAAGGGAACCATTCACAGGGCTCTACTCCACGTCTCATCGATGCTTCATGGGCATTGATGCCATATGAGCCCTACGCAGCCTGCACATCAACAAGACACAATGTTATTTAATCAAATTAAAAGAGTATCAATTTCTAAGACAGAACACAACAGAATAGAATATTGAAGACAATTTGCGGGGATTATCGCTAAGATTGATTATCAAAATCCTAATCCCCCAAATTAAAATACAGTTAAGAGAAAATCATAAGTGTTTTATCAGACAAAAAGGCCTCCACCACCACATCTGAGGTAAATTGATTCCTCCTAGCTACCACAAAGCCACCTGTGCCTCAAAGCATTCAAATGGAGGCCGAAGTTATGAATCAAAATCAGATATTTGCCTCAAAGCAGCCAAACAGTTAATTCTGCTGACGGGATTTAATGACAAAAATATCAGCATAGTTTCTATTACATGACACAGAGTCTTAAAAGTCAACAAAAGCTCCCATCAAGATTAATCTTAAATGTAAAACAATTAATACAGAGAGAATATCTGTACGCTTCTCCATTGAGCCCCTCAAAGGTCGAGAAGTAATTAGTGTGTATTAATTGCCCTGGGAGATCTTTTATCAGATCTCACCTCCTCATTCTTCTATAAATACTTCTGTAGAAGATGAGAAAATGTTGGTTGAGTTGGTTGCAGAACTTTGAAATATACTTGAGCTAAAACCTCTGATTGTAAATAGTGTTCACTGGCTCTTGAAGCTCTACTTGTGATAGATAAGTTATTCTAGGAAGTATAGATGATTGCTAAACTAAAGCATTGGACTTAAAGCTATAACTGGTTTGAAGCATCAATACAAGCTGATTTATGGGATCCTGGTCTATGTCGACGGTGATGTTATTTCTTATTGTAAATTGTTATTTTATTTCTGTTTTCACTGTGTTCATCTTCTCTTATAAAGAACAACATGCATAGAGTTAGGACCTAATGTATATCAGTACCCTTCTTTGACTTAAAATTTTTATCTATATGTTTTCTTCCCATTCGTGTTATATAGGAATGATTTAATTCAGTCTAAGCATAGGAATGTTGGCGTTCCCTCATCCTACTGTCTTAGCTAAATATTTTTCTTGAATGTTATTTTTATTTCATGTTCAGTAGAGATGAACTATGGAAGATATGGTGTGCCCTGGTCCTAGTTTTATCCCCAAAGACTGTCTGAAATTTTCCCTTGGAATGTGTTGAAAGCTGGCTGGTTTAAAAGTACTTACCAGATCTTAGGCCATTCTTTGTTATCTTTGTGTTTGTCTTGAAAGTTACCAAGTAGAGAAGAGCTAGGAGAGGATTTGTGGTGAGCCCGGCCCGCTAGCTTCTTCTCCAACAATGGCCTTCAAGTTTCCCTTTGTTTTAAGAATGTTTTTCTATTGAAAGTGCATCAAAAGCATGCTAGTTTAGAAGTAATTACCTGATCTTAGATTACTTTTATGTCTTTCTTAAGTGTATGTCAAAAGCAGGCTGGTTTAGAAGTACTTGCCTGATCTTAGGCTGCTCTTTGTTCTTCATTTTTTTAATTCCCCTTCTTATTGTATCATTTCATTCCATAAATCAAACGTAAGAGATCCTTAGACATAGATGAATTGCCCCATGGACCACTCTTGCCTCTTGTTGTTTCAATTAAACCCTATTATGACTCCATAGCCCAATGGACTAAAACTTGTAATTATCTATCTTTCTGGCCAAAGCTTGTTCTATTTGCTTTCAACTTCTCACCTTTGAAACTCTTTGCATTTAGAACTTTCCACCTCAAATAATATTCATGCTCAACCATCCAAAAAAAAACAAAGCCCTCGGCCTTCATAACTAGCCTAATATAATTACCCAAGACTTCAAAGACAAATCCATCTTTGCACTTATTAGAGAGATCCCTCTCTAGATTTAGGAGGGCTAGATCCTAGAATCCCAAAGTGGTTGAAACGATGTTCTCACTGGAGTTGGACTTTTTCCAATCTTGCTAATTAGAGGGTGCTAACATATTTGACCAACCTTTGTAATGGTTCAGCCATCCCATTCACAAACATGCATACCTTCCTGCTCATAGTAAGGTTGGATACCACCACCGAGAGCTGCAAATACTCAACAATGTAATCCTCAAGATCTCCCTCCTACTTGAGCTTGGTTAACATGGAAAAGTGGGCTTCTGGATCTCTTGGATCAAACCTCTCCACTAGCTTCTTGGTGAAAGCTGAGTATGAAGTGATATAATGATGCCCAAGTGTGGTCAGTCCATGAAACCACCATTCTTGAGCTTCCCCTTCTAGATGCAGCGCAACTATCTTGATGGCTTCTATCTCAGAAACCTTGTTGAGCTGGAAGTATGTGTCCATCTTCTCCACCCAAGCCTTTTTTGTGCACTTAGGTGTCCCATAAAATTTGGGCAAGAAGAACCCTACCATATTGCGCTGTAGGGATGATACCAACATCAAGTCCTCCTCCTTTTGGTGAGGATTAATCCTCCTCCCGTCCTTGATCCGGCAAAACTCCTGAAAGCTCAAGTGCTCCTTGAACCCTTGAAATTGGAGTTCATATTCTTCAAAATATTTTCACAGGGTTCCCTCATCTCCCCAAGTTAGAAATGAAGGCATGGTAGAGCGTTGTGATGCAGCTGAATACCCCATGCCATTTGTAGTGTTGGTGCTTGCCATATGGAAAAAATCTATAGAATCCCCTTCATGTCTCATCTCCTTGAGGTCCCTTGCAATGTCATGCAGGGTTTGAAGTAGGAGATTTGAAATGTCTTACTCCTCCATGCTGAAGAGAAATCTCCCCCCACAAGCTGAGCCAAGAGCAGAGCTCCGATACCACTGTAATATTCCTTTTCAGGAATTTCTGCAATTTCTTCAATGAGGATGCTGTATAACAAAATCCATGCAATAAAAACGCTGAAAAAGACTTGGATACTCTTGTATATGTTGTATGTAGCTTAAATATAAAAGGGCATTAGTGTAGAAATTATATGCACTAAGCATGCATATGTCCTAGATCCACCTGATCTCACACTATTTAACTTTATGAAGGATACTGAATCTATTCCACTTGTTAATCTTTTGTGGAAAAATCAATTGCAAACACATGTGAAGTATAAACAAAAATAATCAATCGCACATAACACAGTTTTTAACCGGGAAAGCCTGAAGCTGAAAACCCCAACTATATATTATGTAACATGGAGATCATATGACAATCTCATACCAAGCATACAAAGCTTATCACAAGCTCTCAGTACAGTACAATCGTCATACACTAATAAGGACCAATCTTTCAAATCCATGCACCGATCTTTTCCTCTTGCTAGCCTGCCTCCACTGCACAATCCCTACTGAAGAATAGCTCTGAATGAATTCGAACTACTCTTTCCTTGACTGCACAATCCTCATTGGCAACTCCAATGTGTGTGTGATGCAATCAATGCATCACTATAGTCACAATAGATAGTCTATCTTGCCCTTTCACCTATCTCTCGACTGGGTCTCCACTGAAACTGCCATGCACTGTAGTTAACTGATGTATTTTTCAGTTGATTAATGAGTTATTATTTGTGAATTAATTAACTAATTAATTCACTCCACTCTCACTAGTGTATCATTCAGTTAGACTAGATACAACTAGCTCAACTGAGTCTAACTGAGTTAAAATAAATACAACTCCATAACTACTTCTTCCAACTGTGTCATAACTCTGCCACTTGAGTTCTAACTGAGTCCTCTATGCATTAGCTCCAGTAAACCCTTGGGAATTGCGTAATTCCCTCAATCCACTAATGTTCCACATCTATGCACTAAGATGAAGTGCTCCAAGAGAATAAGTTGTTGTTTAGAGTCTAATTATTATTAAGAGCTAATAATAATAGACATGCATCTATTTTCAGATCAACGATCTATAAATAGACTTCACCCAATATTCTAAAAATAGAATTTCATCTATTTTTCCAACTTGACCAACCATCCACAAATAGCACCTTGCAACTTCTGAAATATGATCATCATGTCTAAAAATAGACTTGCACCAAAAATAGCCTGCCGGCCCACTTAGTGAAGGCGACTCTTTTCACTAAGCTCATCATCTTGTTGAATATCAACACTCCCTCTCAAGAAGATAGGGATTATCCTTCACCCTGATCCTGCCTCTATGGTATTCGAATTTGCTCCTGGTGAGCGCCTTTTTCAGAATATCTGCGTCCTGATCCTCCATAGGAATGTACTGAAGCAACATGATCTTCCGCTGCACATGATCTCTGATATGATGATACTAGATATCAATACGTTTATATCTATCATGAAACACAGGTTTAACCGAGAGTTTAATGCAACTCTAATTATCACAATGTATCACTGTGGGATCTAAATGTGAACCGAACAAACCAACCAAGATCTTCCTCATCCAAATAGCCTCACATGCAGCTTGACTTGCTACCATGTATTCTGCTTCCGCTGAACTGAGTGCGACGGATATTTGTTTCCTACTGTACCAAGAAAATACCGTAGAAACTATACTGAAAATCCCTCCTAATGTGATCTTTCTGTCTGTTAGGCTTCTTGCCCAATCTGCATCCGTGAAGCCATGCAACTTCACCTCATCCGTCTGTTTGTACCATAAACCATACTCAGATGTGCCCCTGAGATATCTTAGGACATGCTTGCCTGCCTTCCAAAAGAACTTGGTAGGCTTAACCATCGCTTGTGAAAGTTGGTTCACCGCATAACATATGTCTGGTATTGTATTAAATAAATACATGAGCGAACCCACCAACTGTCGATAAAAAGTGGCATCCACTACCTCTGCCGATGTAGCATCCTCTTTCTTCCAATTTCCTGGAAGAGGAGTGTCGATAGGCTTGCAGCCTTGCATGTGAAACTTATCCAGTATCTCTCAGGCATACTTGCCTTGAGACACAAACAGTTCACCTTCCCGCTGCCATATTTCCAATCCAAGGAAATAATGAAGGAGGCCCAAATCCTTCATCACAAACTCCTTTGCAAGATCTGCCTTGCATGAGTGTATCAACTTCTCATCACCTGTTAGTATTAAATCATCAACATAAATTAAAATGATTAAAAGCTTACCCTCCACCACAATCTGGTACAGGTTTGCATTCGCCTCACTCTTGGTGAAGCCAAGTCCAGTGATATAGTTGTCGATCTGAGTGTACCAAGCACGGGGTGCTTGTTTTAGCCCATACAATGCTCTTTTGAGCCTGCACACATGCGACTCGTTGCTAAATATCTCAAATCCTTCAATATGCTCAATGTACACCTCTTCCTCAATGATCCCATTAAGGAACGCAGTCTTCACATCCATTTGATGAATGTGCCAACCCATCTGCGCTGAGAGAGCAAGGATGGTCCGTATGGAAGAATATCGTGTGACAGGTGCAAAGGTTTCTTCATAGTCAATCCCCTCGATCTGTGAGAAGCCCCGGGCAACAAATATTGCCTTATACTTCTCGACACTCCCATCAACAACATGCTTTATCTTGTAGATCCATCTTGATCCTACAACTGCTTTTCCCACCGGCCTTGGAAAAATCTCCCAAGCACTGTTTCTGACAATGGAGTCATACTCCTCCACCATGGCATCTACCCATGTGGGCTTCTGCACTGCTTCTTTGAAAGATTATGGCTCTGTCACAATACACTTGTTCATAAGAGCCATGTATCCAGTATATTGGTCAGGTGACTGTCTCTGTCTGCACTGTGATGTAGGAACTCTTACATTCTGTGCCGCATCAAGCTTCAGTCTCTCAGCTTCTGTGCTACGCTTTCTGCCTTGTCTAATGTTTGGTTTTGCATGAGTGGACTCCTCCACTCCATGAATATCCTCCTGTGGCTGATCCACATCTAGAGGCTCATCTTTGGGAACAAGAAGTTCCTCTTCCGGATGCAAGTGTAGCTCCCTCTCAAGCGACAAATTCATGGATTTCACCTCATTGAATTTTATATCCTGTCGCACAACAGTCATCCGACTGTCTAGAAAATACACACGATAGTTATGGGGTGTTTCTATGTACCCCAAAAATATCCCAACTTCTGTAGTCAGCTCCAGATTCTTCCTAGCATCCTTCGTCACATGAATGTAAACAGGTGAGCCAAACATCTTCAAATAAGAAATATCAGGCTTCTTACCAGAAAATGCTTCTTCAGGTGTACTCATGCCAAGTACTCTATGAGGACAACGGTTTTTCACATAAACCGCAGTGTTGCATGCTTCCGCCCACAAGTGCATCAGTAGGCCCTGATCATGCAACATCACTCGTGTAGCACCCATGATCATTTTGTTCTTTCTCTCTGTGACCCCATTCTGCTGTGGGTTATGAGGTGCTATGAGTTCTCTTTGAATTCATTCTTTGCTACAAAAGTATTTGAATTCGCTCGAAATGTATTCACCACCATTATCGCTCCGTAGAGCTTTCACTTTCTTCCTTGACTCCTTCTCCACCAATGCCTTGAACTCACCGAACTTTGAGAACGTTTCACTCTTCTTATGCATGAAGAAGATCCAACATCTATGAGAATAGTCATAAAAAAATATCACATAATACCTGTGTTTTGCTGTTGAAGCAACCAAGAATGGTCCACACGCGTCTGTGTGAATTCTCTCCAGGATCACCGAAGCACGATTATCCTTCTCATGAAAGGTGGTCTTCACAAACTTACCCATAGTACATCTCTTGCACTGATCTGATTGCGCAAGAGTACCCTTGGGAAGTCCAGTATAAATTTGCTACAAAATCTTCAAAGTGCCATGGTGAAGATGGTCCAATCTCCTGTGCCATAATTCGCCCTCATTCCGGCTCACCACTTCTTCTGCTTTTCCCACCATTTCAACGCAACCATCTACCTCCAGCTTGTAGAGATTCTTAATTCAAACCCCTATCTTCTTGGTTTGAACCATTGTTTTATGTCGAAGGAAGGCTTTTCCTTCACTGAAAACAATCATCATAACCCTTGTCTTCCAGCATTGTGACTGAGACCAAGTTCTTCTTCAAACTTGGAACATGCATGACATTATTCAACAAGAATGGATTACCGGACTCCCTCTCAAAGGTAATGGTCCCAATTCCAGTCGCACTGTACCGACCATCGTCGATCATTTCTATATGCATCTGGAGGTCCTTCTCCTCCAAGTCACTAAACTCCTCTTTGTCTCCCGTCATATGGAAAGACGCACCACTATCAAGATACCACACTGATCCCATGCAACTTGAAACCAAGCAAGCGATCAAGGAGAAATCAAGCTCAAATTGCGAGGCTAAGGCCTCTCCAGCTGCAGATCCAACAACCTTCTTGTTCTTCTTCTTCTGTGGACAGTTAGTGGCGAAATTTCCATGCTCATGATAGTGAAAACACTTCACTTTGGACAAATCGTGCTTCTTGCCTTTAGCATCGGATTTTAAAGAAGATTTATTTCCCTTCCCTTTCTTTTATTTGGAAGCCAAAGCGCAATTCTCTTCATCTTCATTCTTCGATGAAGATCCATCCCTAGTAACCCGCCTTATCTCCTCCTGCACAAGATCTGACCAAAGTCGCTCCCATCCCGACAGTTTCTCCCGTCCATTGACAGAGTCTTCGTAGCTATGCCAACTCTTCGGAAGCCCAAGGAGAGCCAAGCTCACCAAGTCTTCTTCATCAACAGTAACCCCCACACTTCCTAGTTCATCCTTGCTGTGGACAAACTTCGTGAGGTATTTTGGAATACTATCGCCTTTCTCCATTTTTATTTTTCTGAGCTTGTCTTTAAGCGTCAACTTCCTCTGGTCACTTCTGCTTTGGAAAAAGTCTGTCAATGCCTTCCACATTAAGAATGGAGTGGCTTTCCCATGAAGGCTGGACACAATATGGTCCTTCACACCTTCCAACATAATTCTCCTCGTCTTTGCTGTCTTCTTTTTCCATGCATTAAGTAATGCATCATCGCTAGATCCCGACTTAGGAACAACGCTAAAGATGAAATCCTTCAGCCCATTATCCTCCAGCACCGCCTCCATCCTATCCTTCCAGGCTATGTAATTCAAGCTCCCATCAAGGGCATACTCCAATCTCAACTGTTTAAAAGACATTTCAATGTATACTCGATTTTTGCACAAAGAATCTTCTGTAGAAAATTCGAATTGTCCACCAGCACAAACTCACTTCACAATTGCAATCTTCAATCAACAATGCTTTGATACCATGTAGAAATTATATGCACTAAGCATGCATGTGTCCTAGATCCACCTAATCTCACACTATTTAACTTTATGAAGGATACTGAATCTATTCCACTTGTTAATCTTTTGTGGAAAAATCAATTGCAAACACATGTGAAGTATAAACAAAAATAATCAATTGCACATAACACAGTTTTTAACCAGGAAAGCCTGAAGCTAAAAACCCAACTATATATTATGTAACATGGAGATCATATGAAAATCTCATACAAAGCATACAAAGCTTATCATAAGCTCTCAGTACAGTACAATTGTCATACACTAATAAGGACCAATCTTGCAAATCCATGCACCGATCTTTGCCTCCTGCTAGCCTGCCTTCACTGCGCAATCCCTACTGAAGAATAGCTTTGAATGAATTCGAATTACTCTTGCCTTGACTGCACAATCCTCATTGGAAACTCCAATGTGTGTGTGATGCAATCAATGCATCACTATAGTCACAATAGATAGTCTATCTTACCCTTTCACCTACCTCTCCATTGGGTCTCCACTGAAACTGCCATGCACTGTAGTTAACTGATGCATTGTTTAGTTGATTAATGAGTTATTATTTTTGAATTAATTAACTAATTAATTCACTCCACTCTCACTAGTGTATCATTCAGTCAGACTAGATACAACTAGCTCAACTGAGTCTAACTGAGTTAAACTAAATACAACTCCATAACGGCTTCTTCCAACTGTGTCATAACTCTTCCACTTGAGTTATAACTGAGTCCTCCATGCATTAGCTCTAGTAAACCCTTGGGAATTGTGTAATTCCCTCAGTCCACTAATGTGCCACATCTGTGCACTGAACTGAAGTGCTCCAAGAGAATAAGTTGTTTTTTAGAGTCTAATTATTATTAAGAGCTAATAATAATCGACATGCATCTATTTTTAGATCAGCGATCTATAAATAGAATTCACCCAATATTCTAAAAATAGAATTTCATCTATTTTTCCAACTTGACCAACCATCCACAAATAGCATCTTACAACTTTTGAAATATGATCATCATGTCTAAAAATAGACATAGTCTAAAAATAGACTTGTGCCAAAAATAGCCTGCGGGCCCACTTAGTGAAGGTGACTCTTTTCACTAAGCTCATCATCTTGTTGAATCTCAACAATAAGAAATAAATCATTCTAGCTACACTAAATAGTTCTCCCCAGCACAAATATACTCAAAAGCACCCCAATCCCACTACTTCATAAAATAGAAATGCCGGAGACTGCAACAGTTTTATTTTTATTATGACAAGAAACAAAAGATAATGAAACACAGATCTGGAGCTTTCATTCATCATAGAATCATAAATGAGAGGTTTGACCTCTTTTACAAGCACATTGGAGCACCCTGGCAAGGGTTTCCAGCAAAATAGCAACACAAGATACAACACTGCAGAAAATAATTTTGTACCCAGCAACTCTATATTATAAAATACTAAAAGTAATCTGAAATACACAAATAATACAGAAATTGGCCCAAGGCCTCCCTCAATAGACCTCCTGGAGTGAAATAGGCACCTCCTCCTCAGAACCAAGCATAAAACAAGAGGGTTTCACCCAACTGTTGCTGCTACTGCAGAAATGACGCAGTTACTGAAGGTGACTGTGCTGTATGTGATGCAGAATAGATAAAATCATGGAAAATGATGAAAAGTGAGCTTAGGACCTCCTCCTTAGATCTCCCAATCAGCTAGACCAAAGGTAAGGATAGAATTCCCGCATGAGAATTCTTTGCACTAAACAATGCTGCAACTCCAGCTAAACAGTTGAAGCTTGCAATCAATCATAAGACCAAAACAAGATGAATGAATGAATACTTTGCTGCCCTTTCCTCCTTCTTATCCTTGGTGAGCTTTTCCACCCCGGACCCCACTCATTAGTGATGTGACTTCCTTGAAAAGATTCCCCTTTCAAAACTGCACTGCCCTAGTAGTTTTCCCTCCTCTTGTGACAGTGTTGTTGACTTGGTCAACTGAACCTAGCTCATTGCTTTTCCCTTATTTCACACCAAAGTGGATTTATTTTTTCCTCCTAATCCAATCCCTTTTCACACTGGGATATGTTTTATTGTCTTTCCGACTTCTTATTTAAAAAATGGAGCAGTTATAATATTCCAAGTAGCAGTGGCTAATTGGAAATATTACAAAGGGGAAGGGAGAGAGAGAGGGGGGGAGAAGAGGAGGGAATGATAGATAGATATATTGGAGAAAGGGAGTGTATGTTTTGGGGTTGATAAAGAGAGACAATGGGAGATAGAGATATAGATGGAAGATGAAGAGGAAGAAAAGATAGATCGAGACAAGGAGGGAGGGACAAATAGATTGATAGATATGGAGTGAGAGAGCGTGTGTGTTGGGTGGAGTGAGATAAAGAGAAAATGGGGAGATATAGATATAGATAGAGGGGGGAGATAGGGAAGAAGATTTCTTGCAATAGATGCATTTATTTCAGTGTAAATGATGATTTCTAATCCTATTTGATTGCTTGCACTAGATGCATTTATTTTAGTGTAAATGTTTATTCCTAATGATATTTGATTACTTGCACTAGATGCATTGATTTCAATGTAGATGATTTCTAATCCTATTTCATTGCTCTCACTAAATGCATTGTTTTAAGCGTAGATGGTGATTTCTAATCGTATTTGATTTCCTGCACTAGATGCATTAATTTCAATATAGATGTTGTTTTCTAATTATATTTGATTTCTTGCACTAGATGCATTGATTTAAATGTATATGATTTCTAATACTATTTCATTGTTTGCACTAAATGCATTGATTTTAGTATACATGGTGATTTCTAATCCTATTTGATTGCTTGCACTAGATGCATTGATTTCAGTGTAGATGTTGGTTTCTAATCCTATTTTCTTACTTGCACTAGATGCATTGATTTGAGTTTAGATGTTGATTTCTAATCCTATTTGGTTACTTGCATTATATGCATTGATTTCAGTGTAGATGTTGTTTGTTAATCTTATTTGATTTCTTGCATTAGATGTATTGATTTCAGTGTATATGTTGATTTCTATTTTGATGTAATTGGATGTATGATGGTACATTAATTTTAAAGTCATTGGATTAATAGTGTGCATTCATTTCAGTGTAAGCATAAAACATTATTGGCAATGTACATTGATTTTTGTGTTATAGTAATTAAACTTGTTAATATTGGAGAGCAAGAGAGACAAGGCATGATGTTTACTACAACAACTCAAGCTAAATATTTAAATGGTTTACTATTCCAACTATCCTTTTCATATAATCGATATGAAAATATGAAAAAACTAAGGTAGACAATAAGAATAATAGAAAAAAATAGTTTGAGATTGATCACAATGGAGACTATTTGTAATTGACTACATTGTTATTATTCACATTTTCTATCATTCAATATTAGTACATTGTCCCTTTGCATTCAAAATTTTTATTTCAACATTTTTCATCATTAAAGTTATTTTACAATATTAATCATCTCATCAAACTTAGGTAACTAATGAAATTTAAAATTAAAGTGACTAGATTTATCTGAGACATATTTAGCATAATATTTATAAAATTAATCATATGTTGCTCATATTATCGATATATTTTCCTCGGTCGCACACGAATGAAACTAGCCTAGATCCATCTTAACTCTAGATCTATCAAGGGCCGAGAGGGATCAAATATTTGGAGGTACAAACCTTTCCTCAAGTTTTGCACTCAAAAAATTGGTTTGCACCTCGAGATATTTGATCCCTCTCGAGGCTTGATAGATCCAGAGTTAAGATAGATCTAGGCTGGTTTAAAAAATGTTAAATTAGGGTTGATTCTTTAGGTCTAAGATATCTTCTTATCACTATTTAATAGAAAGCTAGTTAAACTATTATTGTTATCTTTTAATTCTTCTCGAGAATAAATTTGTGTAGATCCCCTCATTCTTTACCTATTTAACACCCTTTCTATAGGTATTTTGAAGGAATTTTTTTAACACTCCTAGGGTAGGCCAATAGTCCTTAGATAATTCCACTTGAAAGTTGTATGTTTAAGAAACTTCTTTTTGAATTTCTGTTAGTAATGCCAAAATGCCAATATGGTCCAGAGCCAACAACCCTAGGAGGAAATACATGTTTTGAACCCGTTGATTCCCCACTCAGTCAAGGGCAGCTATTAATAATGGACTAGAACGAGGAAAGTGGGGGCGATACTTCTAGCCTCTCTCCGGAAGAGGGAACACGTGACACCCTTTTTTTTTGTGGGCGACTGCTGCAACGTCATACGCGGACACTTCGCTTAAAATAACTCGCTACCGTATCAATTCCTTCATATGTTTTGTTTCAATGGTATTCAATTTGCGTAATTGACTTTTGGAGCAGATGAAGATTTCATGTTCTCGCCCCTCAATTAATCACATCACTCTCATAAAATTCAAGAGCGCACCAGACACATCTACGATTGTGGCTCTTTATGTTGTAATCCAACTTGTATTACTGGGGTTTCTCTTGAGAACTCATGCTCACTCTCATCCCAACAGTTGTGAACATGGCATCTCATGGGCTCCTCCTCACGTCTATCTCTCTTCTCTTGCTTGCCTATTCACCATTTCTGCTCTCTCCTTCGCTTTCATAACAGAGACACACCTCGATTTTATTAAATGCCGACTGCTACTGTTACACAACGTTTCTGGCGATGAAGATATAGAAGGCGAAGGCGTTCCATGTTCATGTTCAGTGAGTTATTTGGACTATTTTTCGACTTACAGGGTCGCTCTCTGCGTTCATGTGCTTTTCTTACCTACCCTTATCTTCATCACATCCAGGCGTTTACTCTGCTGAAATCCGCGTTGTTTTAAAGTCTTGATTCCACTCTCCTCCTGCGTACTTGTATAAATATGGTATTTAGGGTTGTTGAATTACAGCATCATCTCTATTTGTCCATTGCTTGTTACATTATTACTGTAGCATATATTGGGATATAATAAATTAGCATAGAAACCTTGGTAATGGATTGTAAACAAACTTCCATAAATTGAATATAGACTTCCACAAATTGAGATGAAGATTTTCTCATACTTCAAATGGTCCTCGGAAGATGTTGGAAATACTGAGAGGGGGGGGGGGGGGGGGTGGGTGAATCAGTATTTCTTTCAATTAGAGAATTAGTTAATCTTCAATTATTATTAGTGTTTGTACAATGATAGAAGCAAACAAGAGGAACAAAAATGCACAGAGTTTTCAAGGTGGAAACCCACTCTAGGAAAAAAACCACCTAATGCTTTTCTAATAATTCTTTAATATTCAACTCCAATTGAAAATAAAGCTCCAACTTCCTAGAATCTAGAGAATCATTCTTCTCCAGCTCCCACTGGATGGACGCTACAACGCCCGAGATTCTTCAATATTCAATTGAACGGATGCCCCAACACCTAATGAGCTACAACTCACCCTAGCACCACCCTACCACCCTATAGAAGAATAAAAGAAGAATGGACTCCCATACCAGGGAAAATGGTCCACTTTACAATGATATAGAATGATGTATAAGAAGAAGATATACTAGACCATAACCCCAAATTTGAAAACCACCTAATGATGATCCTAGACTTCCAACACCGCTTTCAACCTTGGCGTATAGACACTAGTACAATTTTTACAATAATGTATTTACAATGACTTAGTACAAAGATACCTTTACAATGATTGTATGCAATGCTGCCCACTTGAAGACTTCATATGATGAACTTCTTGCTGCTGTTATGCACCTTGGTTGTTGCTCTTGTCATGCTACCCTCTGCTACACCTTGCTTTGCTTTTATGCTGTAGAAATTCTGGTCCTTTGCAACCCTTGACAACACATGATCTAGCTTTTTTTTGCCTTCTAGGAGCTCGATATTGAATCTGGTGTATCTCTATTATTTCATATCCTCAATATCTAATTTTTGGTATTATAGTAGTCCTCTAAGTCATCTTTCCAATGCCATAGGTCTGACCAAATTTGGATTCTTCAATAGAGAGTTATACCCAATCTCTCACAATGCCCTAATTATGGATTGTTTCAGCAGAGCGCACTTGTACGGCATGCCACGTGTCACTGTTTCTTCATTTGGATCTGAAATTGATATAGAGAAAAGTACATACTATGCACTATCTTCCACTTCTTACAAAATTCCAATCCTATACTCATAGAGAGAGTTATGACGAATTTACCAAGGTCACTTCTTTGAGATGAATTTCGTGATCCCGTAAACCCCCGACTTACACAAACATCATATCTCCAAAAATATTGTGCACCTTCATCCGAAATTTTTACCGTAGCTTCCTCGTGATTTTGGCTTTGCCTCATAAAATTTAGCTTTCGAACCTTCTTATAAAAAATTTAGAGGAAAATTCCAAGATGACGCTCGTATGGCTGAATCCCTTGTATAAGGAGGAAATGAAGATCACAATTTATATGAATGCTTAAGTTGAGAGGGGCTTCAACAAGTGAACGTGGGAGGGATTTTAGGAGCATAAAAAATATTAATTATGACTTTTCAATGACCCATGCCCCAACCCCATGGGGTTTTAGCCCACTAACTGGGGTACAAACTTCAAACATGAATATCTCTCAAACCGTGAAAAATTACATGGCGTGCCATATATCAACGGAAACATTTCGACAAGAAGAAACCATCAAAAGCATTATTGACCCAGAATATGTTAATTTGGTAGGTAAAAATTCCCATGCAATATTGGGTTAGCCCCTGGTGCTGCTTGGGTTGACATCAATGACAACCGCTGATCAACAAACTCCCCCTTTGGCATTGATGGCAACAAAATTACTCCCCCTGCGATCATGACACCTCTTCCTACAAAATTCTCTCCCCCTTTGACATCAATGGCAAAGGGTAACTCCCCCTAAAACACAACCATCCTGCGGACCAGTACACTTCCACTCACGCTGACACACAACCGTCCTGCAGACCTGTACACACTTCCACTCCCCCTTTATATTCTGAAAAAGGAAAATCTAATGAGAACTTGGGAGAATCCAAAGCTTCTGGCAAAGATATTCCAATGCTGGCGAATATTTAATATGTGATTCTTTTGGTGCTGCTTGGAATCTTGCTACTTGTCCAACTACTTGCATAAAATTTGGTCGAGAGGTTGTTACATATAGAAGAATACTAATCATAGATATGTACAACCTTTGATCCACATCCTTAGATGAGTCGTCAATGCTCAATTTGCAACCAAGTAAAGACATCTCTAAATCACTTTGCACCTTTGTAGAGAAATTCTTACTTAGTCAATCATCATTGCTACCAATTATTGTATTATCCTCTTTAGCTATTAGACATGCTTTAGTTGCTTCATCCAGAACATATATGTTGTTTTTAGCTCGACTTGTTGTAGCCACAATTTCACCATACATGCCTTTCCTGATTTCACATTTCGTGGAGTTGAATAGTATTGTGTGTCCTTGATCACACATTTGTCCAACACTGAGCAGATTGTGATTCATGTTTTCAACCAATAGAACATTCTTGGCTAGAACATCTTTGCTTCCGAGAGTGATAGTACCTGATCATATAACATTTGAAGATCCGTCATTTCCAAAGGACACAGTTCCATCCTTCTTCTCTTTCAGAGATACAAATTTATTTCTATCTCCAGTCATATGCGTTGAGCAACCACTATCAACATACCACACATCTTTGTTCTTTTGAGCCTTTAGAGCGAGAGCACAATTATTAGTCTTCTTATTCTTCCATGTTCGTTCATTCTGTGGCTTCGAAGATTCTTCTGGAGGATTTTCAAGTCTGCAGTCTTTGGCTATGTGTCCAAAGTTTCAACATTTGTAACAATCAATATTATTTATTAAATGTTCAAATCTATTGATATTTCGTTGAGCCCTGGGAGGTTCATATTTGATAGATCTCCTGGAATTGTATTCATTCCTAGGGTACGTGCGACATTCTACAGCTTTATGACCAAATTTTCCACATGAATAACAGTAGCCATAAAAAATATGTTGGTACTTGGATGGAAATTTTCGTCGAGGAATTGTCTTCCAAGGTTGTTCTTGCGAATCTTGTCCAATGAAGTCTACATGCATGTCAGATCTCATAGGTTCATTGTATTTTGTTGTATAAGGTCCTGCTTCTTCTTATTTGTAACCAATGCCAATTTTATCGTTGTAAGATCGTTGATTGTTGATGAGTTCTTCCAATGCCCTTGAGCTGTTGGCATAGTTTTGGATAGTTTTTCATTTCTTAACTTCCTCACGCAGCGAGACTACTTCGGCTTCTAATTCTTCCCTTTCTTGGTTGCTTTCTTCCAACTTCTTTTGAAGTGACTCTTCAATGCATTTTTGCTCTTCAAATTCAATTTTGGGACCTTGAACTTGTTCTTCAAGAGTTTTGGAACGGATCTTCTCTGCCTTGAGATATTTTATAAGCTTGATTGCTTCCTCATAAAATTCGTCTATGGTCCATCCTTCTTCTTCGTTGTTTGATACCTCTTACTTATTGTACTTGGCCATAAACAGTACTCTCTCACTGGCTTCTTCTTCACTATCATTGTCTTCATCGGATGATGAGCTATCTTCTTTAGAGAGAAATTTCCTTTTGGATCCTTGCTTGTTGAATTTCTTAAAGCATTTCTTTCATTTTGAGTTACCATTACTTTTGTTTGGACATTTTGCTACAAAATGCCCAACCTCATTACAGCTGAAACATATCAATGGAAGTTTACCTTTGAATTGTCCCTTACCAATTTGTAGTTTTCTCATGAAGTAAGCACATTCTTCATCTAGAAGACCTTCTTCATCATCTCCCTTTTCTTCACACTTGCAGGTGCATGTATTTTCAATTGAAGTTTGTTTATCCTTATTGGTTTTCTTAGACGCAACGAACACAGTTTCTAGATGTGAAGTACCCTCTTCTTCATCAAGTCTCATTTCATATGCTATGAGAACTCCATGTAATTCCTCTTTGCTGAGTTTGTCCAGATTTGCACTGTATTCTAAGACCGATACCTTTGGGTTGAATCGTCCATATAATAGTCTTCTCGTCAATTGGCTCTTCCAATCCTTCCAGAGTATTGGTTATTTCATCAACGTATTGAAAGTATGCAACAATATTGCAATCTTCTTTCATTCTGAGCTGCTGAAATTTTTCTCTATAGATTTGAAGCTTGCTTCTTTGACATTTGAGTCACCTGCATATATATTCTCAAGCTTGTCCCATACATTTTTGGCGGTTTTACAACCCAACACCTTATGATAATCAGATTCAATAAGTCCACTGATAATAATATTCTTTGATTTTGCATCATTTACCAAATTCTTCTTACCTTGTTCATCTGTAGTTGATGTAAATCCATTTTGAACAGTGTCCCATACTTCATAACCTTGCGCCAAGAGATAGACCTCCATTATTCCTTTCCAAAGTGCATAATTATTTTCATTGAATAGAGGTACACCATTCTTGGTATGCTCCATGACCTCCTTCCAGCTGTTAAACTGTTATTGAAGGAACCAAGCTTTGATACCAATTGTTGGAAATACTGAGAGGGGGGGTGAATCAGTATTTCTTTCAATTAGAGCATTAGTTAATCTTCAATTATTATCAGTGTTTGTACAATGATAGAAACAAACAAGGGGAACACAAATGCACACAATTTTTAAGGTGGAAACCCACTCCGGGACAAAAACTACCTAATGCTTTTCTAATAATTCTTTTCAACTCCAATTGAAAATAAAGCTCCAACTTCCTAGAATCTAGAAAAGCATTCTTCTCCAGCTCCCACTGGATGGACACTCCAATGCCCGAGATTCTTCAGTAGTCACTGAACGGATGCCCCAACACCCAATGAGCTACAACTCACCCTAGCACCACCCTACCACCCTATAGAAGAATAAAAGAAGAATGGACTCCCGTACCAAGAAAAATGGTCCACTTTACAATGATATAGAATGATGTAGAAGAAGAAGATATACTAGACCATAACCCCAACTTTGACACAACCACCTAATGATGATCCTAGACCTCCCAACACTGCCTCTTCAACCCTTGGCAGATAGACACTAGTACAATTTGTACAATAATGTATTTACAATGAATAAGTACAATGATACCTTTACAATGATTGTATGCAGTGCTGCCCACTTGAAGACTTCATATGATGAACTTCTTGCTGCTGTTATGCACCTTGGTTGCTGCTCTTGTCATGCTACCCTCTGCTGCACCTTGCTTTGCTTTTCTTCCATAGAAAGTCTGGTCCTTTGCAACCCTTGACAACACATGATCTAGCTTTTTCTTGCCTTCTAGGAGCTCGATATTGAATCTGGTGTATCTCTGTTATTTCAGATCCTCAATATCTGATTTTTGGTCCTATATTATTCCTCTGAGTCTTCTTTCCAATGCCATAGGTCTGACCCAATTTGGATTCTTCAAGAGAGAGTTATACCCAATTTCTCACACTGCCCTAATTATGGAATGTTTCAGTAGAGTGCACTTGTACGCCATGCCACATGTCACTTTTTCTTCATTTGCCTCTGAAATTGATAGAGTGAAAAGTACAGACTGTGCGCTATCTATCAAATTTTACGGAATTCCAATACGATACTTAGAGAGAGAGAGTTATGACAAATTTACCAAGGTACTTCTTTGAGATGAATTTCAGGAGCCTGCAAAAACCCTGACTTACACAGATCATATCTCCAAAAATATTGCGTAACTTGATCTGAAATTTTTACTGTAGCTTCCTCGGGATTTCGGCTTCGCCTCATCAAAATTTCCGCTTCTGAACCTTCGTAGAAAAAAAGTTAGAAGCGAAAATTCCAAGATGACCTGTTTCAGATGGCCGAATCCCTTGCATAAGGAGGAAATGAAGATCACAATTTATATGAATGCTTAAGTTGAGAGGGGCTTCAACAAGTGAACGTGGCAGGGATTTTAGGAGCATAAAAATATTAATTATTAGTTTTCAATGACCCATGCCCCAACCCCATGGGGTTTTAGCCCACTAACTGGGGTACAAACTTCAAACATGAATATCTCTCAAATCGTGAAGAATTACATGGCTTGCCATATATCAACGGAAACATCTCGACAAGTAGAAACCATCAAAAGCATTATTGACCTAGAATATAGTAATTTGGTAGGTCAAAATTCCCATGCAATATTGGGTTAGCCCCTGGTGCTGCTTGGGTTGACATCAATGACAACTGCTGATCAACAGAAGAAAGCTCTGATCTCCTTATTTCCATCATTATGGACTTTTGTATCTCTAATTTTTAATTTTTATTTTCGTTTTCATTATGAGTTTTAAATGTGCCGAAAACCTACATTTTGCTTTTTATTTTCATTCCCGTCATAAGTTTTAACTTTGCACAAAGCATACACACATACACAATAAATACACTTAAAGCAATATAATTTAAGTTTTCAAAAATATACTTAAAGCAATATAATTTAAGTTTTCTTTGAGTGGGTCTAATGATACAATGAGAGTGAGCCTAATGGTTAAGAGCACATGTTCAAAACTAGAGGGGGTAGAGTATGTATGCCTTAATGGACTTTAGCAGTAAAATCACTGGGTGGAAGTGTATATATAGCATGATTCTTATAAAATATACACCATGAAAATATAGTAATAAATCCTATGAGAAATATTCCCTCTCCACAAAGGTATTAAAGAAAGTTACTAAAGTTATTAATTAGGACTTGTTGATGGTGTTAAAGAAAGTTACTAAAGTTACTAATTGGGAGGAATTGGTCTTCCTTGTACGATATGGAGTCCCAATTAAGTCCCAAATAGACTTCACATCATTTGGGATAGGATCCCCATAAGGGCAACACCAATAGAAATGGCTATCCAAACATTTTCCCTAATTTTTTGTGTTATATAAATTGCAGTGTTTTTGTAACCTCATAGGTAAATTTGATTTACTGAAAGGGTCATGGTTATGATGATAATAATGATGCATTTAAATACTTTATATTAATGGTCCTTGGTATTAAGCCCACATTATTACATGCAGTTAAAGCTTTTAAAAGGCTTGGGGATTGTCTATTGTAATGTGCCAAAGTTGAGTAGAAGGATAACATCCACTTTGGAGATAGAATTTTGTATTCTACATGTAAATGGACATACAAATATAATACCTAGTTAGGCATGCATACTTCTACTAGTAATGTCTTATGTAGATCTAGGTGATAGGGGAGAGGAGTTTTCCAAATTAGATCCAAAAATTTTCACCATTCAAGTTTAAAGGTGGTGTTAGACTCCTGTATTTTTATAGTATCACAAGATGACTGCCTCTTCCTTATATTTTTCAGGCTAAAAATAATATTCCATGACTATCATTTTTTTCAGAAAGAAAAAGAGATCCTAGGTGACAAAGGGGTCAAATAAGTCCATCTACCATTTGATTCAGCTAAAAGAGGATTTTTTTTTTGATTAAGTGTGATGGAAAGCCAAATCTCACTGCCTTCATTATTTTTCATTTACCCTCTCCATTACCTTTCATTTTACCTATTTCTGACACTCCCATGCTCTGAAATCCCATTTTAACCCCTAAACCCACATATATGTAATATTTTCCCCTTCCTAAACCCTTTTCCCCAGCTAAAACCCCATTCCCATTACTAATATCCTTTCCCCTTTTTCCATTAAAAACATGTAAAAACCATTTTACATAGTTTTTAAATAGATAAAATATACATTGGGCCCCACTTTACATTACTACCCACCAAACATATTAAACCCCGCTTTCATTTCATTAACCCCCTCACTACATTTAACCCTGGCCCCACTTTATATTTAATGCCTCCGCTTTAAAATTCCCCCCCGCTCTTCATTTCATTTAACCCTCTGTTTCATTAAATCACCTGACCCCACCTATCAAACCAACCCGCTATCAATCCGAGGCCCGACCACCGTCCAATCTCCACCCCTTGATCCGACGGCCCCCAATATTTTTTGCACCCTGAACTGCCCGTTGTTTATAACCTTCAGAGTGTTGCGAAATGGGCGGTTTTTCAACCCCCCCAATCTGCCACATGTTATCCCCACAATCTATTGCATTCCCCATCTTAAAAACCGCCTAACCGCTTTTTGTGATGCAATAAACCGTAAAACTGCCTCCTCGCATATAATAAAACCACCCACTTTTTGAAGTTAAACCCACTTAAATCACCCTGTGCTATGTGATAAACCACCATTGTTCACCTTCCTGCAAACCTGCATTTTGTTAATAATTGTTTTGATTTTTTCAGGTGATCTACATATCAAAAGGTGGGGTAAACAATTTGCAACACTAGTTCCAAAGAATTGTTTTAACCCAGAATCTTTGGATTTCAATTTAAAATCCTTATTCACCAGAGGATTATAAGCAGAAGAATAGATAAAAGAAGGAAAAGGAGCAGTTAGGGTAAAGATGAAAACAGATAAAAGACACAGTTAAAGGACAGAGTTAAGGAAAAGGCATATAACAAGGTAAAAGAAGAATTTACAGTGACAACAAAGGCAGTAAAAAGATATACAGATAAAGAAAGGTCAAATTTAAAGGAAAAATTAGAAAACAAGTCAACGAGAAAGACAAAACTAGATGTCAAGACCACTTAGCATTTGCCTCTTCACAACCATGTTGGCCACCTCCAGCTTAAATTTTGATTTACTGAAAGCTACCAAAATTAATATTACAGTCAGAGATATTTTAGCATCAATTCAGAATTTATTATAAAAGTTAATGTTGCAGGCAGTTGGTCAAAGATATTTTAAAAGTTAGCTCGGGTGTGAAATTGAAAGTTATTATTACAGTAGGTTTGTCAGAGATATTTTTGGCTCGGGCCTTGCATGGTCACAATTGTCAAAATTTCATTTACTCTGTAGTAAATGCAATCTGTCACCTTAGATTAGGGCAACCACCTCAGTTGCAGTTAAATACTGCATGTATTTTCATTATCAAGTGTTGGATTTTGTTTAGACTATGAGTTACAAAGATTATTATATTGGAGCATTGCAAGCGTTTTTGAGCTGGACATCAATAATACAAAAACTTTCACAGGATCCTTGAGCTATGTTAATGGTGATGTTATTCCTTTTATGTTAAAATTTTCCCTTTGTTTTTCCATATTGTACATCAATTTCTGTGATAGCAAAACATAAATTTTAGATTAAGATATGTTGCTTAAGCACCTTAACTCTGTCTGTTACTGTTATCTTAATGTTTCCCTCTGAAAGTATAACTAAAGAATTCTTAAATGATTTTTACTATTACTGGAATGTTGTCTTGAGGTTTTCTTTGTGAAGTATAGCTGAAGAATTCTTAAATGCTCTTTAGTTTTACCAAACTGTTATCCTAAGGATTTCTTTGAAGTTTAGTTAAAGAATTCTTAACTACTTTTTAATTTCACTGAACTGTTACTCTTAAATGTTTTCCTCTAAAGACTTGAATGCAGAATTCGGAGACTGTCTGCTTTGCATTTATGTGGAAGTATAGTTAAAGAATTCTTAACTGCTCTTTAGCTTTATTGAACTCACTACCATTTCATATTCACATTGCCACTATGATCCATTTTGCATAGTTAGCTTGCCCTGTGAAAACCCTTGAAAAGTTGATGTACAACTCACCCCTTTTATGACTCCATAGCCCAATGGATTAAGCTTCCCACGTTCTATCTATCCAACCAAACAAACAATCAAACAAACAACCCCAATCACTATAACTAGCCTAAAATCAGAAACTATAATCATAAAGCTAAATCATTTAATCATAAATACAGGCAGAGCCCTCTCTGAGCCTCGGAAGGCTAGGTCATAGACTCCAAAGTGGTTTAATGTTGTTCTCTGTTACTTTTTCTTGCCAATATTACAAATCACAGAGAGCTAATAGGGGGGATTTTTATTTAAACTTGACCCGATGTAAGGATCAAGGTTAGGTCAATAGTGGTGGTTTCTCGACACCTAGCACTGTGGTTTGTAAATTAAGCCAATAGCATTACATGTAGTTGAAGCCTTTAAAAGACATGTATATTCTCTATTTTAGAGTGTTATATTTGAGCGGAAGGCTAACTTGGTTAAGGCCAAGGTGTTGGCTAACTTGGATGCATTCAAGTCAAGGATATTGGCTACTTTTAAGCCATAAGACAATATTTTCCTCATTTGGGTTTTTCCAAGGTAAATAATGTGTGTTGTCTCTATCTATGTAATTTATTTTTAATTATTTTCTTCTCACTTCAATTTAATTATTAACAAGGCAAAATTAAAATATCAATTCATTAAAAATAGAAAAATAGACAATAATAACGAAACAAGTAAGTTCAATTATTATTTTTAGACGTGTCTTTAAATTATAGATAACTAGAAAATTAGAAAAAATATAAAAATGAGTTTATTTCAATTCCATCAACTTATATATGTTACACCACACTTTTTCCAAGCATAAACCAAACCTAAAAAACAAGTGCTAGAACATACCCAGTGAGGAAAATAACACAAGCTAAAAAAAAAAAGTTGCAATTACACAATTCAAGATAGTTCAATATATATATATATATATATATATATATATATATATATACATATATATATACATATATATATATATATATATATATATATATATATATATACATAAAAAAAAATTCTCGTGGAAAATATGGGCAAATTGACTCGAAGGGATCAATTCTTGTTCGCCAAACTCGCAGAGCCTAATCCCAAAGGCATTGTGGAGAATTGACACCATGACCTCCCAATCGGTGAGGTACTTAGCAATGAGAACTCGACCAATTGAGCTAACCCTCAAGGCTACAGAGAGAGAGAGAGAGAGAGAGAGAGAGAGAGAGAGAGAGAGATACATATATGTAAGCACCATGTCATTATCACAAAGCTAGTACAAAATTTAACTCTCCAAACCTTAGTTTGTAAAACCATGGAAACATTAGTCACCACCAAAGATACACCATAGGTTAGCATCAAAACCAGAAATTATTCCTTGATGTTGAAAATGCAACAAGAAATTCCTACTTTAATTTTGACTTTGATTAAATTAGGATAAAATTGAAATTCCACATCAAAAAACAACTTGTAAGAGTTAACTGAGTTATTATCACTCAGTTAACTTAGTTAATTCGAGTTGGAGGGTTAACTTGAGTTGTGTACAGTGATTCCTAAATTTTAGGAGCCTAGGTTAAGTTAATTTCAGTTGTAACATTTTAATTCAGTTAAATTGAGTTACAGTCAGTTAAACTAGTTCCAAATGTTGGGGGAACTAGTGGGAGGTCTAGTAGATTCAGTGTTTAACAAGCTGTCTGATCAATCGACCTAAATTAACTCATGCATGCATGAAATTTGAGTTACCCAGTTGATATTGGAGTTCAAGGGTAGCGTACTATTAGTTGTAGAATATTCCAAATTGTACAGGTCATGCATGAAGTCAAAGGAAGGCTTAAAGGAATTGCACAATTCTCATTGAGGAATTTCCTAATTAATAGGGGCCTAATTCCCAAGGAAAAAACACAAGGAAATAGAAGCTTGGAAAATTGGAAGATTGGCTAAGTGTTGGCCAAGGTCAATCAACCAGGCATAGGATAAAAGATACTTGTGTAGGTTGAGCTCAAGGTTGAGCAGAGCATATTTTATTCATCCAGATTCTTTGATTAATGCAATACATATAGTAATGGGTTTTGAGAAGTTGATTTCCCCTAGATATATCTTTGTGTATGTGTGTTTAATCTTGATGCATTTATTGATTTGTGTTCTCGATTGTGAATTTGCTTCTACAGATTGGTAGAGTAGATTTGAGTCTTATTTTTTAGTAAAATTAAAATACTACACTTGGTACATACAACAAGATTTTATCACACAAGCTCTCCACACTAGAATCATTTTCTTCCTTGTGGTTTTTAAACCATAGCCATGTTGCATCATAAATTAACATAGTAAGACAACTCTTGCGCTAGTCTCCAAATCTACATATCCATGCCACGAGTTGATTCTTGAAACCCAAAATTTTCAAATATTCCATTAAAACAAGCACCAAAACATCCATAAATACCAAGGACACAATAAATGATTCTTCTTCGAAATAAAGCATAATACTAAGATCAACATTTATAAAGATAATCTCTCCATAATCTTGTTATAGCATCACATCCGCCAGACTCTAAAAACATACAAGGTATTAGCTCTAATATAATTTTATTTTAGTAGGGTATAAACCTTAATACTACAACAAGAGCCATATTAACCATCACCATTTCAAATGTCATGTTCTTCTCTTAGGTTTATAATTATATCCCAAATCCTAGCACATGGTATCTTCATGCTATGAATGGATGGTATAACATGTGTGTTCATAGGATATTAAAGGATACCCCTAATTTAATTATATATTAATAAATACTTCCCAAATTCCTTTTTTTGAATCCCCCTCCTATTACATATTTCTAAAAGAAAAACTCTATATTTTTACCAAATACCCCTTTTATACCTTGCAGTACCTATAAATACCCCCATAGCTTGCATCCAACACCAACACCTAAAATATACCGACTTTATTTTTCGGAATTTTAAATAATCCTTTATGAATGAAGATGCTAATATATTGGTCAACAAGGTGAACCCCCCATGCCCTAACTTCACAAAAGAGCAATCTCTCTGTGAATGTCCGGGATGTTTCTCTATCTTGTTATCTTCTTCTAGGATTTCTTTATGAACCTGTTGAAGCCTCAAAAATCGCTGCTTCAAACATTGGGGGATAACCACCCGGTCGGGACCTTAGGACAACTCCTTTTCCATTTGGTGTGGTGGCTCCGATTGGATTTATAGGACCAATTTCCTAGTAATTTAAATGGGTTGGTAATGGAATGATTGGATGGAGGGAAAATGGGACTAAATGAATGAAATAAAAATATTTAAACTAACTTAAAACTGATAAAATAATTCTAATAACTAACCCGGGCATCAAATGTGAATACAACTTTAAATTGTTTCAATTGAACAATAACCATGAAAATGTATTATAGCTTAATTAAAATATGCAGTAACAAATAAAGATAACTCTATTTAAGAAATTAAATAGAGTTATAATAATATATTGCATTCATCATCATATATTGTTTGCATATATTGTAATAGATAAATATTTCTACACACTCATAAATGATATGCATAAAGAAATATTGTAAAGCGAATACACATAAACGATAGCAATTTAAAAAGAGAATATCACATAACATAAGAAAACTAACAGTGAATATATATAAATACCATATCCATCTTGCTACTCTCCATTGCAATCTGATATCCAAATCCAGCAACTTCAATGTAAAATCAACTCCAAGATACAGAAATGCAATTCTTAAAGGCAATTTCGCACAGAATCACCAGATGTGATCCTTTATAAAAATATAAGAGTCAATGGAGTACAGAAATGTAATCTCCAAGTCAAAATATTACAAATTCAGGACCCCTTTCTCAATGCATGAAAGGGGTTTAAATAGGTACTTAACAAAATAACTCAAACTATTCCTACAATCTATCTAAATAAAAAAATATCTAGAACAGAAATGTGATCTTGAGGTAAATCGACTCATTGATTATCTGTTGTGTTTGATGTGCCCAGATGGCAGATTTTGAGCTTTTCCTTCACTTCTTCAGGATGACTAAGCTTTGAATGCAACCACCCTGTATATGTGGCATTGGAGAATTCGGGAATGATGAAATCGATGGCATTTGAAAAAAAAATTATTGTTGTTTGTTGACTATGCGGCTTGATAAGATAGGTCCACATTGTATCCCATGATATTCCTTGTAGTTGGAAAATTTTCTGATTTTTATTAATTATCTCTTGTTTCCATCTGTGATCAGTTTCTTTTACTCTAGGTAATTGGCCGGGATTACAATCTGCAATTAAATTGATCGCATATAGATTATCATTCACCAGCTGTGTTACATTGTTCATTATGCTTTTAGCTTTAGATGTAGCGCTTTTTGCTTTGATCAAACGCTGTTTCCATTATGAAAAAAATAATTTCTTTATGTCTCTCCATAATCTTGGGAAGATATGCTTTTCTTCCCGATTCTGAGTCTCGCCATAAAAGAAATTCAGAGATATTTTCATCAACTTCATCAAATTCAATTTTAAGAGTTGTTAGCCACCTATAAAATTTGTCATACCAAATGGTGGCTAAATGATTTTGGAGCCTTCAAGGAACAGATTTTATTGCAAAAAAGTGTTGGCTCTTGAAGACTCATAAAGGCCTCATGCCTCTGTCTAATCTCCACTATTGTTTCCATTTCATACTCTGAAATTTAGGCTAAAATCCAAGAGAAAAACTGCTGCAAAACCATCATTTTCCCCTTTTCCCACTCAAAACTAACCTTCATTTGCTCCCCTTTTTCTCCATAAAAACTCCCTTGTTTTCATGATTTCTTTTACTCCCTTCATGAAAATCATCTTTACAAGGTTAAAAACTCACTTTTTAACCTTACCGAAACCATCAAATTCCATTGAAAACTCTGAAAAATTCATGAAAATATAAGATTTTCTATGGACTTAAGCCCCTTGGGCTAAGTCCTAACCACTTCCCCCACATGCCCATGCGTTAAAACCAAATGCCAAAGCCTTTCGACGCTAATCGCATCGCACATTTTCAAAAGTGCGCAAGTTTTGTGCCATGGACCGAAAGTTCCGATTGCAATTGGATTTTTATGTGTTTAAAGCTCCCAAATATATTATTTCTCATGCAAACCATAAAACCCATCCCGGGCACTTATCGCATCACAATAATCCAAAGAACGCAAGTGCATGCCATATTCGAAAGTTCCGATGCAATTAGCAGTGCATCATATAAATTCCGATGCGATTAAAACCTTTGTATAAATATCCCGTGGGCCCGCCTTCCGTACTCAAAACCTTATAAATAATCCATCCCTATTTCCTTTTTCCTTTGTAAAATATCAAACCCACTTTTCCAAGGTTTTGGTCTAAAAACCAAATTCGTGTGTTAAATATACAAATGGGTTGATTAAAAAGACCGCATCGGAATTTCCGATGTGATTGAGTCTTTTATATATATAAAGCCCCACCCCTCCGATCGCATCAGAAATATTTGAAAGGCTCCTTCGATTATGTTCGGTTGACACTTCCGATTTCGATGTTCCGATTGCTCCATCACATCGGAGTTTTTAAAAAAAAATCGCATCGGCCTATCTCCCGATCATCGCAATCGCATCAAACTATTCTCCGATCACGCAATCGCATCACCTCATTCCCGACCTCTGATTGCGATTCTCCCGATCCATTCTCAACCATTGATCTAACCTTTAGATCAACGGACAGCGCTTCATCACATCGCAATATCTCATCGGCTCTTTCTCCGATTGCGCAATCGCATCGCCTCATTCCCGACCTCCAATTGCGATTCCCCCAATCCATTCTCAACCGTTGATCTAACCTTTAGATCAATGGACAGTGCTTCATCGCATCGCAATATCGCATCGGCCCTTTTTCCGATTGCACAATCACATCACCTCATTCCCAACCTCCGATTGCGATTCCCCCAATTCATTCTCAACCGTTGATCTAACCTTTAGATCAACGGACAGTGCTTCATTGCATCGCAATTTTGCATTGGCAGCATTTGAGTCTTGCCCCCGGTTGCGATTTTCCGATTAAATCCGGACTGCCCACGTGTCCAGATCGGACGGTCCAAAAATCACCCTGCCTTATTTCTTCTCCCCGCTCTCCTTTTTCCTTTTTGCGCAGATCTCCACCGTTGGATGCTTTCATCCATCGGCTATGCTCCTTTCCCCACCATATGAAGTAGTTTAAACCTAAAAACGCAGGATTTATTTATAAATTTTATGTTTTATGCAGGTTTTAACAGTTCTCCGTCGGTATATTGAAGAAAAGCCAGGAGTTGGGAATGATGATTCCCGTGGTTTCGGCCCATAAAGAGAACCATTCACAGGGCTCCATTCAAACTTTTTATCAACGTTCCATGGGCACCGATACTATAAAGGCCCTATGTGGCTCTGCACATTGACAAGACACTGTGGTTCAAAACCACATTTAAAAAGGGTATCAGTTTGAAAGACAGAGCGCAGCAGAGATGAAGACCAAAGACAGATTTAGGGAACTACGGCTTAAAATAATGATCAAAAGCTCGTTCCCTGCATCCAAACACAGTCAAAGGAAGTTATAAATGTTTGACAGGCAGAAAGGACCTCCACTGTTGCATTTTGAGGCGAATTGATTCCTCAGCTACCATAAACGCCACCTAGGCCTTAAAAACATTAAAAACAGAGGCCAAAGTTATTGATTAAAGAAATATCTGCCTCGAGCACTGCTAAGAAGTTAATTCTGCCACAGGAATTTAATACAACAAATATCTTCAGGATTACTCCATATTATGCAGAGCCTGGAAGTCAACAAAACTCCCACCGAGTTTACAGACACTCAGGGAACAGTTGTACGTAATCACACTGAAGTTTACTCCAGCCTCTAAAACAACTTGTAAGCTCTTGGCCCCACTCACATTTACCCTGAGATCTTTTATCAGATCTCACCTCCTCATTCTTCTATATATACTACAACAGAAGATGAGTGAGGGGTTGGTTGTTGTTGTTTGATCATAAGCTATAATATTGAAACTCTCTGAAATCAATACATAGTCCTTTTAAGTTGAAGAACAAATTGAAGTCTTGGAGATCTTGATGATGTTGTTGCATGTTTGTTCCTGAGAAGGCTCTATCATTGGATTGATGAGCTTAGCTGTTGGTGAAGTATTCTGAACAGTTTCATGTTTTTTCCTATTTTCATTATGTTCCATAATTTCTCACTACAGTAGGATAGAAAGTATTAGGCTAAGAAATGACTCTTGGAAGCACCTTAGACCTCTTCATCCTTCACTTTTTTATGTTTTCTTCCGCTGAAGTATTTTAGAGGCTTTAATCTTTCTCTTTAGTCTTCAAACTTGTTTATTTCCTTAATAGTTCGAACAATTGGTTTCAGAATGATTTATGGTTCTCCTTGCTTGTCTGTTTCCACTTAAAAAATTGTTATTGAAGTCTCCCTTGGAAGTTCTTTGCTTATAGTGGATCAGAGAGGTCTGTTTTGATCTTGCCCTTTGTCCTCACTTAAAAAGTTGGCTTAAAGGTCATTATAATTATGATCATAGATGTTTTTAGGTGTTCCCTCTTCTATGACTGTGATTATCAGTAAATCTTATATGTTTTCTAATGTCCTTTAAAATAAAATCTTTGAGGAAATAGGGTGTTCCCCGAATCTTAGATTTTACTTTGAAAGTTGTTTTGAAATCATTGTTTGCTTAAAGGTGTGATTTGTAGAATTTATGGTTAGCCCTGTCTATCAAAGAGCTCTTTATTGTTTCAAATTATGCTTTCAAATTCCCTTTGTTGAGAATTAAAACTCTCTTTCCAAATCATTAATGTTCATTCCATTCCAAAAACAAAAGGATCTTGTGGCCAAGTTAAATTTGACCTTTGATATCCCATATCCTTTGATAAGTGTGTTATGACCTCTTTTTGACTCCATTGCCCAATGAAACAGACATTTTACTATCCTATGTATCTTTCCTAGACCTTTTATGTTCTGCTGTATCAATTCAACCCAACCAAACAAACAAACACATGCACTTAATAACTAGTCTAAAACCAATACTCTAAGCACACAAGATAAACCTTTCCAAACAAATTTTGAGAGATCCCTCTCTGAGAGCAGGAGGAGTAGAGTGATAACTCTAAACATTGGTTTTGATGTTGCCTTGTCTTTGATTTTCCAACTATCAAAACATGGACACCAACATAATTGGCGATCACTATGGGACATTAATTATAACCGCAAAATAAAACACTCACCTGCCTACATAACATATGAATCTTCTTCAAGCACTCACGAAGTAAAAGAACGCTGATGGATTTAATGAACTCCATGATAACCATAACTCTTAGGATTCCCGTTAAACTTATCAACCTGATGGAACCAAGTTATCAAGCCAAGAGCAACTCTCATTGTTTGAACACCTGAATATGCTTAACCAGACTATAAGCATGATTAACTTGTAAGACCAAATAATCTGAAAAACCCAAATTTTTTATTATTTTGGCTTCATAATAAACCGTAATATAAAACCTTTACCTCCAAATATTAAAATTCTCCACTCACAATGTAATCCTAAAAACAGGACTTAAGACTCCACTGGGAAGATCCCAAGTCTTTATAAACATCATAAAAATTCGGTTAGGAGACTTTAATATTAAGGTTTACTTCTTCTAAAAAGATCAATTAGCCTCTTAAAATATTGTCATATTTGGTTAAACTTTTCTTTTAAACTAGGTCTGAAAAACATAGCATAGTGGCTCCTAGAAAGATTCATACTAGAGCCCACCCTGACCCAAACCCACCGGAAGTAGTTGACAACCCTGAAAGTATACTTAGGGAGTCCCCTAATATTAAATTTTCAACTATTTTCAGACCACCCTTGAGAGCAAATTCAGTCCCTGAAAATCTTGCAGCGCTACACTAATCACAAGTCAACTTAAGGAATCCTTTTAGAACTAGGTCGCTTGATGATATAATTAAGATAGACTCTGAGTCTTCACTTTCATCCCTAGAAAAAAGTGAACAAACTGGTAATAGAGAAACCACGCCACCTGATTTACATTTCCTTTTCAATTTAGGTGTCTCTCATCCAAGGTCAGCTCAACAATCTATCCCTGGTCTATCCACTTCTGCTCACCCTTCATCCACTGTTCAAACCACTTCACCTCAACCCACTGTTCCTGTTATCAATCCACCCCCACCACCTATCATGGCAGCATGGTATGCTCCCCTAGTCCTTCCTGTACCATTAGTTAATCTTCCACAGGACTATCAGTCCAAAATTCCATTATATGATGCTAACAATGCTACAACTGCATCACAACATGTAGATAAAATGAATGACTACTTTGACAGAAATGAAATTGATGATGATTCTATCAAACTTAGGTTATTTTCTCAAAGCCTAGGGGGAGAAGTAAGAAAATGGTTTAAAGGTTTAGCCCCTCATAGCATTAATGATCTCCAAGGCTTTCATCAAACATTCTTAAACGAATGGGAAGTGAAGAAGAATCCTCTACAAGTCCTTTCTGATTACAAAAATCTCCATAGAAACCCTGGGGAAAGTGTGCAAGCTTATTGCACTAGATTTAATAGTGTGTATAATGTCCTTTCCTGAGAACTAAAACCTCCACAGGGCTCAGCTTTAAATAAATTTCCTGAAGGGTTTGACTTTGACATGACCTATTAGCTGAGAGAAAGAAATTTTGCAACTCTGGAAGATATGCAACAGGGTGCTCTTTCTGTGGAATACAACTTAATGGAGAAGAGAGCAAGAATGAAAAATGAGAAGAGTGTGTCTTTTAGAGAAGAGTCCACTCCTTCTACTTCAAGCTCAAAAATGGAAAGGATGTTGGAAGAAATGATGAAAGAGATGAGCATAATTAAGAAAGCACAAGCAAATCAAAACCAAGCTGCTCCTCGAAATAGAAATCAAAATTATAGAAGAGAAAACAATCAAGACAAATAGAACGAGAATGACCAACAGATTAGACCTCCTTTCCAACAAAACTATGTAGATCAATATGAGGAAGATAGGGAGTCGGAAAGGTTGGAAGAATCTCATGTAAACTTGATTGGGTCAGACAGTGGAGATGATGTTTTCCTCACTGAGGAAGAACAAGGATTCTTCTTTGATGACCAAAATACAAACACCTACGAAGACTCTGATGACTATAGATTGGGTTTTGAAAATGCAATTATGGAAGTGCATAAACAATACGATCTTAGGAGGAAAGGGAATGCAGATAACTTAAAGGACAAGAACACTAATACCGCTGTCAAGAAAAACACAGAAATTCAGCCCAAAAAGACAGTGGAGAAAACCAACATTTTGGCCAAAAAAATAGACTTAAACAAAGACAAAAATATTCAGCCAAATGTTGAAAAAAGTACCCCTAGCACTTCAGCTAGTGGTCCTAACAAAACTGTCCCAATTACCAGTCCAAATAAGGTTCAACAAATAAAATTTGCTGAAAAGAATTCAATTGAAAAAGCAGATGTAAATATCAACAAGTCAATTATTCCTTTCAACCTTGAGGGAGAGATTGCCAAAATAAAAATCACCATCCCCCTAGCTGAATTAGTAACCCAAGAGGTGTACAAAAACCAATTTTTGAAAGCTTTGAACTTAGGAAGTGATACAGACACTTTAAACTTGACATATGACAAACCTGAGTTATTGTTTGGTCCAGAAGTTGAAGGAAAATATCAAGAAGGGGCTGTCCCTCCCTTCTATGTTAGCTTGAACATACATGAGAAAATTTTACACAATGCCATGTTAGATTCGGGAGCTTCACACAATTTGATGCCCAAGGTGGTAATGGAGAGCTTAGGCTTAGAGATTACTAAACCATACAAAGATTTGTATTCTTTTGACTCAAGGTGAGTCAAATGTTTGGGTCTAATCAAAGATTATGTGTTAATATAGCTCAGATCCCTGCTAAAAATCTAGTTATGGATATAGTTATAGCTGACATTCCCCCTAAATATGGCATGCTCTTATCAAGATCTTGGGGAGCCAAACTTTAGGGAAGCCTTCAAATGGACATGTCTTATGCCACTATCCCTATTTTTAACCAAAACAAAAGACTATACAAGGAATCTCACATGAAGTACATGGTGAGCAACATAGACAAACCAAATAACTCTCCAATCTATTCTATTCAATCAAGTTTAGATTCCTTTATCTTATATAACGAAGATGACATTACTCAACAAGATAAAGAAAACATAGACCCAATCAGTTCACCACAACAATCCAATCTTCCCTTCCATCAAATTAAAAACATTGACAATCAACAGCAACAAGAAAATAAAAATAAAGATGGCATACTTTGGAAAATAAATTTTGATGGATCTTGTAATAAAACAAGTGCAGGAGAAGGTGTGTGGATTCAAAATACAAAACAGATTTTTTCATACAAATTGGATTTCCCATGCACTAACAATATTGCTGAGTATGAAGCACTTCTCTTAGGCTTACAACTGCTTAAACAGTTAGAAGCCCAGAGGATATCAATCTTGGGAGATTCTGAACTTATCATAAAACAAATCAAAGGAGAATACTCAGCTAGAAATCCAAGACTTAGGGAATATCGAAACGCTGCCCTTGATCTATTAAAAACCTTTGAGAAATATGAACTTATTTTCATTCCAACAGAATTGAATCATTTAGCAAATGAACTTGTGTTTAATGCCAGTAACTATCAAATACCTAAGATAAATGAAAAACTTAGCGTGAAAGTAAAACATAGGCCTGCAGTGCTTGATAACGTAGATCAATGGAAAGTTTTTGATTCTGACCAACACATAGACGATTTCTTGAGGTTAGAAAACGATTTCACGATACCTACATCAGAATCGTGCCATAATAAAAACTATCCATATATTGAAGAAATCCTAGAAGCTGAAATAACACACTCTGCTGATATAAGTCATTATGAGAATACATTTGAAGCAGAGTCAATTGACAACGTGGACCAAAGAGACCTGGAAGTTTTAGAGTGTAAGAACGGTTCAATTCTAAGAGGTCTCTCACCTTTGGAACACCTTTTCGACTTTAATGATGTAGCCAAAGAACCAAAAATGGAGCCTGTAGAAACAAATGTAGAAGAACACAACATAGGCTCCCTAACGGAACCCAAGATGATTAAATTGTCTAGCACTCTTCCAAATCACATAAAATCTTGATACATTGATCTGTTTAAAGAGTTTAAAGATGTTTTTGCCTAGGCATACACAGATTTGAAGTCTTACGATACCAGCATCATTCAGCACAAGATTCCCTTGAAGGAAAATCAAAAGCCCTTCAAACAAAAACTGAGGAGAATAAACCCACTTTTATTACCTTTAGTTAGAGCCGAAATTGAAAAGATGCATGATGCTGGCATTATAGTACCTGTTAGATTTTCAAAATGGGTATCAAACTTAGTTTCTGTTAGGAAAAAGACAGGAGAGATCAAACTTTGTATTGACTTCAGAAACTTAAACAGAGCATCCCTAAAGGACAACTACCCATTGCCTAAGATGGATCATATACTTCAGAGAGTAGTTGGGTCAAAAATGATATCACTCTTAGATGGGTTCTCAGGTTACAACCAGGTGTTAGTTCTCCCAAGTGATCAAATCAAAACTGCTTTTACCACACCTTGGGGCACCTTTATGTATGTCAAAATGCCTTTCAGATTAATGAATGCAGGGGCCACCTTCCAAAGGGCCATCGACATAGCCTTTTCTGAAGACATTGGTTATTTCATAATCATTTACCTTGATGACATAACTATTTTCTCAAAAAATGATGAAGAACATTTGATTCACTTAAGAAAAGTTTTTGAGAAGTGTAGGAAATTTGGCTTGTCATTGAATCCCAAGAAAACACTCTTTGGTTTCCAAGAAGGAAAAATTCTTGGCCACATAATTTCGGAAGAGGGAATCAAAATAGACCCTACAAGGATAGATGACATATTGCAGATCAACCATCCAAGGAGCCTCAAAGAATTGCAATCTTTCATCGGAAATATTAATTTCCTGAGAAGGCTCTATCATTGGATCCATGAGCTTGGCTGTTGGTGAAGTATTCTGAACCGTTTTATGTTTTCCCCTGTTTTCATTATGTTCCATAATTTCTTACTATAGTAGGATAGAAAGTATTAGGCTAAGAAATGAATCCTGGAAGCACCTTAGACCTGTTCATCCTTCATTGTATTATGTTTTCTTCTGCTGAAGTATTTTAGAGGCTTTAATCTTTCTCTTTAGTCTTCATGCTCGTTTATTTCCTTAATAGTTTGAACAGTTGGTTTCAGCATGATTTATGGTTCTCCCTGCTTGTCTGCTGCCACTTAAAAACTGTTATTGAAGTCTCCCTTTGAAGTTCTTTGCTTATAGTGAATCAGAGAGGTCTGTTTTGATCTTGCCCTTTGTCCTCACTTAAACAGTTGGCTTAAAGGTCGTTATAATTATGATCATAGATGTTTTTAGGTGTTCCCTCTTCTATGACTGTGATTATCAGTAAAACTTATATGTTTTCTAAAGTCCTTTAGAATAAAATCTTTGAGGAAATAGGGTGCTCCCCGAATCTTAGATTTTACTTTGAAAGTTGTTTTGAAATCATTGTTTGCTTAAAGGTGTGATTTGTAGAATTCATGGTTAGCCCTGTCTATCAAAGAAAATCTTTACTTGTTCAAATTATGCTTTCAAATTCCCTTTGTTGAGAATTAAAACTCTCTTTCCAAATCATTAATGTTCATCTCATTCCAAAGACAAAAGAATCCTGTGGCAAAGTTAGATTTGCCCTTTGATATCCCATATCCTTTGATAAGTGTGTTATGACCTTTCTTGACTCCATTGCCCAATGAAATAGATATTTTACTATCCTATGTATCTTTCCTAGACCTTTCATGTTCTGCTGTATCAATTCAACCCAACCAAACAAACAAACACCTGCACTTAATAACTAGTCTAAAATCAATATTATAAGCACACAAGATAAACTTTGCAAACAAACATTTGAGAGATCCCTCTCTGAGAACAGGAGGACTAGATCCTGTAACTCTAAAGATTGGTTCTGATGTTGCCTTATCTTTTGATTTTCCAAACTATCAAAACACGGGACACCAACAAGAGTGAATCCTTCATCTACCAAGGAAGATGTTAATTCACATAGGGATTCTTCTTCTGCAATTTTTAGACAAAATTCATTTAATTGTTGAGACAATAACTTGTTTATCTCCAGGGCTTCATTTTTGAATTGATCCAAACTGGGATATTTCTTAAACTTGTATAATTTAGATTGAAACATCTTCTCTTGCTCAATATTTGAAGTCTGCTCATTTTGTAGAAGAGCCTATAATTTTGCTATTTCTTGATTTAGCTGCTGTTGTTTTTCTAAAGTCCGCTGAACGATCTTTTCCTTTTCAACATCAAGTTTCTCTTCTAATTGTTTAGATTTGAGCTCTCCATCCTACAATCGCTGTTCTAACTGAATGATTTTCTGTTGATTCTGTATAACTTGTTCTTCTAGCATGGCTATTTGCACATCCTTTTGCTTCATTAACCGTGTAACTTCAGAAGCTTTGTCTATAGTAGCAACACTATAGGCACCTGCATACTGGGATAATTTGGTGAGATCCTCAGATGGATTCACCTCAGCATTCTTATAAACAATATTCATGAATTCCACCTGTGATGTCAAAATTGCATCTTGATCAGTTCTCCTCCTTTTCCTCTGTTTTCTCACAACAGCCCTATGTTTAGGACTGTAAAATATATCCAGAGGAAGGATTTCTTCTATCTTCAACATGATCTCACTTGTGGGCTTTTCATGGATGATTTCTATATCCTGGTCTTTCAGATCATCAACTTGGGGAGTGTTCTGTTGTCTTATTTGCTGGGAAAATTGTTCATATTGGCTCAGCAAATGAGGAGAAAAAATAAGTTTAGTAGCTTCTTCTCCTTCAAGTTGAGAATTTTCACTATTGTTTATATCACTTTTAGGTGCTTGTTCAGTATTCTTACTATCTGTGCCTCCCTTTTCAGTACACACATTGGCATCGATACCCATGCTTTCTTTTCTTTCCTAGGCCGAAGACTACTGTACATCAATCTTAGCAGTGGTTTCTATCTTTTCAGTATCAACTTTTTTGTTAATATCTTTCTTTTGTAAAACAAGATTAGTTTCTGTTACTTCTTTTCCAGATGTATTCCTTGTTTCTTTCTGTTGTGATTCATATTCCTATGTAAAAAATCTCAACTGATCCAGAGGAACTTTGAGTAACCTTTGACTTATAAATAACAAAATTTAATTCATTTCTTTGGCCTGAAGTTTGGACTTGGCCAAATAAAAAATTTGGGACATTTTATCTACAGAAACAAATAAATCATCAAACATATCTGGTTCATGTTCGAATCGAGCAATTGAAACAGAAGTAGTAAAATCATATGCCACCTTCCTAGGATCATATTGCCTCCCTGGGATTGTTGAAAGCTTGAGATCGGTTAACTTAACAACTTATTTTTCAGCATGGAAAAAATTGCTGAGAGTATAGTCACCACATTTAAAAGGAAAAGTAGGCCACATAAGCTTCTTGCTGTTCTTCAAAGTTCTATACATGCCTTCTACTGTCAGCTGATAAGAAATTTCCTGTGCTAATAGTTTGTTTGGAACATACAAAGGAAGGATGTGTGGTTCTACAATACTTCCAAAAACTCTGACATATGTGAAATTTTCCTCTCCGAACCAATCTCCAATTGAGGACAAATCAACTCTAGCTTTTTCGGAAAGTCTAGGAGGGAATCGGCCAAAAATGATTTGGTAAATCAGAATAAGAAAACCATGACAGACTCTATAAACATGACTTTTGAAATGCCCATTCCATAAGAACTTGTGATATATATGAATTGGAACAGGTTCTTCAGGAGTCCATTTCCATCCTAATAAGGGGAATTTAGAATTGAAACAAAGGGCATCTAGGATATAAGCACAAAAATAAAAAGGAGTGGAATTTCCTAAATTTTTGTCTTTCCTGTACTCAAGAATTCTGTTGGCTATCTTATCAGACAGAATTACAGTCCAATCCATTATCTCAAAACTAACAATAGAATGTATTAATGGGACCATTTGAATGGAAAACCTAGCCGAGTTATCATTTCCAAATAATCTACACATCATTGCTGCGACATAACAGTATGGAGGCAAAAGAGACTCCACTGAGTACATACTTGATGGCTCGTGTCTATGCTTTTCAAGAGCCCTTCTCCATTCTCTAATTGGTTCCGACTGATTTTCATGATTCGCAGAAAATTCCTTAATAAAATCTTTGTTATAAATCTTCTGTGGGTCTGGAAGGTGGTACGTCGCTTTGATGTCTTCTAGTCTGAATGACCCGAATATTGCTCCAGATGTAGAAACAAAGGTTCTATCTTTGATAGGCACATTATCAATCACCCATATAATAACATCATAATATGGGAAAATGTTTGCCCGAGCTGCAACTTGGTGCAGAAATGAGTTTTCTAATGCACCAAGAGGATTTTCAAAATCAGAGTCTGAGTCGGCTTCGTCAGGAACTGTGGCCTTAGCTTCAACAACTCTAGGGTTTTGATTTTCTAGTAAATTGTATACATTTTCCCACGTCATTTTACCAAGTCCCTGGCATGAGGTATCTCTAACCAGCTTAAGATTTGTTGGTTTCTCTTTAGGTGGCATAGTGATCACAGGAGATTTTTCAGCAATGGCGGCTTCCGATTTCCTGAATCTCTTCGACATTTCAGTATCGGGCAGTGTTTCTCTTGTTCTGCGAATGGAAAAATTGGATGTTCTATTATTCTGAGACAAAGAAAAGCTTTCAGCCAAGGTGAAGACGTAATAATGAAAACATCTATACAAAAGGATTATTCGCTAATTTGTATTTAATATATCCGTGGTTAAAAACTTAAATGCTCTCTAGGGAGTCCCACTCATGCATTAAATAACAAAAAAAAATTATTGTTATTTGTTTGATTTGTGAATTACTGTTAACGTACAATCAAATATTTGGCATATTTCGAAATAAGTGTAGGTATATTACCTTTTAAATCTTTGAAAAACGATGAATAATAATATATGAATATTTAAGTTGTATTCGCATCGAAATTCGTTTAAAAGGAAAATGAAATAAGATTTATGCCAAATTCCGATTGCGAAGATTGCATCGGAGATTTTCAAATGAAATGAACTGTTTAAGAGCTTCTCCGATAATGCGATTGCGATGAGGTGGGGTCCGTCGCATCAGAGTCTTTCAACCACATGAATATATTGTTTTAATTCTTCCAAAATGTGATTGTGATGAATCGCATCGCATCAGAAGTATGCAAAAGAAACATAACACTTTAAAGTTTATCAGAAATGCGATTGCGACTGAGCGCGATCGCATCGGAATTTTACAAAGCGAAAATAAAATTTAAAGAATTCTCTGATTTTCCGATTTACGATTACTGTTCATATCGAACATTGTTAAATATAAAGACTTCATATAATATTTTCGATATGATTTAAAGCTTTGTTTTTTATTTGGCCGGAAATTTTTTAAAGGTTTGTAACGAAAATTATGCAATGTATCCTTTTATCAATGAACCTTTTATTTCTAATAAAAATGATTGGGATTTTTATAAATATTTTATTTCTATCTAGAAAGAAAGATAAAAAGGGGACCTATTTCTAAATGGAATTTATTCTAAAATTTTAAAATGGGGAGGGTTGTTGTACAGTAAAACAGAACCCTAACATCTAACTCCTAGGATTTCCTCACTAACCCTAGAATATTTATTCCTACAATATTTCTAAAATAGATACAAATAATATAGTACAAATGACGATAATGAATAAAAGAGCTATGTCCTCCCTTCATATATACAATAAGTGAGAGAGGCTAACATAAAATAAGGACATAAGTCTATACAAGTAACTGACAAGGTAACCACACATAGAGTTATCTACAATGCAAGGATGTACAAGTGTTATACTAGTGTTTATCCAACACACATGATGAAACACCATCCAAGCATGATCCTCCATAGGCTTAAAACCCCTCCTACAAGATGGTTCACATTCTAACTACTTGTTATTCCAATACTCCCTTTTCTATGGTGGTTTGTTATCCAAGTGCCCTCATGTAAGAAACTCCTTCTCTAACTTTGTGCCTCATGTACTCCAATGTCCAATGCTTCTCAACATGTGTGCCAGTATGGTTAAGAAGTTCCAATACCCGTCCTTAACACATGCCTAGGTTCATCTCCAACCTCCATGAAATATGGGGCCTCAACCCAAGTTTCCTCAGGTGTCCAACCACCATGGTATACATCACATACTACTAAGCTCAAATTGATAAATTCCCTCGAAGTTCCCAAAGCGCTTCCTCCTAGGTAGATACCTCCTTGATCAAGTAATCTTCTCACCCATTTTATGCACCCAATGGGCTAGTCATCTTGGCGTTAAGGTAGCAACCTATTTGGTAAATGCACCATGATAGTAATCTAACTAAGGTCAATCATCCACACAAACTAAGCCATTAATGTCCATAAAACATAACCAAAGGGATAGGATAATCTAAACTCTCTTAATAAGTTTAAGATATCTAACACTCTCTTAGAAATGTTAAAACACTTTTGGAGTAACCCCAAAATCTAACACTCACTCTTTACAGTAAAATTGTTTTTATAACAACCATCAACTCCCTTTCAATCTACAATCTATAACTCAAGTTCCTCCGCAAAGATGAAAGAATACTTCTCCATCATGATAGAACTTAAAATTAATTTGAAAATTTTGTACCCATTAGTACAAGTCCACATACCTGAACATCCAACAAATAAGTGGTCATAAAGGTGTGTCTCTCTCTAAGCTATCAACCAATCAATCTACAACATGACATTCAGATAGTGAACACACAAGTAGAATAAAAAAATTCAAATAATTTTACTCTAAAATACCATGCTACATCCTCTTCCTACTACTAGGGGCTCCAAAATAATAATGACTATATAAAAAATTGAAGCAACATACCCCTGGACCATAAATTATTAGAGACTTTGAAATCACTCCAAAATAAGTAATACATTAATAATTTGTCAAAAATCCAACATCTCTAAATTAATCATCATGGGCCAACCTCTCTTGGTACCACATCAAGAGTTTTTCAAGATATCCTAAAAATCTAATTACACTTCCAACCAATCAAGGGCAAGTGGATCAAATATATTAAATCAAAAAATGATTTTTTCATGCATCTCAAGTAATCGATCTTGTAACATCAAGTTCTAGAGAAAAAGTAACAATAATCCAAATGGATCATCGTTGAATTGTGAGCTTGGGAATCCTCGTCATATACCTCTAAAACTCCAATAAATAGTGCAACAACCTCAACAAAGTCACCTCCCTTTTATTGAGAGAATCTTGGAGCATGCTTATTGTCATTTTCATATCTCTCTATTTGAGAGATAATTAAAACCTTGCCACTAGTAATCATCACTACCATTAATTACAAGCTTGGAATAAATCATTAATTCCAGAACTTTAATTTTTGAATCTATCTCTATGTTAGGTATTCCACACCCTTCTTCAATGAAAACACTTCAAAATAGGAGTGAAAAAATGAAGAATAAATCAAGAAATATTTATTCTTTGAGATCAAGTGAAATGTATTGTTCACAAAGTCATCAATACCTTGGTATGACACTATATATCATATTCATGATTGATCTCTTGAAAACTATACAATATGTATGACCAATAGAGGCCCCAAGGGACAACATTAGGAGCTCCCTCCACCTATATCAATGAATGAAATTGACTGGGGTTTCCATTTGTTTAAACCTTTTGAGTCAAAATTCCATCAAATAATCCAACCAATAAACATCAACATATCACAAAATTAATTAACAAATATAGGTCTCCAAAATTCAACAAACAATCTAATGGTCAGGCATCTCTATCACAAGCATCAATTCATTCCAAGAACTAGCATCCACTACAACAAAAACAACCAGTCATCATAGGTCCACTTGACAATGAGACGTGTTTGTTTTAGGTTTCAACCTTGTACAATTAATTTTTGAAAAAAAAATTATTAATAAAATATAAAATATGCAGTGGAAAAGACACACATTAACACAAATAATTTACCCCGGAAACCTAAACTGGGTACATTCTTCTTTACATTAATATAACCCCCCCCCCCCCTCTCTCTCTCTATAAAGTTATATTAATATATATATATTTCCAAAGGAAAAATCAAAATTTTTATTAAGAGGATAAAAAGTTAAATGATTTGATGCACTTAAGCATTTATGATAGAATTGTGGATCCACAATAACACAGAAAGAGGGCACAACTGACTAAGAAAAATGAAAAATAGACATCACTTTCCCAACATAGATATCACATTGTAAACTAGTAACCATCACCTGAGCATATCCTTTATAAATAGGAGAAAATGACCCATTCTGAATCAAAAAATTAGAACGTTTGTAGATATAAGTCTTTCACATGATAAAAACATAAGCCATATATATATAATTTCATCTGTATATAATGTTTTTTGCAAACTCAGACTCGACAATCCGAGAAGAAAACCAAAATTGTATGTGCATAAAAACCACGAAAGAACAAAAATTGTAAACTGAGATTTAAACATTGTGTGGCGGGTTATATGACTCAAGGATCTAACCATCCATAGATTCAACTATATGCCAGATGTCCATAGCCTGTTGTAAACATTTCTTAGAAAGGAAATATTCTTCAACATTCCGGTCCCTGTAAATATGAGAGACAATAAAATCAACAAAACTAGATTTTAAAAATATAATTTCTTTTAAGATAGGAATCAAAATAAAATTTTGACATCTCTGCACATTGTTTGTCTAATTTATAACATTCAAGGAATCGCCAAAAATTTGGATAGAGTTTATCCCCAACTATCTTAACGAGCACATGATAAATTTCAATGTTTGAAGTTCAACATAATTGTTTGATCATGTGAAAATGCTAACAAAAGATTTTAGGGACCTTATTTCATTAACATGTATAATAATTCCTTCCCCACATCTATCCTATGAATTTGAGGCATCATCACAATAGGGCCATGGAACATTGGCCCTAATATTTTCCTCTTTTAAGATCGTTGAGTGTAAAGTAAGGGAAGATTGAGGTATCAAGGCATATATGGAGGCAGATTCAACAACAATAAGATACAGTGTCGTGGAATTGTCTTGGAACACTCCTTTATTCTGAGCCAACCAAATGCCCTTGGAGCTGATTAGAGGAATGTTTCTAGTTTGATCGTCATTTGAGGGTGAGCACCAGTGTTGCCATGATTCCACTACAGAAGTGCCATTCTAGTTTAGTCCAATTCCTAGAATATTCAAAATGAATTCCCAAATTTTTATGGTGAAAAGAAAACTTACAAACAAGTGATGAATAGATTCTTCATAATTCTTATGAAGTGTACACCATCCTAACCCATTTTTGTTCCTTTTCTTAAGATTATCCCAATTAGGCACCTTGTTTTTAAGGATAAATCAAAATAAAATTTTGGATTTTGCAGGGAATTTTAGTTTCCAAAGTAATTTATACCACCATGATTCATCCCATCTTGCCCACTTTTACATTTGCAGTTTGTAACCAAATTTTGAAGCATATTGACCATTGGGAGCATGTACCCACCGAAGCTCATTTGATCTATCCCTGGTTATAACATTTGATCTTTGAAATTCTCTGATATAAACTTTCCAGGCTTCACCCCATTTGGGCTCAAGAATCAGGCCCTCAGCTGATTTCCATCCTTGGTTCCAAAATGTTGAATCTTATCCCTTTGTAATATGATTGAGTATAAACTCATTGAGAACTTAGATAATCTATCAGATCCCCTGGAAGGGTATAAGCCTCATTACAAAACACCCATGTATTCGCCCCCACTCTGAGCCTTCTGTCATCCCCAACATGCCAGGACAAACCATAAACAATGCGGTTGAATGATTCAATGGTGGCCTTCCAAATTATAGAACATTTTTTGAATTTTTTACTAGGAATCCATGACCAGTCATCCACAGGAATCAGGTCTATGTAATTTTTTTTTATCACTGATGTCCAGAGATTGTCCATTGATAATAAACACCATCCTAATTATGTTTCCAAATAGTTTGTGAATACTGGAAGTTCCTTAATGCCCCATCCACCCCGATCCTTTGGACACACTATTTTCTCCCTTGCAACCCATGGAAGGACATACTTCTCCTTTGATCATGCCTAGAAGAAGCAACCACAAAATTTTGCGATATGAGTAAGGATACCTTTCGTTACCTAGGTAAGATAAACCCAGTAAACAGGGATAGAAATTAAGACAAATTTTATAAGAACCAATCTTCGAGCGATTGGAAGCCACTGGAAACTCCAGTGGTTGACCCACTTTTCGATATTAGCTACCAACCATTTCCAATCAAAATTTATGTAGGATTTTGGCTTGAGGGAGAAGCCTAGATATTTAAAACTTTCCCACACAAATTTTACCTCATAAGGGAAGACTGATTGAACAGTATTCACCTACATTCCAGAAAGACCATTATATGCAATTGAGGATTTTTGCTCATTGATGAGCATACTAGTGGTTTTCAAAAATAAATCTAAGACCAATTTTAGTTGGAGTAAATCATCCCTTGATCCATCACAAAACAAAAGGATGTCATCCACAAAAAGGAGATGGGTAATGAAGAGATTTACCACTACTTCAATTCCTTTGAACTCCCCCCTTTTGGAAGTAGAATGAATAAGTTGACTTAGCCCTTCAGCAACAATGAGAAAAAGAAGAGGAGAAAGAGGAAAACCATGTCTTGAGCACGATGGCTATGAAAAAAGGAGAAGAAACTCCATTGGTGAGGACAAAAAAGATTACATTTGTTATGCAACCCATAACCCAGTTAATGAAACCAATATTGAAGAAAAAATTACCAGAGAACATAAATAATTATTGAGAGGAATAAACATAAAATAACCATCAAAAAATCATAAAACATAAACATAGATGTTTATCGCGGAAAACCCCAAATCTGGGGAAAACCCACACTAATGAATCTTCATTAGTCTTGGCCAAAACCTTGGCCAATCTGGCCAAGTGAGCCTTCACCGCTCACCTCCATAACTAATTTACAATGAAGTCATCCCAACCTTTTATAGGCTTCATTACATGCAATACCATAGGAAGAAAACCATGGGTGCACAATACCATGTGCCCCAAAACCATTATTGTTTAACCTGGTAAACCTTGACTCTAAACCCAAGTCAATTTACCTAACATTCCCCACTTAAACTTGACTTGGGGTTCCTTGAATAAATTAAACCAACCTTGCCAATTGAGTCAGCCCAACCCTGCTCACTCTGGCCCTTACCCCCCTCAAATTTTTTACCTGGGGTATCTCTTAACCTGACATCCCCCTATCACCTAGGTATAATCCATACTTTACAAGTGATTAACCAGGGGTACGCATGCCATACCGGGTCTTACAACCATATGCCCATTTACATGTAAAAATTTTACTCACTATAATCATCAATTTTTTTAGTTTATTTTGTTGCAATCTTAGCATGTCCTCTCTCCTTGCTACCATGCATGATCTTCTCTCATTTACTAATACACCCTTGTTTCCTTGTTACCTTCCATGATGAAGCCCTTTACTTAGGCATCGAGAAATTACTACAACATCATCATCATTTTCATTGACGCTGATGTCCAACTCTACTTGTGCCTTATTACCATGAGGTTATCATAGCTCCATCGTGTCAATTTTTTTCCAACAATTAGGCTCATCTCAGTCAAGTGACTATCGGACCTGCGCTATAATCGTAAAACATATAATCTTCACAATTATTTAATTGCACCAATCCACAAAACCAGTTAACAGTTACAATATGTTCTCCATGCTACACTCTCCTTTTCCCAGATCTAGAGTTCAACTCTCATGGGCCACGATGAGCTTCAAAAATCTGTTAGAACTGCATTGTGATGGAATCATTCTTCTTCTTCCAGAGAGTGTGACCACATATTTCTCCCACTAGCTGCACCTTCATGTTACCACTGGTCCCCAATACTGCTCTACCACTATGAAGAAGTGTCATTGAAATCTATAACAAATCCACTACCATAATACCATCGGTATCGCGAAAACCACCACACTACTTACACATTAATTTTCCTTTATTTTACCAGATATCCAAATGTCATCAAAAGCATGTTCATTTATAAAATAAAAAACTTATCAAAATCAGGCAATATATCCCTAACAGTCACCTGTCGACCTTGTCTCACAGTAGGTATAGCGCAGACGCGCTTGTCAACAACCAGTGTAATGGACAAACCCGAGACCTAAGTTCGATTTACATGCAGGCTTGGCCACAATGTTCCTTGTCTCAGTGTTGGCCCATGAACAACTACTCTCATGCATCATCACTAAACTTGGAAACTCGTTTGCATTGCACCCCATATACCTAGGGACTACTCCGCCTCTTTTAGTCGTAGGAGGAAGATTTTCTCCATGGTCAACACCTCAGCCACTCCAAGCTCCATCACTTCAAACTTCATCCTTACATCCTCTACTACGGTTTTCATCTCCTCAGTTAGGCTTAATCCCGGTGATATCCTTGATAGAGTCTCCAACATTCAGCAAGTCACTATCTCATCCATGAGCTAGGCATGTAATTGTCTTATCTAAAGCCAAATTCACCTCCAGAATCAGCCTCCAAAATTCTTCATCAATTTCATATGCCCTTGATGTGAAACCCTTTCTAGGATATCATATATGTTTCCAAGATCTGCACCAATCTCTCTATCCATTAGGCCAATACAAACCCTTGGTAATAGAAGAGTCCCTCAAAAGCCAAATATGGCTCTGATACTAAATGAATAAAAATTTACCAGAGAACATAAAAGATTACCTATAGGAATAAACATAAAATAACCAGGAAGAAATCATAAACCATAAACAAATATGTTTATCGGGAAAAACCACAACTTTAGGGAAAACCCACCCTAATGAAATTTCATTATTCTTGGTTAAAACCATGGCCCATCTAGTCAAGTGATCCTTCACCACTCATGATCTGAAATGACTGTATTAGTTTTGTTGTGCTAAGTGTATTTTTAGTTTATAAACATGTGCATACTTTTCTCATTAGCTTTGTTAAGGATTGAGGATTTTAACCATGAAATGTAGATGATTTTTAGTGAATTAGAAGCATGAAATAAGCACAAATAACACTGTAAAATAGTGTAAAATAGAGAAATAAGTCACCACATATAATTTACACAGCATGCATGATGAAGGAGTTCACCTCTCCTGGGCTACATCTGCTGGTCCAACTCCCAATGGCATGTCCATCTTTCATTATGCTCAAAATTTTGCAAATACATATAGTTACAGTGCTCTAATGGCTATTTTCTCTGCACCAATGGCTCCAGAATGCTCCAATTAGTTAAAAATGACTCTTCATTCACTCAAAATGGGCGAAAATTGAGTCTCCTACACTTTTTCCCAGTTACACCTAGAAAAAATCCACTAAAAGTGGAGAACTCCACTTAACTGGAGTTAAATTGGTAAATTCTGCCAAGAATAACACACTCTCCAAATTTCTGGCAGAACTAACCGTTGCATTAAACTTGATGGTTAGGCGGTTGGGCACATGCACCCCAAACCGCGGTCCTCATAATTGTTAGCGGAGCCATCGGATAAAACCGCACGGAGATGGAATTTAGTGTGGCCATGTGACAACACCAAAAATGCTGGCGAGATGCGGGTTGGAGGTTAGTTGACTGCCTGGAGAGTTTGGTGGCATTTGGCATGTGACAAGTATAAAAATAAACTGTTGGCAGATAGTTTAACTATCAAAGGTTACATTTTATGTTACGGTTGCAATGTTATATGTGACCAACCACTACGGGGACCACTGGCGGGTTGGGACCACCGGTGATCCCCAACCCCCTAACTTTAATACAATGAAACTTAAATAAAACTCACAACCCTTAAGGTTAAGAAACAATGTGTGGCTTGGGTGGTGTGGCATGTGCGTACTCTATCGGAGGTCGCAGGGTTGAGCCCTGCAGACCTCACCCAAAATTTTACACTGTGGTTCAAAGGCCACGTGGCGGCCTCAGGGCTAGCCATGTGGCACCTCCTAATTAGCCCTCAAAAACAACATATAAACTCATTCAACCAATAGAATTATGCCACTTGTCATCCTGGGTCGGTTATGAGGAAAGGAATATTCCTCAAAATAGTCCCCTTTTGCTGACTGTACCTCCACCCTGCTGATTGTGCATCCCAGTCAAACCTATCATAATTTTACTTGTTTGGAATTTCGATCAGAACGTGATATCTCCCTCATACAAAATCATTTTTCGAACCATTTGCGGCACCATAATCAGGAAGATGAGATCTAGCAACCATCCTAGTTTCAACCCAATCCTGTCACTTTGAATTTTGAGAAACATTTATGAACTCCTGATCACTCCTCCCCATTGGGAAGCTTTTGGACCCTAAAATACTTGATTACCTATTCAGTAAATGAGGGTACAACTCCCTCACCTTTCCAACCTCCATCCACTTTCCCTTGATTTTTTTAGTGCCTTTGAGCCCAACTTGAAGGTAGTCAACACTTCCCCTCTTGGATGCTCTTGTCCTTCTGTCAAGAATTGTATCTTCTTTGAGCTCATCTAGAAATTTTGGCAAGAAATATTCAATAGAAGGTAGTTGAACATCTCTTCCTTGATCATAGACCAAAGGTGGCTCATACAAATGTAAGTTTTCAACATTAACAACTGAATACATTTTCATATAAGAAGGTAAGTCAAGTTGAAATGCATTATTAACAACTTGCTTTATGATCTTGAAGGGACCACAGCGAATGGGTTTGAGCTTTTTACCTTCCCCTTGCATCCTTTCTTTGCTAATGTGCAACCATACCTCATCTCCCTCTTGAAACTTGTGATCAACTCTATGTTTTTCATGCCTATCTTTGTATTTTATTTGATTTTTCTCAAGTTGTTCTTGAGCTTGTTGATGTATAATCTGATTTTTCTCAATGAACTTTCAAGCCTTATCAATGTCACTATGGCCACATATTGTAACATCCTTCCCAAAGATGAAGTCTAATGGCGATTTTGGCAAATACCCAAAGCATACTTCAAAAGGTGATGTTTGAGTTGAAGAGTGCTTTTCCTGGTTGTAAGCATGTGGAATGTAATGCAGTTGTTCATTCCACAACTTAGGATGTTTGCTGCAATATCCTCTCAATAAATGCATGACGGTTATGTTCGCCACCTTGGTTTTTCCATCTATTTGCGGATGAAAAGTAGTTCTCTTTTTTCAAATTTGTGTCCATCATACTCCATATATTTGACCAAAAATTCCCAATGAACCTGGAATCCATGTCACTAACAATAGAAGTTCGCAATCCAAAATGAACCCAAACATGTTGAAAATAAAGTTCAGTAGTTTTTTCAGCAGTAATGGTTTTCTTACATGGCATAAGTATACACATTTTACTGAATCTATTCACAACTACATAAAGATAATCATGTTGTTTTCTTGACATAGGTAGACCTCCAATAAATTCCATGGAGACACTCTTCCATGGCCTTGATGGTACCGGTAGTGGCATGTACAACCCAAGCTTCCTATTACTAGGCCTACTTGTTGCACACACAGAACAAACTCTTATAAAACGTGACACACTATCTATCATGCGAGGCCAATAACAATACCTATGTAGATGCACCACTATTTTTCTTACCCCAAAGTGTCCAGCAATAAGAGATTAATGAGCTTCTCTCATGACACTTAACCTCTCTCCTTGTGGTATACACAGCCTGCCCAAATGAAACAACAAATTTTTATGCATGTGATAATATTTTTCTTCAAATTTATTCCCTTCACTCAAACTAGCATACACATCTTGAAAATAAATTTCATGTGCATATTGTTCTATGTAACTCTCATGTACAATAGAATCATTTTTTAGTAAAGTAGATGCACTAATGATTGGTCTTGAAAGCATATCAAAAAATTTATTTAAAATAAATTTCTTGTACCTTATAACCAAGTGAAATTGTTGAAGAAATCCCATCCACCTGAAATGTCTTGATTGCTGCAATTTTGTTTGCAACTGCAAGTACTATAATGGTTGGTGATCGATATGCACAATAGTCTCTTTACCCATCAAGTAGTGTTTCCACTTCTTGACACTTTGTACCAATGCATATAGTTCTTTGTAATATGTAGGATAATTCATCACAATGGCATTAAATGTTTAAGAATGAAATGTGATAGGCTTACCATGCTGCAAAAGAATTGTGCTCATGGCATAATCACTAGCATCAGTTTGTATCTCGAATGGTTGTCTAAAATTTGGTAATCTAAGGACTGGAGCTGAACTGATCTTGTCTTTTAAAGCTTTGAAATATTTTTTTTGTTTGCCTCCCCACTGGAAGCCTTTCTTCACACTTTTCACTGCATGCATAGGAGCTGCGATGGAAGAAAAGTTAGTAATAAACTTTCTCCAATATTGAGTTGCACCTAAGAAACTTATTACCTCGGTAACTGTTTTAGTTTTGGGCCAATTCACAATGAATTCCACTTTAGAAGGATCAATTCTCAATTCTCTTTCCCCTACAATATGTCCCAAATAGACCAAACAAGTCTTTCCAAACTCACTCTTTGACATCTTAAGAAACAATTTCTATTTCTTCAAAATATCAAGCACTTTATTCATGTGCAAGACATGATCTTCTCTTTTTTTGTTGAAAATCAATATGTCATCTAAATAGACAATAAAAAAGTCATCAAGGAATGGACGCAAAACACTATCCATAACATGCATGAAAGTTGACGGTGCATTACACAAACCAAATGGCATAACTAACCACTCAAAGAGTCCTTGTTTGGTTTTGAATGCAGTTTTCCATATATCAATTCCTGCAATTCTTACTTGATGATATCCACTTCGTAAATCTAACTTAGTCAAAAAAATTGGTTCTTTCAGCTGATCAAGAAAATCATCTATTCTTGGGAGTGGGTAATGATTTTTTACCGTAATATTGTTCAAAGCTAGAAAATCTACACACATGCGCCATGTCCCATATTTCTTTGGAATCGAGACTATGGGTGAACCGCATGGGGAAGTTCTTGGCCTTATGATTCCTTTGTCCAACATCTCTTTGATTTTCCTCTTTATTTCAGCATTCTCCATTATCGACATGCAATACATACTGATGTTTGGAAAAGGACACTCTTGCTGCAACTGAATCTCATGTTGTATCTCTCTTTTTGGAGGCATTCCTATTGGCTCCTGAAACATATTATGATGCGAATTAGCTACATCATATAAATCTAATTTCAACTTAGGATCACATCCCTCAAATTATTCATGATTAACATAATCTATAGGCTTAGTCATAAGAAGAACAAAATTCTTACTTAAATTTACCAGCCTCTTTACCTGTCCAGCATTTACCATAGCAATGTTTGTCTTCTTGCTATGTGCTCTAACAATGAACTCCTTTCCATATTTGAATAAATGATGCTTGTTATCATGACGATAGAAGATCTATTTCCTGTCATACAAGTAGGGAATCCCCAACACAATACCTGTTATTTCAAGAGGAACCACATCTAATTCAACTGTGTCAACAAAATTTGTAGTGATTGCAAACCGCAATATACATTTCTTTGAAACCTGTAAATTTGCATCCTTACAAATACAACCTAATTCCATTGCTAAAAATCAATATGTCATCTAAATATACAATAACAAATTCATCAAGGAATGGGTTCAAAACACTATCCATAACACGCATGAAAGTTGTCGGTGCATTACACAAACCAAATGGCATAACTAACTACTCAAAGAGTCCTTGTTTGGTTTTGAATGTAGTTTTCCATATATCACTTTCTGCAATTCTTACTTTATGATATTCATTTCGTAAATCCAACTTAGTGAAAAAAATTTCTTATTTCATCTGATCAAGAAAATCATCTATTCTAGGGAGTGGGTAACGATTTTTTACCGTAGTCTTATTCAAAGCTTGAAAATCTACACACATGCACCATGTTCCATCTTTCTTTGGAATCAAGACAATGGGTTAACCGCATGGTGAAGTGCTTGGCATTATGATTACTTTGTCCAACATCTCTTTTATTTTCCTCTTTATTTCAACATTCTCCATTATTGACATGCAATACATACCGATGTTTGGAAGAGGACAATCTTGCTACAACTGAATATCATGTTGTATCTCTCTTTTTGGAGGCATTCTTATTGGCTCTTGAAACATCTCATGATGCGCATTAAATACATCATATAAATCTGATTTGAACTTAGGATCCCTCAAATGATTCATGATTAACATCATATTTAGGCTTAATCATAAGAAGAACAAAATTCTTACTTAAATTTACCAGCCTCTTTACCTGTCAAGCATTTACCATAGCAATGTTTGTCTTCTTGCGATGTGCTCTAACAATGAACTCCTTTCCATATTTGAATAAATGATACTTGTTATCATGGTGATAGAAGATTGATTTCTTGTCATACAAGTAAGGACTCCCCAACACAATACCTGTTATGTCAAGTGGAACCACATCTAATTCAAGTGTGTTAACAAAATTTGCAGTGATTGCAAACCACAATATACATTTCTCTGAAACCTGTAAATTTTCATCCTTACAAATCCAACCTAATGGATATGGTTTTGGATGTGGTATGGTCTCAAGGTTAAGTTTCTTGACCAAGTCTTTATAGATTAAGTTTTCTTGTGACCCACTGTCAAACAATGTGTCAATCTTGGTATGTTTGGATATGACCCTCTCATGAATCAGTTCAATTCTTTCTTCTTCATTTGGAGCATGTATTTGACATTTTGATGTATTGGTACTGGGTTTAGTTTAAATTTATTTCCCCTTCATGTTCTTCAATCCCATGGTTTTAATATTAGATTCATCACCTGAATCATCTCCTAAATCATGTTGAGTTGTAGCAACAGTTTTCTGTTTCCCTTTGTTATTGGGTTTCTTTGGCCTCAATTCAAGATGTAATTTCCAAAAATGAGTTTCATCATGGCCTTCTTTTGAAAAAAAATTACAAGACACTTTTTCTCCCTCTTTCTTAAAAGATGCATTCTTTTTTCTTTTACCTTTCGAGGTCTTCTCTTTGGATTTACCCTTAAAAGGTTTCTTTCTACCCTCTTCATAAATATTCTTCCCTCTAGCTTCTAGATGTGTAGCCTGAACACATACTTCATCTAGACTGGTGGGGTTAAAAATGAGAATAATATGTTTTAGGTAGTTATGTAAGCCTCCTATGTACTTGAGCAAAGTATCTTGGCTCTGCAAATCTACCCCTAATAAGAGAGCTCTTCTCCTAAATTCTTGGGTGTATTCTTGCACATTTTGTCCCTTCAATTGCCTAAAGTTTTGCCAGTTCATTATGGATTTCTGCATATGAGCTAATGGATAAAACTTTTGTTTTATAGCAGTAATGAAATCCGACCATGATAGAATAATATTACCATGTTTCTTGATCTCCTACTTTGTCTTGTCTTCCCACCAAACAAATGTTGCACCTTCCATTCTCAATGAAGCTAATTGGATTTTGGGATCATCATCTTGAAGGTTCTAGTTTCTCAAATAGACCTCCAATTTCCTAATCCAATTATCAAGCTGTTCTGCATTGACTTCACCATTAAACATTGGCAATTCAAACTTAACATCAAGTTTTAAAAAATTACTTTTACCAATGTTATTTGACTTGTGTGGTTGATGTACTCAAGAAGAAGTAGAGGATGATGATGATGAGGGTGAGGATGATGGCTCTCCATTGCCTCCATTTCCTCCATTTCCCTTCTTTGACTTATCTTCATCATTGTGACCTCCTGAAGATCCTTTTCCTTCCTTGAGAATTTTGGATCCTTCTCCTTCTAGTCTGTCATTCATTTCTTGATAAAGGATTCTAACCATCTCAGTCATGTCAAAAAATGCTTTCCTGAACACTCTTTCTTCCTCCTTGGGATCAACTTCTTCATATATTTATCCTTCCTCATGAGGCATACTTAATGTAGCTTCTGCTTCCTTAAGAGGTGAACTAGGTGGTGGAGATTGTGGCAATATTGCTCTCCTTTGCTTTGACTCTTCTTGAAACCCTTCTTCTCCCACCCATTTTCCTTCTCCTATTTTGAGCTTGAGCCTAGTAAGCATCTAAAAACTTGCAAATAGTTAAAAAATTCTTAGCACAAAACAACACCAGAGAATAAAATCTATCTCTGATACCAATCTGATCTCAAATGACTGTATTAGTTTTACTGCGCTAAGTGTCTTTTCAGTTTATAAACATGTGCACACTTATCTCATTAGTTTTCTTAAGGATTGAGGATTTTAACCATGAAATGTAGATGATTTTTAGTGAATTAGAAGCATGAAATAAGAACAAATAACACTGAACAACAGTGTAAAATAGAGAAATAAGTCACCACATATAATTTACATAGTAAGCATGATGAAGTAGTTCACCCCTCCTGGGCTACATCTGCTGGTCCAGCTCCCAATGGCATGTCCATCTTTCATTATGCTCAAAATTTTGCAAATACATGTAGTTACAATGCTCTAATGGTTGTTTTCTCTGCACCAATGGCTCCATAATTCTCTAGTTAGTAAAAAATGACTCTTCATTCACTCAAAATGGGCGAAAATTGAGTCTTAAACCTAGAAAAACTCCATTAAAAGTGGAGAACTCCACTTAACTGGAGTTAAATTGGTAAATTCCACCAAGACTAACATGCCCTCCAAAAGTCCACTGGAACTAACCATCGCATTAAACTTGATGGTTGGGCGGTTAGGCACATGCACCCCAAACCGTGGTCTTCGTAATTGTTAGCGGAACCGTCGGAGAAAACCACGCGGAGATGGAATTTAGTGTGGCCATGTGACAGCACCGAAAATGCTAGCGGGATGCCGGTTGGAGGTTAGCTGACCACACGGAGAGTTGACAGTGACCGTTGGCATGTGACAAGTATAAAAATAAACTACTGGCAGATTGTTTAACTGTCGGAGGTTATGTTTTATGTTATGGTTGCAATGTTATATGTGACCAACCACTATGGGGACTGCTGGTGGGTTGGGACCGCTGACGGTCCCCAACCCCCAAACTTCAATACAATGAAACTTAAATAGAGCTCGCAACCTTTAAGGTTAAGAAAAAATGTGTGGCTCGGGCAGTGTGGTGTGTGTGTGGTCTACCGGAGGTTGTGGGGTTGAGCCTTATGGACCTCACCCAAACTTTTACACTGTGGTTCAAGGGCCACGTGGTGGCCTCAGGGCTAGCCACATGGCACCTCCCAATTGGCCCTAAAAAAAAACGTACAAACTCATTTGACCAATATAATTGTGCCACTTGTCATCCTGGGGTTGGTTCTGAGGAAAGGAATATTCCTCAAAATATTTCCATTTTGCTGACTGTACCTCCACCCTGCTGACTGTGCATCTCAGTCAAACCTGTCACAATTTTACCTGTTTGGCATTTCGATTAGAACGCGATATCTCCCTCATATGACATCATTTTTTCAAACCGTTCATGGCACCGGAATCAGGAAGACAAGATCTACGCAACCATCCCTGTTTAAACCCAATCCTGTAAATTTGAATTTTGAGCAAAATTTATGAACTCCTGATCAACTCACCTCCGGGATTACTTTACAATGAATTATTCCCAGCCTTTTATAGGCTTCATTCCATGCACTACCCTAGAAATAAAACCATGGGTGCATAATACCATGTGCCCCAAAACCATCACTATTTAACCTGGTCAACCTTGACTCTAAACCCGAGTCAAATTACCTAACAAAGATGAATTAACAAAAGGTGAAAATACATCCATCTAATCCTATCATAGGCCTTTTATAGGTCAATTTTGACAATAATTCCATTCTTATTCAAATTTTTGATACTGTGCAGGGATTCCTCAGCCACCCCGATGGCTTCATGAATTTTTCGCCCATTAAGAAAACTAAATTGTTCCTTGGATATGCTTCTAGAAAGAACATGTTTAAGGCGGGAATAAATGATTTTGGCAATGACTTTGTCAGTACAATTGCAGAGAGAGATAGGTCTAAAATCATAAAAGCTTTAGGGATACCTAGATTTTGGGATTAAAGCCAAGAAAGTAGAGTTGATTACCTCTAAGTCAAGATTCCTTAGCCACCCCTACCAGGTCATAACCTAAAACCTCAAAAAAATGTTGAGAAAATTCCACAGTCCATCCATCAAGTCTCGTCCTTTTTTCTTTCTGGATGGATTTGAGAATCCCTTCAACTTCCCCTTTTGTTATTAGGTCCATGAGGATGTCATTATCTTCCTCCTCATCATATCTATGGAAAACATGGGCCACAAAGATAAATTCAACTATGGCTGCTTCAGTCAGAGCCTTAAACAAGGATTTAAAATGTGAGCAACCCAGTGATGTCAACTCTTCGAAATATTTTTCCACCTCTCCATATGTGTGTGTAATTTCCCATATGGTATTTTAATTTTTCCTTCCCTTAACATAATTTTGGAAAATTTTGAGTTTTCATCCCCACCTCTAGCCATAAAGCCCTACTCTTTAGCCTCCACTGATCTTCAGTTTCCTTCAAAATTATTCTCCTTTCTGCTTCCATTCGAATTATTCTCTCCTTTTTTCCACACACTCATAGCCATCCCCCTCCAGACTTTCCATTTCTTCTAGTTTTTTTCTATGTTTTTTAAGACAACTTCCTCCCTTAGGTTCTTCTCCTTTTCCCATACAATCGTTGTTTGTTTCAATCTTTTTAGGTTTTCCATAAAGGACTCAGCAAGGGATAAGCCCTAAGATCTGACTTGATGCCTCCACATATCTCTTACTAAACTGTTAAAAGTAGAATTTTTAAGCGGGGAGGAGTTAAATTTAAAGTCAGGGCCTGGCATCCTGCTTGCCTCTTTTAGCTCCATAAAGATAGGAAAGTGATTAGAGTCTCCTAAAGACCCTATCCATTTCCCGAAGAAAGGAATTTGGGCCGCAATATCCTCCTTTATTAGAAACCTATTCAAACGTTTTTCCACCCTTGCCTCTCTAGCTCTTTTGTTCCTCTAGTTCAGCTTGAATTTTATCAGATCAACATTTATGAATCTTCCCATCCTAAGTTTTTTAAGGAACAAATCGGTTAAAGGGTCAACCTGGGCCAAAGGGAAAAAGAATTCAACAAAACTAAATAGAAATTAAGATCTTCTCCCATTACCACCTTTAAATTATTCAGCAAGTATATAGAGAAAATATTATTCTAGAAATTTTCTCTATCTTGGCACAGACCATAAAAATTGAGAAAAGTAAGATTTATAAAAAGTTTTGATGAGTATACCCAAGAACCAAATCCGAGCCCCATGAATTTAAAAGTCTTATAATTATATCCTTTAAGTCCATTGCTAAACCCCCAAATATTCCTTTTGCGTCGATAGACAAAAATGCCACCCACGAAGTAATTTTTCCAAGGGATTTTTCACAGAGTCTCCAACACCAAGAGTTTCCTGGAGCATAAGAACATCAAAAATTACCGAATTGAAAAGGTTTTTTAAGGCCAATTTCTTTCGGGTGTTGGCTAGACTTCCATAATTGAAGGACATAACAATCATTTTGAAACCACCACTGGGTCCTGCACTTCTCTAAGTGCCCCTTTTAGGGATAGTTGTTTCCCATCGTCTATATCTAGTTTTGCTTGATGTTGAGCTTTTGAGAGGTTCGATTTATGACCTCGAGGCTTGCGAGGATTACAAGGATTTTGAATGATCCTGAGACCACCCATATTTTCAACAATGAACTCTTTCTTATCCTTGGGATGAAGATTATCATATGAGGCTTGTTAGAGGTCTTCCCAGAAAGGAATGGCTGAGACCAAATAGCAGAGGGGAGACCCGAGAGGGATAATTCAGGGATAAAGGTGATCAAACTATCTATGGAAAAAGAGGCATTACAACAAAGAGGGGAATCCATAGAAGAAGGCCTAGAGGAACTAGGCCCGTGCACATCATCCAAACTTGATTTCAAATTGAACATAGTCAGAAGGAATAGGTAAACAGAAAATACTTGCAGCTTAAGGTGTGAGGCCCAAGTTCTCCACCTCTTCTTGTTCTTCACATATCAATTCGGGCATTCTATCATTTTGATTCCCAATGCTCCCATCTATAACATTCTAAGCTTTCGTCTGAACCAGTACTTATGACCTTCATTCTGAACCTCTCTGTATCTTGTACCCCTTCAAGCTTTGGCTGCTCCATCACTTTCACTTCTTCCCGAGCTCATCCCCCATAGGCACCTTATCCCCTTTGTTTTCTCTATATTATAAACCCTAGCGGACAGTCCCTTGCAAGGTGACCATGCTGATGAAAACAATGGCATGTGAAAGGTAATTGTTCATAGTCAATAACTTTAGAAAATTTTAACCCTTGAACCTGGATCTGCATGATGTCCACTAGACCCTTTCTCAGATCCAATCTAACCAAAATAAGAGCAACCTTCCTTTCCTTTGTCAAATTAAAATACATGTCTTATTCTATAGAGATTCCCAGTTTATTTTTGATAGCTCAAAAAACATCTGCTGACCAGAGCTATGGGGCTAAAGCCGAAAGGCATACCTACACCAATATTTATTCGAGTCACTCTCTTTGGGAATCAAAAAGAGGAGTTCATATTTTAAAAATAATTGGTGCATTCCCAAAACCCTAGTTTTGGCCCAGTACTCAGTTCACCACTTCCCTATTCAAGAACCGAACCATGAACCAGCCTCTGGTCAAAATAATGACTTAATTCTGAGTAGCTGAACATTCACTCCAATCCTTTTTAGACCATTCCTTGATATATTTTGCAGAATAATGCTTTCATTTATTCCTCCCCACTAGGATTCATTTCGAGGTCTCCATTACCTCATCCATCTGGATGTTTACTCCAAGGATCAATTAAGGTATTTTAGTTGTTTTTAATCACTTTCCCCTTCTTCCTCTTGGAGCTAGAGAACTGGCCATTCTCAAAGAGAATGGGTGCCATGCTCCCTTTGCCTTCATTGATTTTTAAATACGGGTTTTTACCTATAAGCTCCTCCTACACTCGATTCCTTTGTAGAGGCTCCCCCAAAGCTGATGAATTCCCAAGTAAAACAAGGTTGAAAGTTTGCAACCTCTCTTTTGACCCCAGAGGGCCAGGCTCCAAAAACCCAGCATACCCTAACCCCTGAGATGAGGTGTTAAGGAAACCATCCCCTTCCCTTGCTGACTCTACTTGATAATTTTGAGCATCAACCTCTTGTAAGGCTGGAAATCCTTTGAAAATGGTCTTCCCTTACCCCTCTTCTTGCTTCGCTAAAGGAAAATATTTAGAGAAATCAAATGCCCTTACGGCCATAAGAATTTTGCAGGGGTGGGTTTTGTTTAGATTTTTTCCCAAACCAGGGTCTTCTGACCCCAAAGACTCCACAAAGAAATTTCTAAGACCCTCATCTATACCTATACCAATTCTCTTCACAATATATTATAAACCACGAGTTAAAAATCCAGATGCAGAAACAACAGGGGGGTTTTGGGCTTACCAGGTTCTCCACCGACAACTCTTCTGTTTGACCCACCAAAAATTGCGCGTTCACCTCACCATCTAGTAAACCAGTATCAGGTAGCCAAGAAACCATCTTTGAGGACAAATCACTTGCCTCTCACAACAACCCTAAAACACATCCATCATTCCAATCCACTCCCGCACCACCCCTTTTGCGAGGTGGAGACATAGTTGGTAGTTTTACCTTCTCCAGGTTCTGTAGGGTGGGATCTAGTCCCCAAACCGACAAAATGTCTTTCGGTTCTGGATTAAAATCAACATTCTCTTTAGGGCTAAACATCATTTTCTACTCTTAAAGAGAAAAATCGGTGAAGTGATTGCTTCAACTGTAATATCCCAGAGACAACGCATGCAACCAAAAACTAATAGGTAAGAATGACAAGCGGAGACTTCGTTGTTGAAAGGAATAAACAAAATGATAACCCACCTAATCCTGTTGTGCAAGATTAAACCGAAGATACTAATCACGTTCTCGATATATATATATATATATATATATATATATATATATAACCACCATGCACCACAAAACTACCAAAGAATTTTTTTTTTAGTGGCACTACCCTTGAACCCTTGTGTAAATCCCCTAATAAAGTGTGGTTTTCCCCCTATAAGACTCCCATTAATAAGAGGTATTAGAGCCCCCATGAACCCACTCATGTGCCCGATGCAATGTACAGTGCATGGGGTTATTCATGCAAAGAGTATAAAACATATAAAACATTCTCAAGACACAAGGGGTCGCAAGAGTACATGATCAACATTATGGGAAATAATTCCCATTGTTTCTCTATACCAATACTTCTCAGTTCTAAGATATTTTGTTAATAAATATACAAAATTATTTGAAGTGTCCACCTTCACTGGCAACACCTTTTCTTCAATCAGTATACTTTGTCTTAGAATAAAACGTTGGGTTCCTTGTTAGGAATATTGAACTTTGACTTTCACAATCTTTCCTCATAGCTCATTTTATCAACAAAATTTTTGAACAAAATATCTGTAACCATATTATTTCCTTGCTTGCATGAGTGACTTCCATGTATTCAAATTTTTTAGTTGAGAGTGTCACTATATACTGTCCCTTGCTCATCCAACAGATGGCTCCTCTAAATAGGTTAGACACATACCCACTTGTAAATATTCTACAATCCAAATATTCTACAATCCAAATATTCAGCCCAATTTTCATCAGCAAAGCCATGTATGTCCAACACTATGCCCAATCCCAGTCTTCCTTGGTAGCACAATCCACAGATAGTAGTGTCATGCTAATACCTATGAATAATATTTAATTTTGTTCAATGGTCATTCCCTGGTCTTAACATATACGTAATCGATAATTCCATTGAATGTGCAATGTTCTACCTAGTATATGACATTGCATACATCAAACTTCCAACTGCATTGGCATATGTATCTAAAAAACCTCATCAAAATTCCATATAATAAAGTCAAAAATAATAACCAAGATTGATGGGACACTTATTCCAAGATGAATGTTGGGAAAAACATCATAAGGGGTGTTAATTTGGTTTATTATGGCTAAGGAAGTTGGAAAAGGAAAAGGCAAAGGCTTTGGAATTTAGGAAAAATGGAATTTTTGGCACATTGATTTATGAAAATAATGGAAATTAGGAGAAAAGGGAGATGAAAGGTCGCAGGTTGCATGTGAGGAGGAAATTGAAGGAAAATAATGGAAAATGAAGAAAATAGAGGCCTCTTCCATAAAAATGCTTCTGAAGATCAGTTGGTACCTTTTGTCAGTAAATTTTTTGGAGCTCTTTCATTATTCTCTCTCCCTCTCTCTCACTCTTGGACACTTAGAGTTTTTGGAGCATTTTGGCATTGGAGCAAGAAAGGTAAGAAAGCAGGAGCAGGAATCAAGTAGCTACAATAGGATTCTTCGCAGGTATTGATTCACATATATGATTTCCTTGCTAGATTTGACATGCATGGTATTGCATGTGGTTCTTTTTTGTCTTTGAATTGGTTTTTCTAGGTGTGATAGTGTATTTAGCGTAGCCTTGCCATTTCTGAACAGCCATGGCATCGTGGTGTTCTCATGTTTTGGTTTAGCCAGATTACTGGATGGATTCAAAGCTGAGTGAGGTGGATCTCCAAATGATTATAGAACTAGTTCGTTTGTTTCCTCGGTTTAGGATCTAGTGACCTCTGATTTAGACTGTGGGTTGAGGTAAAGCGTGAGAGTTGGTGGTTTACTCTCTATTTCAAGCCTAGGAATCTTGGGTTTTGGATTGCAGTAAATCCCGAAGAGTATGTCTTGGTTTAGGGCCTAGTGACCCCTAATTCAAACTGTGGGTTGTTGTAAATCCTAAGAAACTAGGAGACAAGAGAATTCCTCATGGTTAAAGCAGAGAGAATCTAGTGATATCCATGCTTCTGTTGGCCAAGTGATCGGATGTAGATCATGGTAAAACCTAGTTTATGAATGATGAGGGTGAGGTGGTTTAGCCTCGGGATTCGCTATTTGGTTCTTTTGTTTAAGTCCCACTTTCATGCTTGGAATATGGCATGGGGGTGATTGGGTGAAGAGAGATTTGGCTCAGCTAATCTATGGTTGGGTGGAACGTGGAAGTCCCATCTCTAGTTTGTTTTTACATTCAAAATTGAAGAGCTCATTCCTTTGGTATTTGGTATGAAAATGTACTAATTATTTTGTGGATTTCATTGATGTTATATCCATTGTATTTATGTTGCTATTATGTTGGTTATGATCTTGTATTTTATCATTGATGATGTTTGACGCTATCTATGTTTTTTCCTGTAAATGAATATACAATGTCTCTATGGTCAAATATATTGTATTGCAACTTATGATGTAAGGGAGAAATGCTTCTTGGCGATTATCATGTAAGTATTAGACCCCTATTTTTAATTTTGTTGTTTACACCTATAGATGCAAAGTTTGTGACATGTTTGATGAAATGCCTGTCATGGCTGGGTGGGGCCGGATGAGTTCCCGATGATGTGATTGCTTCCATGTATTTTTTTTTAATGTTATTTATCCTCTTCTAAATTTATAGGAAGTTCTGTGCAGTGACCTGGGCTCAAGGGCTAAAAATGTGGCACAAATCTCGGAGCTGCAGGCACAAAATTGACCTTTTGGGGCCTTAGCCGCTACCTTGACAAGGAAAGCCCGTGGATTATGGTCTATAACCACTCCCTTTGCCTTAATTTCTTATGAATAAACATCAAATGGGTTAAAAAACAGTTACCCCTAAGGAAACAAGGCCCTGGAAGGTTGGGTTACCTCCTATGGATGTCAATGATGTAGCGTAAGGTATGTTCATCATGTTTATGTTGGTTCCACTTCGTCAAAGTCATCTAGGAGGTTGAATCTCATATTAGTAGCCTCTCATCACATGTTTACCCCAGTTGGTTGGTTGCTTGGGTAGATGTGGGAAGAGGGTGTTACAGAGTGGTATCATAGCATGGTTCAACTCTCGGACTAGATGGGTATTATGTTGATCATGTGTTATGTTGATTGCTTATGTGTTTCATACCTATGTTGTATGTGGTTTATGCATCCACGTTTTGTTGGCCATGGTGACAGTGGTATCACCATGGAAGTGTTGATGATGTTATTTTTGACATGTTGTCATGAATGTATGATTGATTGTGTGTTGTTCTTCTTTATGTATTGTGCGTGCACTCTTGCTTACATATTGTTACATGTTGTATATGCATTGCTTGGTTATGCTGGGTAAAATTTGGGTCATGCTTGTGTATTGGTTGTGCATGTTTGCTTTTGTAATGTTATATGTTAAATATTCATTGGTCATTCATGCTGGATTACATGTTTCTTATGCCCATATATGGTTCGTGCTTATGGTTGTGTTTGGTCAAGATTGCATTGGTGTGCACTTGGTATGGTCATGCATGGATGTCCAGACTCCAACTAGAATGACATTTACATGCCGACATGCCTAGAAATTATATGTTTATATCTTGTCATGATTATATCTATACATGTATTACACTTATTGATTGATATTTCAGGAATTATCCTCCCCAAATTACACAAAGGTACATTGGTTTATTGTTATTTGGTTTAGCTGACATATTAAACCTTTTAGGAGCAATATCAACATGGATAGAAAGATGGTATACTAAAATGACTCCCACCATGAGTCATATGATCAGAATGGTGGGAATTCTTATGATTTGGAAGACGCATTGAGAAGCCTAAAGGAATAAATAAGGAGTTGTAAGGCAGACAATGAAAATATCATACAAAAAGAAGAGAAACAAGCAGAGGCGAATGAAATACTTCTTCAGAGCTTGTCATATTTGTAGAAACAAGGGCCATTGTGGATAAATTATGGACGTGAGGAAAAAACCAATGGGGAATACGACAATAGGTATCCTAATAGACACATGTCAGATAGAGAAAACACAGTGATAGATGGTAGTTTCTTGGACACTCCAAACAAGAGGGGTGATGAGTACAGGTACCACTGTAGTTCTCGTTCAGATAGACATCATGATCGTCATCAGTATCATCCTTACGGGAGGAGTGAAAGAGGATAAATTCTGGATGAATTTAGGAAATCAAAGGCAGCTACATTCGATGGGGACTTGAAGAAACCGGAAGAGGCAAAAGCTTAGATACTTCGGATGAAGAAGTTCATTGAGTTGCATGAGTACTTAGGTAACATGAAGGCCAAGATTTATATCTTCATTTTGAGAGGTAAGGAAAAAATCAGGTGGGAATATGTGAAGTAGGTTAGACACATTAGGACATATGACTTGAGTTGGTACGAGTTCAAGAGGCTTTTTAGTAAGAAATATTCGTCAGAGAGGTACTATGACAGAAAGGCCAAATAATTTTACGAGCTAAATATGGGATTAATGATAGAGGAGGAGTACACGACAAATTTCTTGGAGCTATTGAGGTATGCAAAAATATCTTGAGGATGAGAAGGCTAAATTTCAATGATTTTTTAGTGGTTTTCCATTACCATTCAAATATTAGATTGAGTATGATGAGCCTTGATCATTTGAGGAAGTCATTGGGAAGCTTAAGCATTGCTATGAACAATCAAAATGAAAGAATGAGTCTCAACAAGGATGGAAAGGGAAGGACAAAGGTAAAGGTAAATGGTAGCCTAAGAAAGAAAGGCCTTCTAATTCATAAGAGAAAGAAAATGTGGCACCACAAAAGAAGTTTAACGCAGGCGAACAAGGACATAGGCCACAACATCAACATATATCACAAAAACAACATGGAGGTAATGGTATGGGACAATTGGAGTGTTTGACATGTGGTGAGGAGCATCTTAAGAGAGATTTCCCACAGAATCAGGGAGGCATGCCTAATATATACAGTGCATAGGATGCACAGACTTTTGGGGATATTGGGTAGAGAATTCCTCGTATTTATGCAACAATGGAAAATAAACAAGAGGATCACCAGGCTTCTATCATTTAGATGGATGGTAAGTGTTGAGGTATAAAAGGTATTTTTTTAACACCTATTTATCCTACATTAATTATCAATCCGGGAACGAATTTTTATTTCAAGAGTGTACTCAGTCTGAGGCGGAAATTTATCCAAGAGCAATGATGTGTGAGATGTAGTACAATGTGCTAAATACAAAAGTAAACGGATGCTTGGAAATGAAATCTAACTACAAAAACATAAACTCAAATGCTCTGAAACTTAACTATTTACTCAGGAAACATCAATCGAGGATACAGTAGCAATAACTCATTCATCTAGAAATTGATGCAATTAAAATAAAACTGGAACAAGACAATCAATATGGGAACGAGGAAGCAATAACCAATGTTCTCTACAGTTGACAGTCCTGCTCTCAAGCAATCAAAGGGGAATTGAAATTGAACTAACTGTTGTTGAAAGTAAACAAAGAAGAACTCTTATTAAAAGAAAAAATTAGAAATGAAAAGAAATCTGTAATTGAATGGCTATGTGCATAAACAACAAACTGTAACAATGTAAATAAACAATCTTTCTGCAATCTAAAGCTAATGAATCGGAAGTGATCAGCAGCAAATATCAACTTAAAACAGCAATTCTATTTAACACCAAGCCCACAACAAACGTTGTTAAACAGTAATCAACATAAACAGCAAGCAAATGGAGTTAAATATTGAACAACAAAGCTTTAGTAAACAATAACAAGATGAATAATACAGGAATTAAGATCCTTTTTGAAATGGAACAATGATGCAATTCATTAACGTAACACACCAAGATCCATAAGCAATTAAACAACAAACCGATTAACTTGAAAACTGTAATAAAAGAAAATATGAATTATCTCACAACAATAATGAAAAGATAGAGATACAAACAGCTGATCAATCCACTAGGGTCGGGCCCTCAACCACCGGTGAAACGCCGCTGGGTTTTACTTCAGAGCTTGAGAAATGGAACGAGAAAGCGTCTTTGTATTAATCAAACATGAATAGATTTTACATCAATTGCTCTTTGATCACGAGAGTCAAGGAGTTACAGTGTTACAAAAGGAATTCAATAATCATCCATTGTTCCCCAATACATAATACATGCTCTCCTTTTATAATTAGAAAGAGGAGAAATTAAATAGAAAATATGATCTCTCATAATAATATTGGATTGTTCCCAACAACTTGATCAACTAGAAAATATGTTTCCATCAATCTTTCAACAAAACCAAGTCGAATTTGGATTTACAGCTGAGATCATTTGGAGGACGGCCGTAACAACAAATATGATAAAATCGTGCTCAAAGAACCTTGTGTTTCTCTCAATACAGGTTGAATTTGGGAAAACCGTTCTTCACTAAAGTTAATTTGGTCCATTCTAGACAAAACCCATGTTCCATATTTTCCAGATTCTTCTTCATTTGCCCAAAATATCAACCGCAAAACTATCACTTCTTATTCCATCGAATTTCTGAGTTGGAATATTTGATGATGATTTAGAGATCAAATCTGCAATCTGGCAAATATCATGGAGGCTAAAATGGTGAGTGATGTTACAAAATCTATTAATAAACCATCATTGATAAAATTATGCATAATAATTATCAATTTATTAAAAATAAAGGAGAAGAAATAATATTCATCCATAAGAGCATAAATAATTATAAAATGGATTTATATAATAAATTATAATAAATTATATGATAAAGAAGAGTAAAAATGGATGAAATAAGTGTTAAAAAGTGGTCGTATTCACAGCCCAACAGTAAGCTTTGTGATCAAGTTATTTCTATTTTGATTTATCTTGGATCTAATTATAGCTATGTTAGTCCTGACTTGGTGGATAAGTGTGGTTTGAATAAGGAAATGCATGCAGAATCTTGGTTAGTGTAGTTGACCACCGGTATGAAGAAAGTATTTCACCATTAGGTAAGAGCTTGTACATTTGAGTTAAATAGTATGCCTACAACATCATAATTGATCATATTTCCACAAGGTTCCCACAATATGCTATTGGGTATGGATTTGTTATATCTTCACACGACCAAGGTATATTTATATGATAAGCTATTCAATGATTGGATGAAAATGGGGAACCAAGAGTCCTACAAGGAAAGAAGAAAGCCACATCGGTTAGGATGGTGAAAACCATGCATGCCAAGCACAGTCATAGGAAAGGATGTGTGTTATTTGTAGTTCATATCTCTAGTGACAAAGGTAAGGAAGTTAAGGATGCAAATGTGTTGAATAGGTATCCAGTTTTGCAACAGTTTCAAGATGTGTTTCCAACAAAGATTTCAGAGTTTCCACCGCATAGGGAAGTATAATTTTCTATTGAGTTGGTACCAAGGGCAGCTCCAACCACACCCATAGGCCTTCTTCTGTGTGGTTGGAAGGCTTATAACTGCACCCTTAAGCCTTATTTCATGTGGTTGGGGCTTAGACTAGGATAACCCTTCGCTGCTAAAATCAGAACCTGCCAAAACCTTTTTCCACAATATCAGATGTTTATTCATGTCTATAATCCTTCTTCCAACAGCTAAGTTTCTTGTTTTCAAATAATAATAGGTGTCATCATAATTAAAAAAAATTCAATTTTTATATCATAATATTGTCATGCATCAACAAAACTATTATATCATGAAATAAATATATATATATATAATATATATTCATCATGGTCATACCATGTTAGCATAAAATACTTTATCATCATATATGAATATGACATCAAACTTTCATCAAGGGTTAGTGTCATATAATTAGGCCAATCGACAAGTGTATCATCATACTTCAAGGGTCATAATCATTGCATCACTTCTTTAAGTTAGGGCATCCATTCATACTTTCTAAGCTTATCAAAATCTAAAAACAAGGTCCTGAGTATCAATCTTATTGTTACACTTTTATCATCAAGGTTATCAGGGTTATCACAAGCATTAACAATAGTATCAAGTCACCATATATAAAAAGGAGTGTATCTAGTTTGCTTCATAAAATCAAGAAATCCATCATGTCTAAAATGTAAAATACTTGTCAAGTGCACCAATATATCACATGTACCATAAATAAAAAATGCATATATGATTCATTCATCAAGTTGATATTCCCATCATGCCTAAGGGCTTACTTTCCATCCAATATTGCAGTTGAAATAATATACTATATGTTAGAGTACTATAGTCATAGTGATCAAAATGACTCTTTTCACTATTGGATATAGTCTTAGGTCAAATTATAATATTTTCAAATTAAATTTGACATGTCTCTTGGTTTTCAAATGGTCCTGTTACACAGTAATTTGTCACCGTCCCTACCATTCCCCATCCCGCACATTGGAGGGCCCATTATGTGACCTGTGAGCAATTTCATGCCTTGAAACCATTATCATTGCACTCCTCTAAACATGAGCTTCAATTTCCCTAAAGACATCTCCTTGCAAAAAACCATAAAAACATCCCCTTTTGCATTGGCGCGGGTAGCCAGTTCATCACTCGCGCCAATGAGGAAAATCCTACAAAGAGGCCGCGCCAACTGGCGCTCTGTCCCAGAGTCGTAGTCGCGCCAACCAATTTAAGGAGTGTTTTTTAAATAAGAAGGGCGGAAGTTTTGTTTCAACAAACTCAGAAACTGCTATCTATCTTGAGTTGGTACGTTTGGCTACGGATTTCCATACAGAGGAAGTGGTTTTCCACCTCTCATGGAAGCTTCCTTGATGATAGGGCCAATCCCACAATTATAGGGATCCCAACTCCCCTTCCTCCTTCTATAAAAGCTTGCCCATTGCCATTGCAAGCTAGTCTTGAAGTGCCTAAGCTTTGAATCTCCAAATTCCCAAGAGCCTTCATGCTGCAAGAGCCCTCATTCTTCCCTTAAGGCCGACTCAAGCGAGGAGACTATCGTCGAGAGACTCTAGAGAGGCTTGTCCCTTCCCTGGCGAGCTTTGCGAAACGTGAACGACTAGAGACCCTTCCGAAGGAGACCGCAGCGTCAGAACATTGGTTGTACTCTCTTTCGATTGCTTATTAATGAATGACTACCGGTTATGGTTCCACTCTGTTTTTCACTTATGATAATGATGAGTTATATCCTTTCTGACTGATATATAGTTGCGTATTATGGATTTTATGCTTGTATTCGTGTTGTTTCTTGCATGTGCAGGTGTCCATTCACGGAGATCGTGGGGATCGTGATCTGCCGAAGCTGAGGAATGGGAACGTTGTCTCTTCTACGAATCATAGCACTGGACTCCAGGTAGGCCTCCATCGTTGGTCTATTTATTCGCAATTAGGAACTTGCGCTGTAGCATTTGATGATTGTTGCTAGACCCCTGCTGGGCTAGTAGGGATCGCCTCTGTCCGTAGAGGGGATTTACCTCCTCAACAATTTGGCGACTCCGCTGGGGATCATCTAGTTTTCGTTGTCTCGTTTTGATTGTTTCGCGGTTTTCCTTGCTTGATTAGCCTTCTAGGCCGGGTTCTTTTGCTATTTTTTGCTTCTTGGTTTGCTTAGTTATCATTGATCTGCTTCTGGAGTAGTTCTTTTTTGTTTTTGGCTGAGAAACTTGGCTGGCGCGCTTTTTAGATCGACAGTCGCGCCAATTGACACATGTTGCTTTTGTATTGCCCGCGCCAATTGCTTGCTGGCGCCAGTTTCAATCTCACAGTCGCGCCACTCCTGTGAGGCATTAGGGTTTTCTCAGTTTTGAGCTCTCTAGGTTTGGTAAGTGTTTTTTCTCTTTGGTTTTTTGGCTACCTGAGTGTGTTGGAGTCCTGTTTGACTGGGAATTTGCCTTCGTCCTTTGGTTGTTTGCTTTTCTCCATCGATTTCACGTTTTAAGCCCTAGGGCATCTAGTGGCTTTGTGCATCGAGCCCTCCTTAGGAGTTTTGGTGTTTTGTTAGTCCAGTCAATCCTCTGATTGTTCCTCCACATTATCTTAGTAGTTGTTCACCGTTTTATTTCGATTTTTTGGGTGATTGTTCTTCTCTGCACTCAAATTTCGTTTGGTCTTGCTTTGGGCCCAGATCACACGGTCCATTGGAACCTTTGGGATTTTTTCTCGGTTTTGAGAGACTTTGGTCGATTTGAGATCTGATTGTTGGTGTCATTGAGTGAAATTTGTTTGTTTTTCTCTCTTAATATCGTTTCTCAAGTTGTTCCGTTTGTTTTCGGTCTGTTTAGTGCATCTAGCTATCAAACATTGAAAATTAAAAAAAAAAATCTCTTTTGCTTTTGGTTGATTAGTGCAAATTGTAATCTTTTCGATTTTACTAGTAATTAGTGATTTGAATGAAAAGTTTTCAATTTCATTAGTTGCATTAGAGATATCATTGTTTGTCTTCCGATCATTTTGTTTGTGTAAAATCTCTCAACTCTTCTGTAGCTAGTTTTCATCGAACAAAATGATGTACTGTGGCATGTAGCTTTGCATTTAGGAATTTTTGAGACCACACATTCGTTAGGGCCTGAAAACTGAAACGTAATTGAAGATCAACTTTAAAATCTAGTCAATTCACACTAAGGCAGCATTCAAATCTAACGAAACACATTTAGAGGTCTAGTCTAGAGACATGTTTCGACGTCTTTAAACCTAGTAGCTGTCGTTCACCTTTTGGCTTTAGACAGCGCTAGTACAGACTTGTGCTCCCCGTACTGTCGCGTATATAAAGGGAGACCCCTCTAGGTTTTCAATCCTTTATCCATAGGAAGCCGAGTCTGCCGCCCTATACCCGTGATGCACCGAACACAACATTCGAGGAGATTGCCTGCACGTATGGAAAGTCCTTGGTTGATTTCTCTTTCATTATTGAAACCAAGGTGTATATTGCAGTTCACGGTTATTTGGTACACCCTTTTTTCCTAGTATTCCTGAGCATTCATTTGATCTTTTCTGACTCCCTAAACTTGAAAAGATCGCCAAGCGCTTGTCCTTTCACGCTTGTGTCAAATCTGAAAGAGATAGAGTCATCTTTTTATCGTTTCTCGACTCTTAAAACATGAAACGGTAAAGTTTCTTACTTTTCAATGTGGTAAAAATTAATCACCCACGATTACACGCCCTCTTAGATTTTTCTTGTTAACCGTTTGATCGTGTGTCTTGACTCTTTGTCAGCCCGTGTGTGTGTTTGCTTCTTTTTCTCTTGTCGTTTGCCACAGTGGCGGAACCTTCGGTTTCGTCTACTGGTAGTCCTTACACGGACGATTCATCAGAGGTTTCCCAATCCTCTGCTGAACCGAAACAGCCTATTGTTTCCGAGTTTCCTGACGGGGGACCGGTTCTTTCTGAGCAACCCTTTGGGGGACCAATTGAGTTCGATTGGCCCTTTTCGGACCCTGTGTCTAAATTGAGATTAGGAGCTGATTTCCTTTCTCTTACATCAGGTTCGCCTTTTGTTGCTGTTTTTTTTCCTCCTAGTCCTCGCCGTCTATTGCGCGATCTAACGGCAGGCTCAACCATGAGTGATTCTGGTGAGGAGATCCCAACGTCTGGTGAAGACTATCAGCTCTTCCCTCGAAGATTGTTTCCGGGAGACAACTCTGAACTGGCTGACATGTCAACAGCCAGTCCCTCTTTACCACCTGGGTACAGGTCTTTGGATCGGATCATTTCTGTCGCAGCCTCTATGGGAGTGTCATCTCCTTCTCCGAGGCCATCTGCTCCTACACCCGGGGTGTCTCCTCAGACGCCCGTTACTTCTATACCCGTTCGGCCCACTGTTTGTGTGGCTGCCTCTTCTCCTGTTGTCACAACACCCTTTGCCAGGGCTATGCCAACTCCTGAAGATATCTATCTAGCGACTGCTATACCGGAGAACATCTCTCCGGAGGAGTATCGGTTGTCTCTGCAACAGCCGAACCCCGTGGTTGGACCATCCTCCCAAGATCCCAACCGCTCTTATTTTTCGCACTACGCACAGGATGGTACACCCGTGTATGCTTTTCTAGGTCAGTATGACGAGCACGGGGACATTTTACGTCTGCCCGCTCCTGAGGCTTACCTCCATGCTCAAGGGTTACCTCATAACCAGGCTTATAACCCGCAAGGGAAACCTTTTCAAGGCCAACCTTCGGGTCGACCTGGCTATCCTTATGACCCACAGGGGCAGCCCATCCAAGGCTATCCTGCGGGCCAGCAAGAGCCATCGTACGGTCTGCAAGGACCATATTACAGCCCTTCCGATCAACCTGTTCAGCCTCAGCCGGGGTACCAACCGGGACCGGTCTATGGTCCTGGGGGGCAACTCCAGCCTCCTCCACCAATGCAACCACAGTATCCTGTTGTTTCTAACGTTGCATATCAGCTGGGACCATCCTATGGTTCTGCTTCAGGTCAAACCGGTTTCCAGCAACCACCTGGCCCTATTCCTCCACCAGGCCAACTGGCTCATCCGGTACAACCCGGTGTTACGCCTCCAGGCCAACCAGCCCATCCGGTACAACCTGGGGCTCCTTTACAGCCAGGTCAACCTGCGCAGCCGGCGCCACCTGTCTATCCGGGTCAACCTGGTCATTCAGGTCAGCCCTCTCAGCCGAGTCAACCTGTTCACTCAGGTCAGCTCTCTCAGTCGGGCAACCTGTTCACTCAGGGTAGCCCGCTCATTCCATTAACCCTGCACAATAGCCGGTTCATTCGATGCCGCAGCCAAATCAACAGTTGCGCCCTACTTATCAGGCTCCGCAGGGTTCCACTTTTCAGCAACCTACTCATCCTCAGGGTGGTTATTATCCTCATGGTCAATCTCAACCGAAATATAACCACCCTAGAGGTTCTCAGTATTATCCTCCTCCACCCGGTTTTACCTACACTCAGCAGCCAAATCCAAATGCTGCTTACACCGGGCCGACACATAATCAGGGTCCGTACTCTGGTTATCAAGCCCCACACTCTGGTTACCAGCATCCAAATCAGTCCGGTTATACGACCTACGCCCCCTACGGTCAGAATCCTACGGGACAGAACCCATGGGGGCAAGGATATTCACAACCATTGTGGAGTATGGGTACTGGACCTCATCTCGGGCCTGGCATGATGGTTAATCCACCATTGTCGTTCCTGGCTACCTTGGAGCTGCCGGATGTTTCAAAATTGACCAATGATCCGATTTTACATAATCCGTATTAGCCTGCAGTTCCCACCAAGATACCAGGTGATTGCCCCAAGTTTGAGGGAAAAGCTGGAGAGGACCCCCAGGCGCATGTGATGACGTATCATCTTTGGTGTTCGTCTAACTCTTGGGTCGACGATTCGATTCGTCTGCGCCTCTTCCAACGTACTTTAACTGGAGCTGCTGCTAAGTGGTACATAGAGTTATCCCGTGGCATTTTCCAAGATTTCAATTATTTAGCCATGGCTTTCCTCACACACTTTCAGTTACCGGTTCGTTATGAAGCCGGGATGCACCTCCTGACTTCTCTGAAGCAGGATAAAGCCACTCACATCTCTGATCACATTCATGAGTGGCGGCACCGTCGTAGACTAATCAAGTTTCACATACTTGATTAGATACTAACTCACTGGTTCACCACCTCCTTCGTGAATAAAATCACCCAAGATATTGCGATGGGAGCGTGTGTGACAGAGGAACAAGCCATTGCGCGTGCCCAATATCTAGATCTTGTGTATTCTCAGTCCGGCACGCTTTATGATATCTTTCCTGATGCTCCACGGTCCGAAACCTCTAAGGCTCCGCCTACCCCTGCGGTGGATGGTGTCATTGGTTCTATCTCTCAAAATTCGAAGAAATATTCGAATGGGAAGCAGAAGTCTAATTCTTCCAACAATGCTCCTGCTAATCCCGCCCCCTCCGATTCTGGTAAAACCGCGGAAGTGAATGCCGTTCAGGCCAATCCTACGGAGAAAACTTCCAAGGGGAAAAAGAAGGGCAAAGGAAAATCTAAATCTGATGCCCCAAAGCCAGAATCTAAATCTCGCACTGAGGATGGCTCTCAGCGTAAACCGAAGTACCCTTGCCTCATTTGTGAAGGGGACCATTATACTAAGGATTGTCCATGACGATCCGAGGTTAGTCAAATTCTCAAGGGTTCTAAAGGGACTCCAGCTGTTCTTAAAGAGCCATTCCCATCTCAGCAGACCCAGATGGTCGAACAACCGTCACCATCTGCACCATTTGGGTCCCAAGTTTTCATGATGAAGAGTGTTGCACCTATCTCTGTCGCTACACGTTCGAAGGATTACAACGAATCGCGGCAGGCACCCGGGAAGGCAGTTGCGGATGGACCGCCTCCCCTACCTGTCTCCGGTTCGTTGGAAATCGAGAAGCCTACTCCTGAACCCGTTGTGAAACCACCTTCTAAAGGTGTCCTTCGAAGATCTTCTTATAATCCGAATGCTCGTGCGGCTCAACATTACAGCATTGTTGAGGATTTGGCATAGGCGTCGTCTGCTATGTCTGCGCTAGAAGTTCTTCAAAGTTTTCCTTCGCAACGGAAGGCTTTACTGTCAGCGATCGGGGGCATTGATCCCGTTGATTCGAGTCTTCTCACCTTCGATTTAGAGAATTTCACTCCCCGGCTTCCACATCAAATCGATCTTGTTATTCAAGTCGGGATTAACGGTCTTAACATTCATAGGGCCGTCGTGGATGAAGGTGCCTCTACTTGCGTTATGTCCTCCGCTTGCTGGAAGGCCATCGGCTCTCCAACCCTTTCGTCATCTCCCAATGCCCTAGAGGCATTTGATGGTCGGGAATCTAAACCCTTGGGTGTTCTCGAGAGTCTAGCGATCACATTACAGGGGAAGACTGTCAACGTGGAAGTAGAAGTAGTCGACGCCAGGCTCAACTACAATATACTTCTTGGCCACAGCGGGACCCATGCCATGCTATGCATGTCGTCCACCGTTTTTCGACTTCTTAAGTTCCCTCACGAGGGAAAAATTGTCACGGTGGATCAGTTGTCATTTTTCACCTCTACCTCTGAGAACAACGTGCCATACATGGATCAAATTCCGAATCCCCTGGACAGTGTAGGACCTGGTCTCTTCAAAGACCCCGTCCTCATGGGTATCTTTCCCGCACCACCACCGTACACCGCTCAAGTTAACATGATTTCCAGGTCCGATGACCCCTAGCTTATTCCTATGCCTGAGCAGGTGTTTGAGTTTGGAGAATCAATGCCCTTGACTCCAGTAGAGATCAGCTACTGTGAAATTTTTGCCGCATCTGATCCTCCACCTCCTCAGCATGCTCCTTTGAGCATGGCTCTCGACGTCTACTCTCAATCCCCCTGGCTTGGTCAGGCCGATTCACCTGATCCTCTCAAAGAGACTTTTCCTTCCGATGAGGCCATCTTTGAAACTATGTCTCTTGAGGAGCTACCTTGGGGCGATGGAAATCATCGCTCCTCTTTTATGCCTAGCTTGGGGGAAATGACTAACTGTCTGGAGCGTTATGCTTCTCAGGTTCCCACCCCTCCTCTTCAAACGCCTATTTTGACGCACGAGTTTTTTTCGGAAGGTAACCTGAGAAACATCACTCAAACCATCCCAATCAACATCTTCGTTAAACCGGGGATCGTTGAGAATATTCACGTGGGAGTGACTTGTTCTCCCGATGAGATTCAAGTCTATACTGATCTTTTTAAAGAATTCAGAGATGTGTTCGCCTGGTCCTATGAGGAAATGCTGGGGATTGATCCCAGTATCGTAGTGCATGAGATTCCAACCTATCCTGGTGCGAAGCCCGTGCGCCAACGTTTACGCCCCATGCATCCTCGGAAAGCCGCCGCAATTAAGGCAGAAGTTGAAAAACTTCTGAACGCGGGTTTTAGTTATCCTATCCCCCTCACAGAATGGGTTTCCAACATTGTCCCTGTCGATAAAAAATAGGGTACGATTAGATTCTGTGTTGATTATCGCGACATCAATTGCACCTGTCCAAAGGACAATTATCCCACTCCGTTCATAGACCAGATCATCGACGAATGTGCCGGAAGTGAGATCTATTCCTTGATGGACGGTTTCTCAGGATATAATCAGATCAATATTGCACTTGAGGATCAACACAAGACCACATTCATCTGTCCGTGGGGTACATTTGCTTACAAAAAGCTCCCGTTCGGCTTGAAGAACGCAGGAGCCACTTTTCAGCATGCGATGTCCTACGCTTTTCATGACATTCGCCATATCGTTCAGCCTTATCTGGATGACTTGCCAGCTCATTCAGCTAAGCAAGAGGACCATCCCGAACATCTCCGCCAGATCTTTCTTCGTTGCAGGCGCTATAACATTAGGCTCAATCCTCATGAGTGCGTCTTCGGCATGGATTCTGGCTGTCTTTTGGGATTCATAGTCTCGAAAGACGAGATTCTCCTTGACCCTTTAAAGGTTGAGGCCATTATTAATCTCCCATCACCCTCCTCCCTATATCAGTTACAGAGTCTGCAAGGGAAAGCGAACTTTCTTCGGCGCTTTATCCTGAATTATGCTGAGGTGGCCAAAGGATTCACTTGTCTATTAAAGAAGAACGTTCTCTTTCACTGGGACGAAATCACTCAGCAATCCTTTGAGAAGCTGAAGACGTTGCTTGTCAATGCTCTGTTTCTTCGTCCTCTGGACTACCACCGTGACTTCACTTTATATCTCACCACCGCATTTAGCACCATAGCCATGGTCTTGGTGCAGGATGACGATGACGGTAATGAACATGTTGTTTATTATCTGTCACGAAACCTTCTCGATCCAGAAACGCGTTATGCTCATGTCGAGAAGTTGGCATTAGCAGCAGTACACGCTATGCAGTGCTTTCGCCATTACATCATTTTGCGTACGATAACAGTGGTTTCAGATTGTAACCCCATGACATATATTCTCTCTAGACAATTACTAGGGGGCAAGTACTCCAAATGGATTGTTATCCTGCAGGAGTTTGACTTAGAGTTCACTACCACTAAGTCAACTAAATCACTGGTTTTCGCGGATCTTATATGCTCTCTCCCTACAGACTCTACTCCCGCACACTCTGAAGACCATATACCGGACGAAACGCTTTTCCTCATCAGTACTCGTGACCCTTGGTACGGTGACATAACTGTGTATCTTCAGACCTCAACATTTTGGTCTGAGTTGGATAAAGCTGCTCGCCGACGGATTTGGCATCAGTCCCAGCCCTACCGTATAGTAGGAGATACCTTATACCGCATTGGAGTAGATTTGGTGCTCCGGCGGTGCCTAACCTTGGGGGAGGCTGAAAAGGTCCTAAATGACTGCCACAATGGCGCCTGTGGTGGACATATGTCCGGATATGCTACTGCCCAGAAAATTCTGCGAGCAGGTTATTTCTGGCCTTCCATATTCAAAGACTGTATCACTGCAGTCCGTAAATGTCATGCGTGCCAGATATTTCAGCGCAAGATGCACGCGCCGCCTCTCCCTTTACATCCCGTTATTACCGTCGGCCCTTTTGCAAAATGGGGCGTGGATTTTATGACGTGTAACCCTCACTCGGCCGGGGGGCATGCGTATATAATTGTCGCCGTCGACTACTTCACCAAGTGGGCCGAGGCGATGCCTACACTAGCTGCTGACGGTAAAATGGCTGCTCAATTTATATTCAACCATGTTATTGCACGGTTCGGGGTTCCTCAGGCCATTGTCACCGATCATGGTACTCATTTCCGAGATTATATGATGGCTGAGCTGACTTCAAAGTTGGGCTTGCGTCACGACAGCTCAACACCATATTACCCTCAGGCGAATGGTCAGGTTGAAGCAGTGAACAAGGTTCTGGTCACTATGCTTCAACGAAAAGTTGGTATTCACAAATCCAATTGGCATCTCCAACTGTTCTCAACTCTCTGTGCATACCGAACATCTGCTAAAAGTGCAACTGGATTCACACCATTTCAATTGGTGTATGTTTTGGAAGCAACTCTTTCGGTTGAATGCGAGATTCCTTCTTTGAAATTAGCTGTGGAACTTCTACCTAATACTTCTGCTAAGGAAGAACGTCTTCTGTATCTGGAACGGTTAGATGAAACCCGTCGTCTGGCTGCTTTGGTTATTGAAGCACAAAAGAAGAGGGTCAAAACTCATTTTGATCAATCTGTTTCTCCTCGTTCCTTTATCGAAGGAGACCTCGTCCTCCTGTACGATCAAGCACATGACAAGCTTGGAGCCGGTAAGTTCCAGCCTATGTGGCATGGGCCCTATATAGTAAAATGAATTTTGAAAAATGGGGCCTACGAGCTTATAGATTATGAAGGAGTTCTGCTGGCGCAGCCCAGAAATGGGTTGTACCTCAAAAAGTACTATTCCTGAAGTGATTTCTTGGTGTGGTGTGTGTACATAGGTGTGTGTTTTTCATTTTTGTGCATGTATGGTGTGGTGTGCCTTGTAAACATCTTTTTGCTGATCGGGTCTTCCTGGTTGTGCAGATGCCTATTCATCCATTTGTTGGTTTCGCGGATGGTGCCTCCCGCAGTACCAGGAATCTGTCTTCAGCAGCCTGGGTAATCTATGATCCTGCTAGTGAGTTGGTCAACCTGCAAGGTGTGTGTCTAGGACGTACTACAAACAACATCGCGGAATATAGTGCTGTGTTAGAATTATTAACCGAGGCGGTAAACCTTGGTATCAATGAATTGCTTGTGTATCTAGATTTGCAACTTGTAGTGTTACAACTGAACGGACACTATTCTGTAAGAAACCCGTCCATTTTATGTCTGTATCTGTGTATTCGATTACTGGAAAGGAATTTTGACTACATTACATATCAACATATACCCAGGCATTTGAATACATTAACAGATGCAGTAGCAAATTTGGTATTAGACAGACATTTGCGCAATTTGTAAATCATCATCACATGTAAAGAAAGATCCATCCAGAAATAGATATGCATATATATAGATATCGAAGTGTTTACATAGCGTGTGTCACATAAAGTCAAAATATACATAATCGTCTTAAATACATCCGGAGACAATATGTCTCTCAAAAAATATGTGTGGTAAAAGCCCTAAGAGTCTAATCTGCATGGTGCTCATGATAACATGTAACTGCACGCACTAAGCGCCTCAGAAGTCGGTGGATTCGACTAGGTACTCCCACCGTATGACGTTGGTACGCCATCGGTACATCTGCCAGCCGAGCATATTCCGGGATCCCTTGGGCAATACCCTCGAGATTCTGGATCAACTCCTCCCCTCCTGTGCCCTCTGCCTGAGGATCAAGGGCGAGAAGGGTCCTCCGCGCGATTGGAGACATACCGGCTGGTCTCTCAGGGCCCACATCTGCATACACATATAAATGTGTTAGGACGAATGTGTATTAACAAAAAAAAATCATAAAACATAAAAATCAAAAGAGATGAGGTCATACCCAACTCCTCGTCCCAGTCATCTCCTTCTGGCAGTGGGAGATCTGGGTCTCCAGTGAAATCGGTTCCTGCATATGGCCAATCTTCCACGACGATCAACTGGCGCCGTAACCACCTAAAAAACTCTGGCCTCCACGACATCTGTTGGCCTCCTCCAGCTCTGGGCATTAGTGCTGCCCAGCGAGCCATTCTTGGCTCTCGTGGAATCGGCTCAGCTACGTGTGGAGTACTAAAAAGGTATGCTTTTGATGATTATTTCAGTGGCTTTTTAATAGAATTTGTGAACCTTTTTGTATCATGAATTTGGAAAGTAATAAGGAACTATAACAAAACATGTGAGAATTGATATGCAAGACTTAGCCACTGATAATGGTTATTTTCTGTACAGGAAAAGGAGAAAACGAGGAATTGCCGTTCCAAAGGAGAGGACAAAGTCGAGATAACTGCTGTCCCTCTGAACGAGAACCGAATGCAAACAAGGATAAACAGATCAAAGCAAATCGGCCCGGAAAAGGAGGTGAAGACACCAGCTCAGCGCAAAAGAAAAGACAGGATGAAGAGTTAACAGTTTGGCGAATCCCTCAGGATCTTCGATCCTGAGGGATCGCTGCTTTATTTATCTTGTTACTTGGACATCTCCGCCGTCACCTTTATATAAAGGGACAGCACTGTTAGCTTGATATATAGGATACGCTTTTATGTAATTTTCTGTAAAACATCAGCTTTGATTATTAAGTCTCGTTGAGAACTGGTTCAATGTATTTTTGACCGATGCATTAATAAAAGCTTGGTGATTATTTCATCTCTGCGTTTGGATTAACTTAAAGCAGTGTATCCTTGGAGGCTAAGGGCCCGGCCCCGGAGGACACTTGCTTCTGTACCATTACGACTTGATTTCTGCGTGGTTTGTTTATTATTGTTATTTGGTAATTTGATATGCTTTATGAGTTGATATTACATGCTCTGTTAAGATTAAATCATTGAAGTTTTTACAGGTAGAATCGTGGATTGACTCTGCATTATGTTATTGATTCGTTCAGAGTTCATTGCATGTTATCAGCCTTAATTAAATACTCTTACTGTTCTGTTACAGAGCTTGTATATTAAACATTCGTGTCATACATTCGCTTGAGGTAGTGTTCTTCATAATCGTTGGATTCAGAAATAATAGTGTTCTATTTGGAAGCACAGTCGTATTTCCGTTGATTCAGATTGTTATTCCAGTGTGTTGTGCGCGTTTCTGATTTATCAGTACTGTTCCATAATTCATTAATAGTTATTGCTGTTCCATTAGTGTGATTTGTGTGAATTGCCTTTAGAGTGAAAGAATGTTATTTGATTGCAAAGAGTGCATTTGAGTTAATAGATTAAGTTTGGTTACAACCCGCGGGACTTAGTTATTCAATTGCTGTTCCATTTTAGACTTGCTGTTCTATTCCAGAATTGCTGTTCAATCCTTTATTTGTTTGCTGTTCCATTTACTTGCATTTGTTGTTTTGGCGTGAGAGATGATCTAAGGCTGTAGCGAGCATTGGAAGTCACTGTCTAGCTCCCAGGCTCGTGGTCTATGCTCTAATTTCCTTTCCATCAGTTTTCGAAGGGATGGGTTATCACTGCCGAACCCTTGACTGATAAGTTGTTGAGTTTTCTGAGTGTGTGATTTATTCTTTGAAGTAATTTAGTTACAGACAAGCATCCGTTTACTCTTGTATTTCTTAAGCACTGTACTACTAGCATTACTCTGACAAATGATAGCCTCAGATTGAGTCACTCTTTGTAATAACAAAACGCTCCTGGATTGACATATTAATGTGAGGTAATTAGAGGTGAAAGAGACCCTTTTTATAGCTCTACATTTTGGCGCCGTTGCCGGGGAAAGAGTATAGCCATTTGTCTTTTTTAGAGTAGTGTACGAGCCTGCTAGGGAGGAGTTGGATCCTAAAAACGGAAGGTAAGAACCTACGTGCGGAGCATGTAAAAGACCTGCTCCACTATCCGCTTTCCTAACAGATTTGTTTTTGCTTTGTTTGAATAGAAGTTGGTAGTTCATTTGAGTGCATGACTAAGCAGAAAAGACCAGAAAAGAATATCAAACCCCCATCCAAGCCTGAAAAAGCTAAGGGGTTGGTGACCCTTGGCCGAACGACCTTCATAGACGAAATCTATAAGAAAACAGAATCTCAGCCATCAGTAGGCCTCAAGAAAAACATTTCTAAACCGCCTACTAGTTCCCTTCAGGCCACAGGATCACCATCTGTAGCCTGTGCTGAGGTGCATAGTCAAACTGAAGAGCAGGACTTTCAAGCAATTGAAAATTCTACTCCAGAATTATTACAGGAAGGGAACTCTAGCAACTTTTGTGAAGGAGAAGGAGAAACAGGGGAAACCAAGGAACCAAAATCCCCTATTGAAACAAATCAACCTTTAGATAGCCCAGATAAGGGGAGTGTTGCGAAAGTCATTGTTGAAGGAATTCAATCTCCTCAGACACCTGGTATTCTCATTATTCCAGATAAAGGAAGCGCTATTAAAAATATCCCTGTCAAAACCGTTCCCACTCAACCTAGGAATACCCTCCTAGATATCCCAGAAGTTTATTGGCATATATTCGATCCCATGGCTCAAAACCAACCAAATGCTCAAAACCAACCAAATACTCAAACCTCTACATTACAATATCCTATAGTGGATTCTGCAGCAAATGCACCCATGAAAGCTATCCCTCTTCAGCATATCCCTACATTTCACGGACTCACATCAGAAGATCTGGATGCATTCTTATTCGAATTCGATGTGTTATGTAGGGGGTACGATTACACCACCGATCCCCAAAAATTGAAATTATTTCCCTCTACATTGAAAGGGGCTGGTTTAAGATGGTTTATGGGGCTAGGTGGCGGGGTTATCAACAATTGGGATCAAATGAAAGAATCCTTCTTAAAAAAATATCAGGATTATTGTAGGTCTAGAGAATTAAAAGACGAAATATTTCAAATGCCAGCTAGACCAAATGAAACATTAGAGGAGTATGTGGAACGTTTTCAGTACAATCTACAAAGATCTTCTTATGCATCGCTACCTTTACCTGATAATGTGTTAAAAACTGCATTAATAAGGGGTATGAAGGAACAATGGATTGAAACATTAAACATTATGGGAAAAGGGGACATTTATCAAGAGAATTTTGCTGACATCATTGATTTATGTATCAGGAGTTCGAGAGGCAACACAAGAATAAAACCGACAGAATATGATCGGTTTGCAAGAGATAACAAAGTATCAGCAGAAGGAGTAACACGTGCAGAAATTGGAAATTTATTAGAAAATTTTAAAGCTGATATTATGGGGACACTAACTACACAACTTGATATTGTGCAGGCTAAACAGAAGCAGCTGGAGGCAGAACAGAATTTGGCAATCTTCTGCCCCCGATGCAGAAAAAAACATAGCCACAAGGAGTGTCCACTGGATAAAGTCCAAACATGCGCCATATGTATAAAAGATCACCTTACGGAGAGATGCCCCTCACTTCCTGGATTGAAAGCGGTATATAAGGAAGCAGAAGAAGAACCAGAATCGGTAAATTCGATCAACCAGCGCCGCCAGTGGCAGCCGAGACAACCTGGTATGTTTCCGGACTCAACCTCTTTCTTTCAAACCCCACAGTATAATGCTCAACAATATGGTATGTGGCAAAATCAATCTCAACCCCCATCTACAAACTGGTCACCACAATCGTTTCCTTCTTCAAATCCATGGCTGAATCAAACAAGCCAATCTGGTTGGCCGAATTTCCCTTACACTCCACCATATTGGCAAAATGGTCCATATCCTTCACAATGGACTCCCTCTACTTCACAAAGTTCACCCTGGCAGACAAGCTGGCAAAGACCGATGTACCACCCAGCTGGAACTATTCCGCTCCCTCAACCTACTCTGCCAGCCTTACAACAAAACCCCCAGTCTAACCTGAGACCGAAACTCCCAGCCCAACCCGATCCCAATCCAAATAACAGACAGGTCCAATCTATTCAAATCATAGAATCACCAGAAATAGGACCCGACCTGAGGGAGTGCAATGACCTTCAGTTAAGATCTGGACGTATAATTGAAACTGAGGGAGATAAAATAGTTCATATTGAAGATCAGTTACCCAGAGAACATCAGTCACAACAAGAGGATGTAAATAAGCAACAAACTCATAATCAAGCAACCACATCCTCTCCTCCATTCCCAGAACGATTAGCCATACCTCGACCCATACAATATCCTGACTTTGACATTCTGGGAGAATTACAAAATCTGTACATAAAAAATCCATTCCTCCAAGCCATTCAAGACATTCCCATATACGCAAAAACTATCAAAGAATTGTGCATAAAGAAACCAAGGAGGAATATAACAAATAATCCAAGAGTCCAAGTAGTCGGTACTTTATCTGATCTATTGTCTGGAAGAGAAACACCCCTTAAATATGAAGACCCAGGGAATCCAATTATAACTGTTCAAATTTATGGTCAGACCCTGTCTAATGCCTTAGTTGATCTAGGGGCTGCAATTAATATTTTAACAACCACAACTTGCCAAAAGCTCGGCATTACATCTATAGAACCCACCTCTACTCTGTTAGAATTGGCTGACCGATCTGTGATTAGACCAGAGGGTACTCTACATGATGTCATGGTCTCTGTAGAATCCTGGGAGTATCCAACCGATTTCCTGATAATTAATCCAAAAACCCGACTTGATGGACATCCGCTAATTTTAGGTAGACCTTGGCTTGCCACTGCCGATGCTTACATTGGCTGTCGGCAGGGAAATATGACCATAACCAGAGGACCGAATAGCAAAAATTTAGTTCTATATCCTCCAGCGCAGCCAAGTGTCACAATGATCAAAACTAATAAGAACCCTGTATCATACCTTACTGATAACATCAGATCTCCATTAACTATACAAGAGGCACTCGATTTTAAAGACCAAACAGAAGACGATGCCATTAATAATTTCATTACTCAAACTGAACCTCGCACACAGTGTCACATGATAGAAGCAACATTTGATAATGACTTGGAGGAAGATCCTCTGAAAGATACGCATGACCAAACGATACCTGTTACTTCTGTTGCAAATAGTAAAACTGTGGAAATTGCACCGGGGAAAACTTTAAACATCAATGCTAATCTCACACCTGAACAGGAAACTAAGCTCATCCATTTGTTAACAAAATATCAAGAAGCATTTGCATGGGACTACCCTGATATGAAAGGAATCGATCCCCAATTATGTACACACCACATTTATATAGAAAAAGATGCCAGACCTGTACGTCAGCCGCAAAGGAGACTTAATCCTCATCTAAAGGATGTCGTAAAAACTGAACTTCAAAAACTTTTAGATGTTAATTTTATCTACCCTATTTCTGATAGTAAATGGGTCTCTCCGCTAGTGGTGGTACCAAAAAAGAATGGAAAATGGAGAATTTGTGTGGATTATAGGGAACTAAACAAGGCAACACAGAAAGATCATTTTCCTCTCCCATTCATAGATCAAGTATTAGATACTTTAGCAGGGAAGAAATTCTTTTCTTTCTTGGATGGCTTCAGTGGATACAATCAGATTCAGATTGCCCCTGAAGACCAGGATAAAACTACTTTTACTTGTCCCTGGGGAACATTTGCCTATCGAGTTCTACCTTTTGGCCTATGTAATGCTCCTGCCACATTTCAGAAGGCTATCCTTAGCATTTTTGCAGATTTAATAAATGATGGACTTGAAGTTTACATGGATGACTTTACACCATATGGAGATGATTTTGATCCGGCTCTAGACACCCTAGAAAAAGTCCTACAACGCTGCATTGTTACCAGGCTTTGCTTAAGCCACGAAAAATGTTTCTTGATGATGACTGAAGGACTTATCCTAGGACATTATGTTTCAGCAGCCGGCATTCAGGTAGACCCGGCCAAAATCCAAATAATTTTGCTCATTCCCACTCCTACTACTCAAACAGAGGTACGCAGCTTTCTTGGATTTTCCGGTTATTATAGACGATTTATAGAGCATTATTCGCACATTGCTGCTCCTTTATATGCACTAACCGGTAATGTTGATTTTCTTTGGACAGAAAAATGTGACCATGCTTTCAAGGATTTAAAGAAGCTCGTATCCACAGCCCCAGTCCTTCGAGGACCAAACTGGGACCTACCGTTCCAGATATCATCTGATGCCTCAGATACAGCTATTGGCGCAGTCCTTGGGCAGGAAGAGGATAAAAAACCATATGCCATCTATTACATCAGCAAGAATTTATCTCCTGCTGAATTAAATTACACTGTTACTGAAAAAGAATTCCTAGCTGTAATACATGCTGTCAATAAATTTAGACATTATATTACAGGCTATCATGTTATCTTATATACAGACCATTCTGCTATAAAATATTTAGCAAACAAGCCTGTCACAAATTCCAGAGTAACTCGATGGTTAATTTTATTGCAGGAATTCGACATCACAATCAAGGACCGGCCTGGCAAAGAAAACCCTGTAGCCGATTTTCTTTCGAGAATACCAAAATCAAGCGATGCAGCAGCAGTTGAAGATCAATTTCCGGATGAGCATCTATTTGCTGTTGTCGTTCAAACACCCTGGTATGCTGATGTTTCCAACTACCTCGCAGTAGGTAAATTACCAAAACATTTAACTCCTAATGAGCGCAAGCAGATTATTCAGAAAAGTTCTCGATTTTCGTGGATTGGAGGCTATTTGTTTCACACAGGAGCAGACATGCATATCAGGCGATGCGTTAGAGAGGATGAAATCTTCGACATCCTAAAAGCCTGTCACGATGGACCGTGTGGGGGGCACTTCGCTGAGCCTAGAACTAGACATAAAGTATTGCAGACAGGATATTACTGGCCTACGATCTTCAAAGATGCGAAGAAGTTTGTCCAAGCATGTGACAGCTGCCAGCGAGCAGGACGACCTGGTCAAGCTGATGAGATGCCTCTGAAACCACAGTTAGTCATCGAACCATTCGAGCGGTGGGCTCTTGATTTCGTTGGACCCATCAACCCCTCATCAAATCAGAAAACATATATTTTGGTGGCAACAGAATATGTCACCAAATGGGTTGAGGCAGAAGCATTTCCAAGAGCCACAGAGGACTCTGTCATACAGTTCCTGTTCCATCTATTTGTTCGTTATGGCCTTCCTAGGGAAATAATTACAGATGGAGGACCACAATTTGTTGGGCATAAATTAGTTGCAACACTCAACAATTATCACGTCCAGCATAAAATCACTACTCCATATCACCCACAGGCGAATGGGCAGGTAGAAAGTAGCAATAAGATAATAGAATCAATTCTAACGAAAACCATTGCGTCACATAGGCGTGATTGGGCTACCCGACTACCTGAAGCACTCTGGGCCTATAGAACCACATGGAGGAGCACCACAGGTTACTCACCTTATCAATTAGTGTTTGGAAAACAACCCATTTTTCCCATAGAATTCGAAATCCAAACATTACGGACAGCACAGGAAGTTGGCCTAGATCTAAGCGAGGCACAAATCAATCGACTACAGCAGATCAATGAATTGGACGAAATTAGGCTCTCTGCACTACAAAATACAGCATTGATTCAACAGCAGCGAGCTAAATGGCATGATGCGCTCATAAAAAACAAAGTCTTCCACGAGGGAGACTGGGCTCTGTTATACGACTCTCGGTTTCAGGACTTCCCTGGAAAACTTCAGACTCGATGGTTGGGACCATATGAAATCCAGAAGGTGCATGACAACGGAACCCTTACTCTAATTACCATTGACAGTTCTGGATATGCATTCAAAGTAAATGGCCACCGAGTCCGTCTTTATCGCAAACCACTCACTCGGGAATCCTTCTGCCAGCAGCTACGCCGAGACACTGATATGGAGATCTTAGGAGAGGAAGAGAAATCTTCCTCACCTGTAATTCATTAAGGGTTCATTTCTCTTTGCAATTTGTACATAAATTCTTGTTTTTTTGTGGTTCTTGTACATAAGTTTGAATTAAATATTTTCTTGTCATTTTTTTTGCTGTTCCTTTTCTTTCATAGAGTTCGATTTTTGCCCTTCTAAAAAAAAACATCTGCGTGTTTTTTATGATGTTGGTTTTGCTTGTTTTGCTGTTCCTTTTCTAAAGGAACAGCATTCGGGATCTCTGCTATTCCTTTTTCAAAGGAACGGCATTGTTACATCTTCCGCTATTCCTTTTGGTTACCACTGTTCCTTTTTCTTCAAAGAAACAGCGTTCTTTTATTGCTGTTGTTCCTTTTTCAAAGGAATGGCATTTTGAGTGTTTTTATAGTATTTTTATTTTTGCTGTTCCTTTTTCCCAAAGGAACGGCATTTGCATTTTTTCTGTCCTTTTTTCTATCATCCGTCGTTGTTTCTTTTCCAAAGGAACACCACTCGCATACTTTTGCTCTCCTTGTGAAACAGCTTATTCCTTTTTGCTGATCTAAATTGAGGATGCTTCTTGCCCGTCTTCTTTCTAGTCTTTAAGATACAGCTATGTATTTGTGCAATGAAATATAAAATCACAACATACCGAAATCTGCAAACCATAAATCGATATATCTATAAGGCTCTGCATTAGTAAGAGGACAAATGGAAGGACATACTTATTTCTTACCTTTTGTTGACATGGTTTTACTAATGTTGCCCTGATTGGTTATCTTTATCATGCTGATTCCCTTAAACTTTTTTGATTAGTACTTGGGAATAAGAGCAAAGAGCTTATATCTTCCTATTGAGATGATAAGACTTCTTCCACCATTCCTACTCTTAAGGAGTGTTGAACCACCCTTTGTGTATAAATAAGGAAAATTATTCTATAAAAAAGAAAAAATATGTGAACATGATATGTGAAGTGTCAAATGCAGGA